>CM060305.1:66183163-66188163 GCA_030674185.1 Monoplex corrugatus
CTCACTCACACTCACTCACACTCAACCAATCAATCAATTGATCAATCAATTGATCAATCAATCGACCAATCAATCAACCAACCAACCAACCAAACAGCCAACAAAGCCAACCAGCCAACCAACCAATAAATCAATCAATCAACCAATCAATCGATCAGTCAACATTGGAAAATAATCAGAGAAATGCTCAGTCGATCATTAATCAATCAATCAATAACTCCCTCCCTCACTCCCTCGCTCACGTACCCACACACTCACTCACTCACTCACTCACTCACTCAATCCATGGCGATAAATTTTGACATTAAAGGCCTTTTAACATTTGTGATCTTAGAATATTAGCAACATTACATGTTGAAACAATCGTACATAACGGCAAAACACGCACACACACACACACACACACACACACACACACACACACACACACACACACACACACACACACACACACACACACACACACACACACACACACCACACGCACACGCACAGAGTAACGGCAGAGAATGCAAATTCCACTGAAAATGCAAAAACTTTGGCGTTCTCTCATTCTTTCTGTCTTTCTTTTTACTTCTTTTTTTTTTTTAATATGGGGTAGGGGAAAAGGGTGGGTGGGGGGTGAGAGACACTGATGAATTGGAGTCTATACGCTGCCCCTCAGGCATCCCATAAAACGACCCCCTCATCTTTGATCTATAGATATTCACTGTAGGCATGGCGCCCCCCCCCCCTCACCAGCCCCCCCACTCTTCCCCCTCTCTTCCCTCTTTACTGTCAGACTGCAGCATTTACCTGCGAGTAAGATCCATCAGGTGTACATCAAACATTTGGAATTTCATTTCTGCGGGGGTAAAGGATCCCCTGTTTGAGGGGAGAAATGGGGAAGGGTGATGGTGAGAGTGGGAATGGGGGTAGGGGTGGAGGAGTGAGTGGGACTTCCGACTTCAGACTTCAGAATACATGATTATTTAATTAAGGAGAGTAGCATTTGGTCGCATTGGGCCCATCTTATAGCTAGTCCTCACTGTTTTAAACACAAAATTTGAGCATTTTAATATGAACCACAGAGCGTGAAATATGAAACCGAGTTATAAAGTGAGTTGTGATAATGTAATATGAGACAAGTTATGAAAAGAATTTTGGTGATATAATGACTGTTTCATATACGCCAATGGTTCATGCGTTTTACAGAAGTATAACAGACAAAGAGTATATATATATATATAATATATATATATATATAAAAACAACTATCAAGCCTTAACAATGACAACAAGAACAAGGGATATTAACAATAGCGCTAGCACTTTGTGTCCTAGTGATTTGGTGATTGTCGTTGATTGCTTTAGTGACGGATGGGTGTGCACGTGTTCGTTTCATTCTTGAATCAAGATTTGGTGCGTTAGAAAGATTATTCTTCTTGTTCTTGTTCTTGTTCTTGTTCTTGTTCTTGTTCTTCTTCTTGTTCTCCTTCTTCTTGTTCTCCTTCTTGTTGTTGTTTGTTGTTGTTGTTGTTCTTCTTCTTCTTCTTCTTCTTCTTCTTCTTCTTCTTCTTCTTCTACTTCTTCGCATTCTTCCATTCTTCTTCTTCTTCCTTCGCAGTCTTCTTCTTCGCATTCTTCTTCTTCTTCGCATTCTTCTTCTTCGCATTCTTCTTTTTCTTCTTCTTCTTCGCATTCTTCTTCTTCTTCTTCGCAACTCTTCTTCTTCTTCTTCTTCGCAATTCTTCTTCTTCTTCTTCTTCTTCTTCGCAATTCTTCTTCTTCTTCGCAATTCTTCTTCTTCTTCTTCGCAATTCTTCTTCTTCTTCGCAATTCTTCTTCTTCTTCTTCTTCGCAATTCTTCTTCTTCTTCTTCTTCGCAATTCTTCTTCTTCTTCTTCGCAATTCTTCTTCTTCTTCGCAATTCTTCTTCTTCTCCTTCTTCGCAATTCTTCTTCTTTTTCTTCTTCGCAATTCTTCTTCTTCTTCTTCTTCG
The DNA here is from genome assembly GCA_030674185.1 of Monoplex corrugatus. Lineage (NCBI taxonomy): Eukaryota > Metazoa > Mollusca > Gastropoda > Littorinimorpha > Ranellidae > Monoplex > Monoplex corrugatus. The sequence goes on from CM060305.1 coordinate 66,185,144, forward strand.
CAATTCTTCTTCTTCTTCTTCTTCGCAATTCTTCTTCTCTTCTTCTTCGCAATTCTTCTTCTTCTTCGCAATTCTTCTTCGCAATTCTTCTTCGCAATTCTTCTTCGCAATTCTTTCGCATTCTTCTTCGCAATTCTTCTTCTTCTTCTTCGCAATTCTTCTTCTTTTTCTTCTTCGCAATTCTTCTTCGCAATTCTCTTCTCTTCTTCTTCTTCTTCTTCTTCTTCTTCTTCTTCTTCTTCTTCTTCTTCTTCTTCTTCTTCTTCTTCTTCTTCTTCGCAATTCTTCTTCTTCTTCTTCTTCTTCTTCTTCTTCTTCTTCTTCTTCTTCTATTCTTCGCATTCTTCTTCGCATTCTTCTTCACATTCTTCTTCTTCTTCTTCGCATTCTTCTTCGCATTCTTCTTCGCATTCTTCTTCGCATTCTTCTTCTTCGCAATTTCTTCTTCTTCTTCTTCTTCTTTCCTTCGCAATTCTTCTTCTTCGCATTCTTCTTCGCATTCTTCTTCGCATTCTTCTTCGCATTCTTCTTCGCGTTCTTCTTCGCATTCTTCTTCGCGTTCTTCTTCGCATTCTTCTTCGCGTTCTTCTTCGCATTCTTCTTCGCGTTCTTCTTCTTCTTCGCATTCTTCTTCTTCTTCTTCGCATTCTTCTTCTTCTTCGCATTCTTCTTCGCATTCTTCTTCTTGTTCTTCTTCTTCGCATTCTTCTTCGCGTTCTTCTTCTTTGCATTCTTCTTCTTCTTCTTCGCATTCTTCTTCTTCTTCTTCTTCTTCTTCGCATTCTTCTTCGCATTCTTCGCATTCTTCTTCTTCTTCTTCTTCGCATTCTTCTTTTTCTTCGCATTCTTCTTTCTTCTTCCTTCTTCTTCTTCTTCTTCTTCTTCTTCTTCTTCTTTTTCTTTCTTCTTCTTCTTCTTCTTCTTCTTCTTCTTCTTCTTCTTCTTCTTTCTTCTTCTTCTTCTTCTTCTTCTTCTCGTCGCATTCTTCTTCGCATTCTTCTTCTTCTTCTTCGCATTCTTCTTCGCATTCTTCTTCTTTTTCTTCGCATTCTTCTTCTTCGCATTCTTCTTCTTCGCATTCTTCTTCGCATTCTTCTTCTTCGCAATTCTTCTTCTCCTTCTTCTTCTTCGCAAATCTTCTTCTTCGCAATTGTTGTTCTTCTTCTTCTTCATTCTTCTTCTTCTTCTTGTCCTTCTTCTTCTTCGCAATTCTTCTTCTTCTTCTTCACAATTCTTCTTCTTCTTCGCATTCCTCGCATTCTTCTTCTTCTTCTTCGCATTCTTCTTCGCATTCTTCCTCTTCTTCTTCTTCGCAATTCTTTTTCTTCTTCTTCTTCGCAATTCTTCTTCTTCGCAATTCTTCTTCTTCGCAATTCTTCTCCTTCGCAATTCTTCTTCTTATCATTATTATAATTAAAACGGTGAAGAGAAGGGCTCTTGCCAGGCTGTCCCAGTTTACACCTTTGGAGAGATATGTTCGTTTCCCAGATCCCTCCTCTTGAAGGCCAGTCAGCCTTCTTGCTTTTCTAAAGTCTTAGTAAAAAAAAAGATGGGTGGCGCTGCACTACGGCGACACACTCTCAAAGGGGAGAGCAGCCCGAGTTTCACATGGTAAATCTACTGTGTATATATACACAAGTATATAACAGAGCGTGTGTGCGTGTGTATATGTATACAAATTTACGAGCAGAGCATGTGCGCATATACATATGTGTGTATCATCATCATTGATATCATGTGCCCTGCCGCATGGCGTTGGCGATCATGGCCCTCCATATGTATCTATCCCTTGTTGCCACAAGCACATTTTCCACCCTCTCTGTCCCCAGCCACCTTGCAAGTCCGTCCAATATTTTCTTCCCGGGTCTACCTGGTGTTCTTTTTCCCTCCAGCTTTTCTGTTGTGACCAGGTGCTATGATTCCCCTTCCCTCATAAAATGACAAATAAATGTTGCGTGTCTTTTCTTAATTCTCCTTATCAATGATCTTGTACTGCCTCCATCAAGACTGTCTTGTTTGTTTCCTTTGCTGTCCATGGAACTCTCTCACACTCTCTTCGTTCATTACTTAGCATGCTTTTTCTGGTATTATCATACATACATACATATACACACACATATATATGTATATATAATTATGTATATATATATATATAATGTATATATATACATATATATACATACATACACACACACACACACACACACACACACACACACACACACACACACACACACAACACACACACACACACACACACACACACACACCACACACACACTCACTCACTCACTCACATACACACACGTAAGCACATGGAGGCCTCGTATAGATCTGCTGCCGGAAAATAATGTACAGTACAGATTTGTTTAGACTTTTTTAAGTGCCAAGATAAATTATTGTTTTGTGTGTTGCAATGTGCCACACATTAGTAGACGTTATTTTCTAAAAAAAAATAAAAAAAATTCCGAAACTTGAGTAGGAACTACAAAACAGCGTGTTTGTTTGTGTGTGTGTGTGTGCGTGTGTGTGTGTCTGTCTGTGTGTCTGTCTGTGTGTGTGCTGTGTGTGTGTGTGTGTGTGTGTGTGTGTCTGTCTGTGTGTCTGTCTGTGTGTGTGTGTGTGTGTGTGTGTGTCTGTCTGTGTGTCTGTCTGTGTGTGTGTGTGTGTGTGCCTGTGTGTGTGTGTGTGTCTGTGTGTGTGTGTGTGTGTGTGTGTGTGTGTGTGTGTGTGTGTGTGGGTGTGTGTGTGTATCGTTCGTTCTTTGATTTAACGTCTTTTCACTATAAGTGAAAAGTGTTGTGTGTGTGTGTGTGTGTGTGTGTGTGTGTGTGTGTGTGTGTGTGTGTGTGTGTGTGTGTGTGTGTGCATGTGTGTGTGATACGATGTACGACATATATATCATACGTGTGTGTGTGTGTGTGCATGCGTGTGTGCGTGTGCGTGTGTGTGTGCGTTCATGCCTGCGTGCGCGTGGGCGCGCGTATGTGTGTGTCTAAAATCTTTAACTTTCCTGAATA
>CM060305.1:66198163-66205663 GCA_030674185.1 Monoplex corrugatus
CTCATCGTGGTGTGTTTCGCCGGATGAATTAACCGTCTTCATGTTGGCTTTGAGTCTATTTAGGCGTTTCAATCCTAAAAGCGTTAACCCACTTGAAACAAATTGGAAAACAAAATTCTTCTATTAAAAACCTTCGCCTGGAAAATTAACAGAAAGCTTTCCCACCAGGTTATGCCTATTAACTTACGTAATACTAATCTATTTATGTTGAAAACTTCTTGTTTCTACTTGCCTTCGCAAAGAAGTTATTTGAAGAAACAAAAAAAAAAACAAAAAAGAAAGATCGTTGATGACACTAGGCCACTTTGCGTGAGTGTGCAGGTGTGTGTGTGTGTGTGTGTGTGTGTGTGTGTGTGTGTGTGTGTGTGTGTGTGTGTGTGTGTGTGTGTGTGTGTGTGTGCAAGTGTGTGTGTGTGTGCGTGTATGTGTGTGCGTGTATGTATGCAAGTGTGTGTGTGTATGTATGTGCAAGTGTGTGGAGGGAGACAGAGACAGAGAATAAAAGGCACACACAGTCTCCCTCTCTCTGTGTTTGTCTGTCTGTCTGTTTCTTTCTCTCTCTCTCTCTCTCTCTCTCTCTCTCTCTCTCTCTCTCTCAAGGGAAATTCATTGTATTAACCGACTGGTTTTTAAAAAAACGGTAATAAGATTACTAATTGGATTTGGTAACGATAAATTACATCTGAGAATTATTTTTTCAGTTGAAGCATGATTAACATTTGTATAATGATGGGTTTAAATATGCTATGGTGTTTCAAAAAAGATTTTTTTTCTACTGTAACAGTAGAGGGAAACAGAGGCACGGGGTGGGGAGGGGCTGCGGCACGCTCCTGGGATATTGGGTGGGTAATGCTTTATATTTCTCCCACTGGCTGTGGAGGAACCGTTACTAAGCTCGGGTGACAGCATGAAGTCATGGATTTGGAAAAAAAAGTATTATGCCTAGACTGTTGAATCGTCTTCGAGGATTTCTTCGGATTTTTGGATCAGTTACGCCGGCGTAGTTAAACCACAATACTTATTGCGGTTACGCCGAGGCGAAATAGGAGGTTGGAGTTTGAAGGTCGGTGTGACGTGTGTTGACAGTAAACAGCGTGCGGATAACAGTACGGCATGATATTCGTTTAAATGATAACTGATTGCTGTTCACTGTGAAATGTATATATAGTTAGTTGAGAATCAGACAGTGAGGAGTAAAGACGAAGAAGCATTGCCCTGTCTTCCGAGTTGGCTGTAAAAAGAACGAAACAGTCGGAGTTTGTTCAAGAGGGATTCATTGCATTCAGACAAATCCATATGCGCTCTTGTCAAATCTGTCAGCAAATTACCTAGCAGATTCTCTGAGTCTTTGCAGAACCCTGTACGCTAGCAAGGTCTTTGAACTGAGGAGTGGAAAGGGGGAAGAAGAGAAAAGACCTTTGAAACATTAAACTCACACCATCCCAACGATGGCAATATTAAGATGAGCAGCAAACAGACCAAATAAGAAAGACAATTAGCACTACGAGTATGTTATTGTTATTTTTGTTTAAAGCCCAGCCGACTGTTTAGAGCCATATCATGGCTACTACGAGTATGTGAGGGAGTCGAAACACAGATAAAATTATTGCTGAGAATGTTACCCAGTCGCTGTAGAACAAAAGCAGATTCAAACGAGCTGATGATTTGCTTTGTTTCGTCTGTGTTTATTTGTTTGTTTGCTTGTTTGCTCGGTTCGACGTTGGGCTGGAACTATCACATGAACTCTAATATTAAGTGGGATTTTATGTCTTTGTTCCATTTTTTTTGTTTTTTTGTTTTTGTTTGGTTTCGTTTAGTTTTATAATATTTTGTTGCCCCAGGCATTAAGTCAACTCATACTCCCATTGAAGTGTATCCATGCGGAGTGTTTTAGTTTTTCGTCACTGAACACTGACATGGCTTACAGTATCTCTAACGTGTGTTTTCAATGTCTATTCGTGTGTGTACACATTGAGGGGATTCTGACACTAGCAGGTCTGCACATACGTTGGGAGATCTGGAAAATGTTCCATCCTCTTACCCACCTGGCGACCAGTACTTAAAACCTGGCAGTTGGAAAACCAGCGTTCTTAAGTATTTGACTATCGCACATACCCAAAGAAAAATAGCTTTCTTCTTCTTCTTCTTTTTTCTTCTTCTTCTTCTTCTTCTTCTTCTTCTTCTTCTTCTTCTTCTTCTTCTTCTTCTTCTTCTTCTTCTTCTTCTTCTTCTTCTTCTTCTTCTTCTTCTTCTTCTTCTTCTTCTTCTTCTTCTTCTTCTTCTTCTTCTTCTTCTTCTTCGCAATTCTTCTTCTTCGCAATTCTTCTTCTTCGCAATTCTAATAATAATAATAATAATTACAATATTTATATAGCGCAAAATCTTGATAAAATCAAATCTAAGCGCTGAAGCAGACACACACGCAGGCACGCACGCTCGCACACACACGCACGCACACATACAGACACACACACACACACACACACACACACACACCCACACACACGCATGGCTATAAATGGGGAGAAAGAATAAAAGCAATAAAAGCAAGAATAAAAGCAATGGAAAATTATAGAGAGCATAGCATACAATTATATATTATAACCATGTGATTCCCTCCGAGCGGAGACAGGCTGCAGAGGGGAGGGTTGAGTGAGGTTAGGATTTTATGCAGGAGAGAAAAGGTGAGTTTTGAGAGCGGACTTGAAGGAGACAAAAGTAGGTTGCTGACGGACTGAGAGGAAGTTTGTTCAGGAAGTGGACAGAAACAGAGAGGCTCGTGGACCATAGGTATTGAGCTTAGTGCGTGGAAAGCGAAGAGTCAGAGGATCAGAGCAGAGCGAGGGTACGTGAGGGAACATAGATCTCAAGTAGGCTTGACAGGTAATTGCAATTCTTCGCATTCTTCTTCTTCGCAATTCTTCTTCTTCTTTCTTCTTCGCATTCTTCTTTTTCTTCTTCTTCTTCGCATTCTCTTCTTCTTCGCATTCTTCTTCTTCTTCCTTCTTCTTCTTCTTCGCATTCTTCTTCTTCTTCGCATTCTTCTTCTTCTTCGCATTCTTCTTCTTCTTCTTCTTTTCGCATTCTTCTCTTCTTCGCATTCTTCTTCTTCTTCGCATTCTTCTTCTTCTTCCTTTCTTCTTCTTCTTCGCATTCTTCTTCTTTTCTTTCTCTTCGCATTCTTCTTCTTCTTCTTCGCATTCTTTCTTCTTTCGCATTCTTCTTCTTCTTTCGTCTTCTCATTCTTCTTCTTCTTCGCATTCTTCTTCTTCGCATTCTTCTTTCTTCTTCTTCTTCTTCTTCTTCTTCTTCTTCTTCTTCTTGTTCTTGTTCTTCTTCTTGTTCTTGTTCTTCTTCTTGTTCTTGTTCTTCTTCTTGTTCTTCTTGTTCTTCTTGTTCTTGTTCTTGTTCTTCTTCTTCTTCTTCTTCTTCTTCGTCTTTCGTCTTCGTCTTTCGTCTTCGTCTTCGTGTTCTTGTTCTTGTTCTTGTTCTTGTTCTTGTTCTTCTTCTTGTTCTTGTTCTTCTTTTTGTTCTTCTTCTTCTTGTTCTTCTTCTTGTTCTTCTTCTTATTCTTCTTCTTCCTCCTCCTCCACCTTTTTCTTTTTCTTCGTCGCTTCTTCTTCTTCGTCTTCTTCGTCTTCTTCTTCTTCTTCATCATCATCATCATCATCATCATCATCATCATCTTCTTCTTCTTCTTCTTCTTCTTCTTCTTCTTCTTCTTCTTCTTCTTCTTCTTCTTCTTCTTCTTCTTCTTCTTCTTCTTCTTCTTCTTCTTTTTCCTTCTCCTCCTCCTCCTTCTTCTTCTCTTTCTTCCTTTTCATCTTCTTCTTCTTGTTCACCTTCTCCTATTTCTCCTCCTTCTCCTCTGCCTCCTGCTCCTCTTTCTTCTCCTTCTTCCTTTTCTTCTTCTTCTTGTCGTCGTGTTTTGCTCCTTGTTCCTCTTGTTCACCTCCTCCTCCTTCTCTTCATTCTTCCTCTTCTTCTTCTTGTTCTCCTTCTTCCTCCTTCTTCTTCTTTATTCTTCTTCGTCCTCTCCTCTTCCTCTTTCTACTCCTCCCCTCTTTTTCCGCCGTCTTACAAGCTCAGGCCACTTCTGGCGAGGGATGTGGCCGTCTTCTTCCAGTTCCTTCCGGCTGCTATAGAGCTTGGTGATCAGAAGAGCTGTACGAGACCATTCTGCTGTCGCTCCACTTGATAGAGGCCACATCGCCGCCGCAATACATGTTTCGCTGTCTGATTGTCTTGACCGCAAGGGGAGATTGGGTAAAGGTGCCTTTGACTCTCAACCGGAAGGGCAGGCTTGGTAAAGGCGCCTTTGGTTCTCTTGACTGCAAGGGGCAGGCAGGGTAAAGGCGTCTTTCACGGGCTTTGAGTCCCGAATGTGTGTGAAAAGTAGCTGAATATGATCTGTGTGATCAAGACGAACAGTGTATATACCTGTGGGAGGAAAAAAAAGGAAAGGCCGTGAGCACGGAAGTAGGCTGAACGAAAAAGGCCAGAACCAAACATTTGTTATTTATCTTGTATCTATACAGGAACTTACTGAATGAAGGCCAAGTCAAAACAGTATTCAAGAAGATGAATAGCATTCTTACTAACAAATTCGTATCAATTAACACTAGGAAGAGAGTTCTTGAATGCTATATAGAACCAATAATATAAAACGGTTGTAAGGCGTGGACAGTCAGCAAGCAAAGCCAGAACAAGATTGAGGCAGCCGAGATGTGGTTTATGAGAAGAATGTTGAGAGTTCCATGGACAGCAAAGAAAACAAACGAGACAGCCTTGATGGAGGCAGACACAAGAAGATCATTGATATGGAAGATTAAGAAAAGACAGGCAACATTTATAGGCCATTTTATGAGGAAAGGGGAATTAGAGCACTTGATCACAACAGGAAAGCTGGAGGGAAAGAGAGCACCAGGTAGACCCAAGGAGAAAATATTGGACGGACTTGCAAGATGGCTAAGGACGGAGAGGGTGGAAGCTGTGCTTGCGGCAGCAAGGGACTGATACATATGGAGGGCCATGATCGCCAACGCCATGCCGCAGAGCACATGATTATGATGGTGATGTCTGGTTTTCTTGACCGCAGAGGCAGATTGGGTAAAGGCATCTGACACGGGCTTTGAGCCCCGAATGTGTGTGAAAAGTAGCTGACTATTATCTGTGTGATTAAGATAAATAGTGTGTATACATCTGGAAGAAAAAGGAAAGGCTTTGAGCATGGAAGTGGGCTGAACGTGAAAGACCAGAAGCAAGCATTTGTGACCTCCCAGCACGAAAAGTGAAAAAATAAGAAATCAAAGAAGAGACGTGTGTGGATATGCTCTATCTCTCTCTCTCTCTGTGTACAAGTTGCGGTTCGCAATAACAGACAAACATAGGTACTTTTGGTAAGAAATTGCGTTCTTTCTGTTACGATCAGTGCATTAAAATACCATTTTTAATTGATTAGTGATATTTTTTCTAGGAACGAAATTCTGTGGGGGATAGATTATAGTTCACAGAAATCATTTTTGAGAAAAAGTCAAAACACCACAGACAGACCCGCAGTCACCTTTTCAGATCCTAGTGCTGTTCGACTGACTGCAAGTTAAGACTGAATTGGTGGTAGGGGGGATGGTGGTCACATTTGTGATTTATCCTATAGCTAGTTATACAGGAGCTTACTATAGGTGTGAAGACCACCCGGAGAGCTCAGAGAGATTGAGGGGGAGAATGTTAAAAAGAGAGCTGTCTTGTGAGATGCTCATTAACTTGGAACATCTGAAGATCGGGACGTCTCAATGTTTTTATTCATTTTAGGGTGTAAGAGGAGAAGACGACGAGGAAAGAACGGAAAGGATGAAGTATGTTTTATGGAAAGAAGATGACAGATGATATTGCGAGTATAAGCGTGCAAAGTAATGATGGAGAACAAAGGGAGTTTGTGTGTGTGTTTGTTTGTTTATGTGTGTGTGTGGGGGGGGGGGTATGTGAGTTCTGTGTGTGTATATGTTTATGTGTGTGTGTGTGTGTTTATGTGTGTGTGTTTATATATGTGTGTGTTTATGTGTATGTGTGTGTGTGTGTGTGTGTGTGTGTGTGTGTGTGTGAGCCTGCATGAGCGCGTAAACGCGTGTGTGTCTATGTGTGTGTGTGTGTGTGGTATGTGAGAGAGAGAGAGAGAGAGAGGAAGATAAATAGATAGAGAAAGAGAGAGAGAGAGTGTGTGTGTGTGTATGTCTGTTGTGTTTATGCATATGTGATGTGGTGTGGGTGTGCGTATGTACATACATGTAAGTGTATGAGTGTTTCGTTTGTGTGTACGTGTGCATGTGTGTTTGTATGTGTGCCTGTATGTATGTACGTGTGCGTGTCTGTGCGTACGTGTGTGTGTATGTGTGTATGTCTGTGCCTGTGTATCTGTGTCTGTGCCTGCGTCTGTGTGTATGAATCCTGATTTATCTCTTAGCCATCAAGGGGCTTGTTGTATCCTTACAGACGGCCCGTACAGCTCTCACAGATTGAGGAAGACTGCTGAAAGGAAGGCTGTCTTGTGAGGTGCTCATTAGCAACAACATTTGAAGATTGGGAAGCTTTCAATTTTTCCATCCCATTTCAGAGTGTGTATGTATGCGTGTGTGTCCAAGAGAGAGAGAGAGAGAGAGAGAAAGAGAGAGCGTGAGAGAGAGAGAGAGGGGGGAGAGAAAGATTGAGAGAGAGAGAGAGGAAGAGAGAGAGAAAGAGATAGCGAGAGAGAGAGAGAGCCCAGAGGAAAAAGGAGAGGACGACTGGTGTTTAAAGGCTAAATAATGTTACGACTAAAATCGTGTAAATCGTAGTAAATGAAGAGAGAGACAGAGAGAGAGAGAGAGACAGACAGACAGATAGACAGACAGACAGACAGACAGACAGACAGACAGACAGACAGACAGACAGACAGATAGATAGACAGTCAGACAGACAGAGACACAGAGAGAGAAGTATGATGGTGTGTGTGTTAATGCATATGCGATGTGGTGTGGATGTGCATATGTACATGTGTTCATGTGTGTTTTGTGTATGTAATCATGCGCGTGTGTGTTTGAATGTGTGTGTATGTTTGCATGTGTAGCTGTGTCTGTGTGTGCGTATGTGTCTGTGTGTGTGTGTCTGTGTCTGTGTGTCTGTGTCTGTGTGTCTGTGTCTGTGTGTGTCTGTGTCTGTGTGTGTCTGTGTCTGTGTGTCTGTGTATGTGAGTGTATCTGTGTCTGTGTGTGTCTGTGTCTGTGTGTGTCTGTGTCTGTGTCTGTGTGTGTCCATGTCTGTGTGTGTGTCTGTGTGTGTGTCTGTGTGTGTCTGTGTGTGTCTGTGTGTGTCTGTCTGTGTGTGTGTCTGTGTCTGTCTGTGTCTGTGTGTGTCTGTGTCTGTGTCTGTGTGTGTCTATGTGTGTCAGTGTCTGTGTCTGTGTCTGTGTGTGTGTCTTTGTCTCTGTGTGTCTGTGTCTCTGTGTGTTTCTGTTTCCGTGTCTGT
>CM060305.1:66228163-66238163 GCA_030674185.1 Monoplex corrugatus
ACAGACAGACAGATAGATAGATAGTAGATAGTAGATAGATAGAACAGAAGACAGAAATAGATAGAATAGATAGATAGATAGATAGATAGATAGATGAATAGATAGATAGATACAGATTGAGATGGGCTGTATGTCACCGACTACAGGGACCTTACGATGGTTTTAAGATCAACTGAACTTCTGGACAGGATGGGAGTGGGACAAACGAGTGAGTGCGTGAAGACAGAGAGAGAGAGAGAGAGAGAGAGAGAGAGAGAGAGAGAGAGAGAGAGAGACAGACAGACAGAGAGACAGACAGACAGACAGACAGAGACAGAGAGAGAGAGAGGGAGAGAGAGAGAGAGAGAGAGAGAGAGAGAGAGAGAGAGAAGAGAGAGAGAGAGAGAGAGAGAGCTGAAGGAAGCCTATGTGACTAGACTGTCAGGAGACTAAAAGATCATAGGTTGGTTTGGGGATCAAGTGAATTTTCGCTCAATCGATTATGTACGGGTTTACATCTACCATCCACGTAGGCAATACGTTTGTGTTCAACTGATTGTATGTTCTTTAAACCCATTTTCATTTTAGTCAGTCATCTATATGCATAACACTGCCCTACCACTTCCACATTAATTTGTCATACTGTACCAGTGTTTTAGTTCAGCATTCGTAGGTCATTATGTTTTGTGTTGTAACTGGGCCACAAAAATTGTAGGGTGATTTATTGATCAACTGAATTTTTTCCTCCTCGTCCTGGTCCTCCATCTCTTCCTTTTTCTTCCTCTTCTTCTTCTTCTTATTTTAGAGGCAGTCACTTTTTTAGAAATCAGTTTTATTTTCAGTCTCTCAAGATGATGTCTTTTTCGCTTGGAATAAATTCCATTTGCAGTGACACTTTTGACATCGTGCGATATATAAGTTTTAAAATGATCATAGCGTAAGCCTTAAGCATGTACACAAGCCATATGCTCTGCAAGGTCCAGGTGTCCAGGTTCCAAGGTTCCGGTGTTTCATATCTTATCTTTGTATCAGGCTGTCATTTGAACAACGAAAGCAACATCGTAACAAAATGTGTATCTCATTCTGTAATGTTCCAAGGAAGATACACACACAAAACCAACCAACCAACCAACCAACCAACCAACCAACCAACCAACCAACATACCAACCAACCAACCAACCAACATACCAACCAACCAACCAACTAACCAACCAACCAACATACCAACCAACCAACCAACATATCAACCAACCAACCAACCAACCAACCAACCAACCAACATACCAACCAACCAACATACCAACCAACCAACCAACCAACCAACCAACCAACCAACCAACCCAACCAAGTCGTGTGCGTGTGTATGCGTGCGTCTGTATGTGTGCGTCTGCGTACTTGTGTATGTGTGTGTGTGTGCGCGCACGCGCGCGCGGGCGAGTTTGAGACTATGTGTGTGTGTGTGTGTTTGTCACCTGTGTGTCTGTGTGTCTCTGTGTAGGTGTATCTGGGTGTGTCCATTTGTTTCTTTCTTTGTTCACTATACAGTCCCGGCATTGTTTCAGATGACGGTGAACGGGGAGAGGAGTACCCGGGTCAGTCTCACCCCTCCGGGAGGCTATCAGGAGCTGACCACAAACCCTCCTCCATGTCCAGCAGGCGAGCTGTGGTCAGACGGGGCCAGCCAGTGTTGTCCGGTATGTCCAGCCGGACTGGGAGCCATAGGAGCATGCGCTGTGTCCACCAGCGCCGCAGCAACTACGACAACCCTCACCAGTAACCACATCACAACCACCGCCGACAACATCGTGGATAATAACAATAACAATAATGATGATAGTAATAATAATAAACTTATCAACGGCTGTCAACAGTGCGTGGAAGGCATGACCTTTTCACCCAACCGGAGTCACGAGCTTCCGTGTTTCACGTGCAGCTCGTGTCCTAAAAACGCGGGCGTGGTGAGCACGTGCAACGCGACCCACGACACGGTGTGTGAGTGCGAGGCGGGCTTGTTTTACCTGTCCCTTCGCAGCGGTCAGTGCGAGCTTTGTGACCTGTGTCCGGCCGGCTGGGGGGCGAGGATCCCGTGTCGTCAGAATGGCACGAACACCGTGTGCCATAAGTGTCAGAATGGCACGTTTTCCGACGCGCTGAGCGCCGTGGCGGAGTGTCGGCCTTGCAGCGTGTGCACGGAGGATCAGAGGATGTTGCAGACTTGCACAGAGACTCAAGACACTATCTGTTTGAACAAGTGTAAGTTTACTTGGACCTCTGTGTGTCTGTCTCTGTTTGTGTGTCTGTCATTCTGTCTGTCATTCTGTCTGGCTGGCTCTTCGTCTTTCTGTCTCTCTGTCTCTGTCACTCTCTCTGTCTCTCTCTGTCTCTCTCTGTCTCTTTCTGTCTTTCTTTGTCTCTGTGTCTCTCTTTCTTTCTGTCTCTCTGTCTCTGTCTGTCTGTCTCTTTCTCTCTCTCTGTGTGTCTCTGTCTGTCGCTCTCTCTGTCTTTCTTTGTCTGTCTATCTTTTTCCCTGTCTCTCTTTCTCCCTGTCTCTCTGTGTGTCTGTCTCTCTCTCTCTGTCTCTTTCTCTGTCTCTCACTGTCTCTCTCTGCCTCTGTCCCTGTCTCTGTCTCAGTCTCTTTGTCTCTCTCGTCTCTGTCTCTAACTCCCTTTTCTCTGTCTCTCTCTATGTCTCACTGTCTGTTTCTCTCTCTCTGTCTCTCTCTGTTTCTGTTTCTGTCTTTCTCTGTCTCTGTCTGTCTGTCTGCTCTCTCCTCTCTCTCTCTCTCTCTCTCTCTCTCTGTATGTGTGTGTGTATGTGCGCGCGCCAGCGTGTGTGTATGTGTGAATGTGAGTGGATATGTCTCTGTGTGTGTCTTTGTGTGTGTATACCTATATGCGTGTATATATGTATGTGTATATGTGTGCATGTGAGTGTATACGTCTCTCTGTCTCTCGTCTCTGTCCCTGTCACTGCCCTGTCTCTGTCTCTGTCTCTCTCTCTCTCTCTCTCTCTCTGTGCTGTACAAAATGTTTATGGAGGAAACGTGTCCAAAATGTTAGCCCCCCAATTAACGGGAAATCCCGATTTTGTATGCTTCAAGTGGGGCTTCCACAGTTTGGCTTATAGCACATGGAACGCTTTCGGGTGTTTTACATAAGTCACTGTCCACTGAAGCACGCTAATTACATGATAGTCTGCAGCGCATGCGCTTGGTTTTTTTGAGTTACTTTTCAGGAGAAAACGTACCAATCACAGTCACTGTCGTTTAGTGTCTATTCATAATCACCTCGAGTTCCCCGTTCTTTGACATTTTCAAACACCACAAAAGAACACATAGTTTCATACAGAGAGCGCTGGAAAAGTGTCTTGATCAAGATAGCTAAGAACCGTACTGCACGTTTCTGTTTGGCGGAGTTGAACACTGATAAAATAGGTCAAAATTACGCGACACGAATAGTATCAAAATATGTCAGAAAAAGACGTTTTTTCAATGGTTTTACCGTGTAGTCTCTGTCTACGCTGTTCCTTAGCCATCAGTTTTTGACACAGAGAATCTCTGAAGAATCATGCCAATATTGTGGTCCCAACACCATCTCCAACCAGCGACTACTTATCCTTTCACTTTCAGTTTCAGTTTCTCAAGATAACGTCTCCGCACTCAGAACGAATTCAATATGCGCTAACGTCACAGGTGCCATGTGAATGGTGATCATGGCACAAGCCTTAAGCCTGCACATAAACCCATGAGCTGGCCAGGTCCTCAGACCTTACCTAGACTATGTTTTACCTGGTCTATATTTTACACTGGTATTTTATCATCCTTTGTCCAATGCCCAATGCAGTCAAGAGAATATGTGGGCACTAACATTATAGGGGCACTAACATTATGAAAAAAGCTATAGAGATGGACTGAATATGTCATCCAAAGAGAGCAGAACAGCATCACCTGGACTGCCCCTTTGCTGGACACCAGAAGGAAGACGTGAGAGGGGAAGACGCAAGAACAGAAGAAGAAGGTGGAACACCCCCCTCCCCCCCCCCTGCCTTTGGCGAATTGGGCTCAGCCCGTCAGGTGGAGGTGGGGATAATATTTTAGCTGACTTGCACGCGTATTACTATTATTCATTAATATTCATATTCATTTTATCACAATGGATTTAACCATGTGAAACTTTAGTTACTGTCCCCGTTGAGAGCGCGTGACCGCTGTGCAGCGCCACCCATTTTCTTTTGACCTAGAATTGAGAAAGGCAAGCAGGCCAATCGGCCTACATGGGGAGGGACCTGGGAAATCACTCTGTTCCCACTGTTTTATACCAGGGCAAATGCACTGCTGCTCTTCACGATTTTTAACTGCCATGGGATCTTTTAGACCGCGCACACCAGAAAGCAGATGGGTCTGACTCGTTTTTCGTCCCCTCCCAAAAGACAAGACGTTCAGTTTCGATTTTCAGGTCAAACTGAGGAGAAAAGTTGAGGCCTCAACGGGAAACGAACCCTGGAACCTCGAATTTAGTTATTGGCAGGCATACGTCTGAACCGTCCTGCCACCTATCTCCTTTAAGGCTATTCAGAAAAAAAAATGTTCATAGCTAGTCCTCGTTCACACTAAATGTGGTAGGACTTCATACGTGAACAAAAGGAACGAACAAACAAAACAGAGAGACCTTAAAACCCTGAGACACACTTAGGGTACTGCACAGGGGTTGACCCAGAACAGGTAGAAGTGGAGAACCATCGTTTCTGCCCTATATGCTAATAGGAAGGAGCAGTAAGTTAACCCTTTGTCTCCCGCGCCCTATACACCAACAGCAACACTTAACCCTTTGACTCCCTGCAGGAAGCTGGTGGATAAATGAGGGAATCAAAGGGTTAAGATTTTGCTTTGCTAGCATGGTTGACAATGCAGGATGCTGATGGACAGGATGCGGGAGTCAAAGAGTTATTAAGCATGCTTGCGCTTCCTTAAATCTCCCTACTACACACTAAACTGGGCAGTTAAGGGATAAGTTTCAAACACCAGTTCCCTGACTCGTCCGTAGGCTAAATTAATGTAATCACCACACGAAAACTCTGAATGACCGGATCTGCTTCCTTATGTTTCCAACGCACAAAAGCTAAGTGACGTAAAAAAGCCAGCTCGTGAGTATCGATTGTCTTTAAAACATTTTTTCCCCTTTGGTTCTCTCTCTCTTTTTTTTTTTTTTTTTTGGTGTGTTTTAGTTTGCTTTGCTTCATGAGTCGCTTGTTGTTGCTGCTTGTTCTTGTTTCTGTTCGCCTGCTCTTAACAGAGAAGGAAATGGGGAAAGGGTTTGTGAAAGGAGGCAAAGAGAAGCAGAGCATTGGGAGGTGAAGGAAAACACACACGTAGAGAAACTCACACACACGCACGCACGCACGCGAGTGTGGGCGGGCGTGCACACACACACGCACACACACACCCAAATATATAGACATAGACAGACAGACAGACACATACACCGACACACGCACAGAGACATACACACATATTCACACACACAAACGCGCGTGCGCGCGCGCGCGCGCACACACACACACACAGAGAGATACAAAGAGACAGATCTAGACAGACAGAAAGACAGACAGGAAAACACACATACACACACACACACACACACACACACACACACACACACACACACACAACATATATATATATATATATATGTATATATATATATACTCAGACAGACAGACAGACGGATAAACACACGCACACACACACACACACACACACACACACACACACACACACACACACACAAATGGAATACTTTATTGTCATGCCGGAACGACAAGGAAGCAGAAAGAGAGATTGAGGGAATGTTTGTGTGTGTGTGTAGCGCGCGCGCGCGTGCGAGAGAGAGAGAGAGAGAGAGAGAGAGAGAGAGAGAGAGAGAGAGAGAGAGAGAGAGAGAGAGAGAGAGAGAGAAAACTAGCTCGCAATCAGTAAGAAGTCTTTGATGTAAAGAGCGTATTGACGGGTGAGTGCAGGCGTGTGCACGGTCATCTCCGGTCGACATACAAAAGGCCTTTGATCCCGGCAGTTTTTTTTTTTCTTTTTTGGCCCCTGGTGTCTGCAGCGCCCAAACACTGCAGCTCTTAAGGGACGGTCCTTTGAAGGGCCCTCTTTTCTCCAAGAGCAAGCAGGCGCTGCCATCTTTAGTTGTTACATAATTTCACCCTGCCTGTTTCTGCAGCAGCTGCTCTCACCGTAAATTTATTCCCGCGGAGGATTTTTTTTTTCAGATTGCTCAGCTGCTGATTTCCTCCCTCCCTCCCACCTCCCTCTCACCCCCCATCCTACCTCTTTTCCACCAGTCTCCGTGGTTCTGTTGTTTCCCCACTGCCCTCACCCACTCCCCCTCCCCCCCCCCCCCTCTCTCTTTTCACGTTTTTTTTTTTTTCTGTTGGCTTTCTTGTTTTCCCTAGATATTTTCATCTCTTTTGGTCACAAAATTATGATGCATGTGGGGGACATAAGCGTGTTTGTGTTGGGGTCGTTTAATTGATCAGACTCTTGTTACCCGCGGGGCACATAAATCGGGGAGGAAAGCGGAGTTGCTGAAACATCATGTCGTGTGAAGTTGTAGGAAGAATAATTACAAGATTTTGTGTTTCGTGTTTATTATGTAGATTGAGAGTGTGTGTGCTCAGTCATTATTATCATCATACAGTGCGCGTGTAATGAAATATGCATTTTCTTAATTAACGAATCTCAGCTGATGGAGCCTTTGCCATTAGTGTGTGTGTGTGTGTGTGTGTGTGTGTGTGTGTGTGTGTGAGAGAGAGAGAGAGAGAGAGAGAGAGAGAGATGAAATTTGAAAGCATTTTTTTCTTTAAGATATAGCATTAGGTTCCACTGACCTGTCTGACAACTAGTCCATGAGAGAGAGAGAGAGACACACACACAGAGAGAGAGAGAGAGAGAGAGAGAGAAATAGAGAGAGACAGAGAGACAGAGAGAGAGTAGTGGATGTTATAACTTGAAAGCATTATTTCTTTAACATACAGCATTATGTTCCATTGGACGTGTATCATAGCCAGCCCCAGTTGATGATCATACACACATATAACCACACATTGGTGATCTACCCACTACACCACTAACCCCACTGATCATCATACACATTGCACCTGTGGCCTTAGTGCGTATGGAAATCGTTCCGAGCGCGGAGGCGTCGTCTTGAGAAACTGAAACTGAAAATATAAAAGCATAAACACATCGGACAACGCGTGATCTAAGATCAGAGAAATAAGCCAAATATAAAATAATAAAACATAAGAGATAGATAGCTCGAGGAGAGAGAGAGAGAGAGAGAGAGAGAGAGAGAGAGAGAGAGAGAGAGAGAGAGAGAGAGAGAGAGAGGAGACATTAATTTTATTTACGAGGACAGCGGTATGAATAGAACAAATCCTTCGTCACATTCAGACAATTACACATGCACTCTACCCCAGTCTGTCAGCAGTTACTTGGTAGACTCCTTATGACTGCTCGAAAGCCAAGACACTGACGAGGTACTGGTTCAGGGAAGGGAGGGAATAGACCTATGAAACTCCACCAGAATGATTGAAGCATTACATTGGGCGGCGAACAGACCAGCTTTTTTTACATCGCAGGCTGGGATTACACTCAAGATATCAGATCCCGACACCATAACTCAATCATCAACAAATGAGAGAGAGAGGGGGGTACGGAGGGAAGGAGGGAGGTAGATACATAGAGAGAGAGGGAGAGAGAGAGAGAGAGAGAGAGAGAGAGAGAGAGAGAGAGAGAGAGAACAAAATTAAATTTTGTTTATGAGGGTAGTAAAACAGATGCTTCTTGTACATTTAGTTTGTTGTGCTTAGAGAGACGGCACTAACATAAATGAAATTTACATAGCGTGAAGATAATAATAATAATATTAGTAACAATAATAATAATAACAATAATAGTAACAATAATATAATGTTTATTTGTATAGCGCATATTCCATATAAAAACATGCTCACCAACGGTTTACATTTCGCAAAAAGAGCAAATGGTGATAAAAATGTTCACAATTACATACATAATAAGAAAACAACAAACATTAAAGCTATACAAGTAAGAAGACACATAAGAAACCACAAAATTTTAAAGTTTAAACACTGACTTATGTCATAAAAAAAGGATTTTTCATATGAATGAAGAGGCATACTGTGTTTATATATTCATGCGTGTGTGTGCGTGTGTGTGTGCGTGTGTGTGTGCGTGCGTGCGTGCGTGTGTGTTGCTGTGCGCGTGTATGTGTGGGTGTGCACGCAGGCGCGTGCACACATGCATGCTGTGTGCACACATGTATGTGTAAGAATATGTGCATGTGTGTGCGTGTGTGTGTGTGTGTGTATGTGTGTGTGCGTGTGCTATGTTTGCATACGTGTGTACGTGTGTGTGTGCATGAAATAGTTGTACATAAAAGTATAATCAATATTATGAATGACAATATAAAAACACATAACAGAAAAATTCTAATTCATATACAGAGAAAAACATTATAACTTCAGTATCACAGCATTAACACCTTGACAATCAAAATTACATCACAGATTATGATGCATTCGCATATCACATATCACGACACCACGAGAATTTTGTAGTCTGCAGGTTGTTCAAGAGGGATTCATCACATTCAGACAGTTCCACATGCGCTCTATCCAAATCTGTCAGCAATTACCCGGTAGACCTCTAATGACTGCGCTAAACCCTGTAGGCTGGCAATGTCTTGAAACAGGGAGGAGAGAGAAAGGGCCTGTGAAAGAGTCAGCTGACACCACCAGAATGATTGAAGCACCACGCTGAGCAGCGAACAGACTAGTTCTTTTTTTTTTCTTTTTTTTGCAGGCTGAGATTACACTCAAGATATTACATCTCGATACCACGACTCAGTCATCAGCAAATGAGACAGAGGAAGGAGAGAGAGAGAGAGAGAGAGAGAGAGAGAGAGAGAGAGAGAGGAGAGAGAGAGAGAGAGAGAGAGAGAGATCGTGTATGTGTGAGGGGAGAAGAGAGATTGTGTGTGTGTGTGTGTGTGTGAGGGAGATATATATATATATATATATATATATATCGTGTGTGTGTGTAAGGGAGAAAGAGAGAGAGAGAGAGATCGTGTGTGTGTGTGTGTGTGTGTGTGTGTGTGTGTGAGGAGAGAGAGAGAGAGAGAGAGAGAGAGAGAGAGAGATCGTGTGTGTGTGAGGTGAGAGAGAGAGAGAGAGAGATCGTGTGTGTGTGAGTGTGAGGGGAGAGAGACAGAGAGAGAGATCGTGTGTGTGTGTGTGTGAGGGAGAGAGAGAGAGAGAAAGAGAGAAAGAGAGAGAGATCGTGTGTGTGTGTGGAGGGAGAGAGAGAGATCGTGTGTGTGTGTGTGAGGGGAGAGAGAGAGAGAGAGAGAGAGAGAGGAGAGAGAGAGAGAGAGAGAGAGCAGTAGCAACAGCAGCAGCAGCAGTTCAAGAGCACAGACGTCACACATGATAATAGTATTATATTTAACAATTTCCCTCGTTCAGCTTGACTACCCAGACAGAGAGAGAGAGAGATAGAGACAGAGACAGACAGACAGACAGATAGAGAGGCAGAGATGGACAGAGACAAAGGCAGAGAGAGAGAGAGACAGAGAACCAGCGAGTGAGAGAGAGAGAGAGAGAGAGAGAGAGAGAGAAAGAGAGAGAGAGTGAGCAGAAGCATCAGCAACAACAACAGCAGCAGTAGTTCAACAACACAGACATCACAGATTACACTAATAATAATGAAACAATAATATGGTTTGACAATTTCCCCCAATTTCCCCTAGTTCAGCTTGACCACCTTCGCCCGTTCCTTTCTTCCCTAATTTCTGTCTGTGCCTTTAAAACTCCGCGATAACATGACTGGGTGGTCAAAGATCTTTTCCCCCAACAGCCAGGGCGCTCATGAGCAACTCCGGGCTGTTTAATGCTATCATATAACATGGAGAGGGGCCCCCAAGACATTCAGT
>CM060305.1:66243163-66250663 GCA_030674185.1 Monoplex corrugatus
CACACACACATACACGCATATATTCACACACACATACACGCATATATACACATACACATACACGCATAATTATATTCACACACACATACACGCATATATACACACACATACATTACAACAAGGAAAAAACAAAATAAGCACCAATCGAAAAAAAAAAAACCCAGCATGTTGTTGAGATGGAGAGGGAGGGGAGACGACATATCAAACACAAACACTGCCAAAGTGACTGGAACAATACAAAGATGGGCTGGGAAGCATGCACTTATTTACTCTTTCTGCCCCATTTCTACGCTATTTCAATGGTCACGAAGTCTGGGACGGGGTTTTCCTCTATAATTCTGACATGATAAATGTTGTTGGCTGGTATTTTAATCGAGACACGAAATCTTGAGTCCACCATCATCATCATGTGCCCTGCGCTGCCGCATGGCGTTGGTGATCATGGCCCTCCATATGCAACTATCCCTTGTCGCTGCAAGGCCTACATCTCCCAACCTTTCTTGTCTTCGTGCGCTCCTCAAGTTCGTCCAGTATTTTCTCCCTGGAGTCTACATCGAGTCCATGGTTCTGTCCGAAGATCCAGACAGCTGGCGTTGCAGAGGAGTGGAGAGTAGGAGACGGGGGGTGGGGGGTGGTGGGGGGGGTGAGTGATCAGGAGCTTAGGAGGTAGAAGAGGGATCGGTTTCCGCCCGTCTTTGATCTGAGTGTCAGCAGCGCTTTCGTTCCCCCCCCCTTCCCCCCCCCCCCCCCTTTCGTGTGTTCAGATCTGTTGCGTAGCATTAATTGGACCTGTCCCTTTAGTTGCTTTAAACTACTTCATTTTTTTTCTACAGACTTTTCAAAAGCCGTGCACTCAAGGTCTGATATCTTCGAGTTCAGTCCCAACCCCCTGACGTTAACCCTTTGACTTCTTCAGCCTGTCCACCAGCTTCCTGCATTGTCAACCATGCTAGCAAAGCAAAAACCTTAACTCTTTGATTCCCTCCTCAGGAAGCTGGTGGATACGGTGAGGGAGTCAACGGATTAACCCAGGAAGCTGTTGGTAGGGTGAGGGAGTCAAAGGGTTAAAAACCGGCCTGTTTGCTGCCTATCTTAATGTATCTATCATTCTGGTGATGTCAGCTTCCTGTTTCATACTTCCCTCTCCTTCCCTCCTCCTTTTAAGACCTTGCCAGTGCATACGGTTTTGCGCAGGCTCAAGGAGTTTGCGAAATAGTTCCTGACAGAATTTAGTGGAGCACATATGGGATTGTCTGAATGCAATGAATCCCTCGTGAGCTAACATCAAACTCCAAGTTTCTGTGGACTTTGCCCAGCTTAGAGTAACTTCCGTCTCGTCTGCCCTTCGCTGCCCCCACCCCCTCTCTCTCTCCCCCAACATCCTTTGGCGTAGTCGTTCTTTTCGTATCATTACTTTTACACGTAGTTAGATAGAGCACCGTGCTGACATCACAGGGGTTGTGGGTTCGACCATTAGAAGGGCCACACTTTTTTTTTAGATGGGTTGGTTGGTTCTTTTGATATAGACATGTACTGAAGATCTGATATGAGTATCTTGAGTTCAGTCCCAGCCAGCAGTATAAAAAAAATAGTCCTTTGCTGCCCACAGCCTTTATGCCCCAGTCATTCTGGGGCCGGATTTATGAAGGGGGCACAAGTCGTACTTAGCGATTTATGCACTACACAACTTTATGTCCTCGACAATGGAAAAATACTGCGATCTGTGAAGGGTGCTTTTAAGACTTAAGTCCCCTTTGCGCACTCTTTAGGGGTGTGTAACTGAATGTCTCCCCAAGGGGAGGCTTAGCCAACCTTGCGCACGTCATAACGTCGTTTCTGCACGAAGCTAGAAATCAAAACAATGTGGCACATCGCTTTGGACACGCCTTTGTGCACTACATAATTAAGTACGGCCTTGTGTCCCCTTCATAAATCACGGTTTGCTTAGCATTTTATACCTGGACTTACTATGTACTCGAGGAGGGCATAAATATTTATACACTGCATAAGTTGTGCCCCCTTCATAAATCTGGCCCCTGGCACTGTCAGCGTAGTCCTTCATAAGCATGTCTTCAGTTTCAAGACATTGCCAGCTCATAGGGTTACATGCAGGGGGGTGGTGTTGTGCTAGACTATCGTTAGCAAATTTTTGGGTGTAGCATATACGGTATTGTCTGAGAGTGATAATTCCGTCTTGAACAAATCTCATTGTAATTCTACGTACATTCCCATAAACACACAGGAAAAATTAACATCAAACAAATGGCTTTTTTTTCTTTTTCTTTTTTTTGTTTGTTTGTCATACTTAGTCATGTACGTATTTTCTTTTGTGCCCGTTTTGCGCGCCGTTTGACTGATCACAGAGCATGGGAAAATTTCTCTCTCTCTCTCTCTCTCTCTCTCTCTCTCTCTCTCTGTGCGTGCGTGTGATACAGCGCTTAGATTTGATTTTATCAAGATTTTGCGCTATATAAATATTGTAATTATTATTATTATTATTATACTATGATATTGATACGTGACGATGAGGGTGATAATCATGATGCTACGTTTCGTGTCCTAATATATCCTGGTGTCAACCAGGATATTGTCAACCAGGATATTGCTCAAATTTTATAACACCATAGGTGTTAGAAAATTTTAGCAATACCCTCAAGGAGGCATCAGTTAAAAGCATGAGACTAGATTGTGTGGTTGCAGTCTTCCCCAGGAACTCATGGCACTCTCGACTCTTGGTAGGGGTTGGTTGGCGCCAAAAAATGTCACAATGATTTTTGACGGGAGTGATCAATGAGGTTAACGAACCCATAACACACCAGTCGTTTTTACCGTTGCGCTAACTACAGCACCACAGCGACCTCTCCATGTACTTCTTTTCCTGGAGTTTATTTACTTTCAGTTTCAGTTTCTCAATAATTTATTTACTGACTGACTATTGGTTGGTTCGTTTGTTCATCAAGCTGTTCCAGACTGTGCAAGAGAGCGAATTTTACGTGAGCACAAAGGCCTGTTTCTTACAAGCTAGCGCGCTCACACGCGAGTGGCAAAATAGCAAATGGCGAGTGCGAGTAAAAGGTGTGCTATGAAACGGATGCGAGGCGGAAGTAGATTTCAACCACCGTACAGCGCATATTTCACAGTAGAAGACACTGTTGTCATCAAACACAAAGGCTGCCTTGCAAGACCACCAACTTTACCTCACTGGCAAGATCTTTTCAATAATATCTAGCATTACCTAGCGAGTATCAAGCCATGCTTGCTGCTAAGTGGAACATAGAAACACTCAGTGTGCCTCGAGAAAAAAAAAAAAAAACTCGTTTACCTAGAGTGCTTCACGAAAACCTCGCCTACATAGAGTGCCTCACAAAAATCTCGCCTACATAAAGTGCCTTGCAAAAACCTTGCCTATCCAGAGTGCCTCGCGAAAAACCTCGCCTACCTATGGGTGCCTCATGAAAAACCTCGCCTATCTAGAGTGCCTCACGAAAAATCTTGCCTACCTAGAGTGCCTGGCGAAAATTTCGTCTACCTAGAGTAACTTACGAAAACCTCGCCTATCTTGAGTGGCTCGCGAAAACCTCGCCTACCTCATGTGCCTCGTGAAAACCTCGCCTACCATGAATGCTCGCAAAAAATTTCGCCTGCCTAGAATGCCTCGCGAGAAAGCTCGCCTTCATCGTGTGGATCTCGAAAACCTCGCCAACTTACCACACCTCGCGAAAACCTCGCCTACTTAGCGTGCCTCGTAAAAATCTCGCCTACTTTGCGGACCTCGAGAAAATCTCGCTTACTTAGCTTGCCTCGAGAAAACCTTGCCAACTTAGCGTGCCTCGTAAAAATCTCGAATACTAAGCGTGTACCTCGCGAAAACCTTCCATACTTAGAGTGTTTAATGAAAACCTCGCCAGCTTAGCGAAACATCGTGAGTACCTCGCCTAGTAGGCCCCCATGAACACTTCGCCTACCTTTTGAGTGCCTCACGAAAGCCTCGCCTACTTAACGTACCTCGCGAAAAACTCGCCTACCTAGCTTGAAAGAAACGAGTCTCAGATTTCATCTACCAAGACTGTTGGTTGGCGTGTGCAGTATTTTGAACAGCTTTGATCTAGGGTACTCCCCTTTGATGGGTGCTTTGGTTCAGACGGACTTTCCACATGTAGAAAATTGGACAAGCAAACTTCTATCGGTTCTGGATGACGAGCACTTTGATAATCATCGACCTTGGGCGGCCCATCGAGTGTGTGAGGGTTTGGGAACTGGAGGAGAGGAGGAGTTCAGGGCACTTAAAAGATGTGAGAATCCGCCTAAGTGTAGAATTAATTCATTTTAGCTCTTCAAATAACTCCGGACTCTTCAGATGTTGAGGCAGTCGGTGGAAGAAGCTATGGCTCGTTTGCTTCCCCTCAAAGTCTAAGGAAGTCACTGGAGCCTGTTGATCTTCCCGTTTATTTTATTTATTTATTTATTTTTTTAATTTAATTTAATTTATTTATTTACTTATTTATTTATCTGTTTATTCACACACACAACTACATGCATAGACACACACATACACACATACATATACATTTATCTACACACAAACACACATATCTATCTGTACATGCATATATAGAGATAGATAGATTGATAGATAGACAGTAGACAGACAGACAGACAGATGGATGGTTAGACAGACAGACAGATAGATAGATAGATAGATAGATAGATAGGTAGATAGACAGACAGACAGATGGATAGACTGACAGACAGATAGATAGATAGATAGATAGACAGATAGATAGATAGATAGATAGATAGATAGATAGATGGTGTACTCACACACACACACACACACATACATACACACACACACACGCGCGCGCGCGCGCACCTGCACAAGGACTCATTCTGGCGAACACACTTAAACCGATGCAGAGCGGACTTGCAAACAAATCAATGAAACATACACAAGCGATAAGAGTACCTTATCATCACACGCAACCAGTCATTCGAGTACAATGTGCACATATAAACAATAGGGGGGCAAAGGAGAGAGAAGAGAAAAAAGTGAAACGAATGCTAGTAATAGCATCGTTTGAACAGATAAGTTTTTAGAGCTAACTTGAAAGCTCATAGGTTTATGTGCAGGCTTAAGGCTTGTGCCACGATCATTTTGGATCTTCTCTATGGCATGGCACCAGTTGCGTCAGTCTGTATGGAATTCATTCCGAGCGCGGAGACGTTATCATGAGAAAATGAAACAGAAAGCTTGAAAAAGATGAAACTAATACTAGTGATAATATTGTTTGAGGGAGCGAGGTGTTAAAGCTAACTTGAACCCATTCGCTCCCTCACCCTGCCCACCAGTTTCCTGCAAGGATAGGGTGAGGGAATCAAAGGGTTACAAGAGGATAAGGAATACAAATGACGAATATGTTCAGAAACATCTCCAAAATTCATACATTAATGCTTGTGGTTCTTCTGAATCCTGTGATATTACAGTTTGTCTGCATGTGTGTGTGTATGTTTGTATATGTATGTATGTATGCATGTGAGTATGTGTACGTATGTGTGTGTGTGTGTATGTTTGTATGTGCAGTGTGTGTGTGTGTGTGTGTTTGTATGCGCAGGGTGTGTGTGTGTGTGTCTGTGTGTGTGTATGTGTGTGAGTGTGCGTGTATGCGCGCGTGCTTGTATGTGTGCGTGCTTGTATGTGGGTGTGTGTATTTTGATGTGTGTAATTGTCACTGATAAATTGAAGAAAAAAAAATGTTATGCTATTTTTGACGAGTCATGCTTACGCAACATTGATGTACTATCGTATAATTATGTACTATTGTGTACATGTCTCATTTGTTTGCATTTTACCATAAAGTATTGACATGGAAATGGTTATGTTGCATTGATACATTGGTGTATCACATATTCGATTGTTTGTATTGCATTAATGTATTTACATGGCAGTGTTTAGGTTGTTTGTGGGGTGCCACAAGCACTCTCTGACACTTACGTTTGCGCTATGCTGAATTGATGTATCGGTGTATGTATGGGATTGTTTGTGTTGTAAAAATGTATGATCACGGCAGTATTTAAACTGTGAAGTGCAGCAAGCACTCTTTGACACTTCCGTTTGTGCTCTATCAATCGAATCAGTATCATTATTATCAATTATGTCCTCTTGATCAGCGTTGACCGGCAGAAGTTATTCAGTTCAACTAGTTAACGAGAGTTTATCAAAGACTGTGGGGTCGTGCTATCGGTGTCAAAGGGTGCTTTGCTACACGAATCATTACGCACGTGCGCTTTCGACAATAGCCACGCAGACGAAATTAACATTTACAACCAGGGCTATTACCAGAAAGGCTTCAAAAGATGAGCTGCTGCAGAGAATGCCGAACATTATTGTGTAGACCAAACGAAATTATGACATACATCAAATGACTGTCCTATTTTTAGGTCCACGACCAATCCCTATCCTGAGATGAGCGCGCGATATGCTCGCTTGGAAGACTTCGGACCGCACGCACAGTCGAGTCTCTGTCCACTTTTTGCCGATGCATTATTGAGGGTGTTGCTCAAAATTATTGGTTGACCAACACTGCAGGTGGCTGTATCTCTCAGGCTTTGTGAACGCCAGGATGTATCATGAAAGCAAACGAAGAGTGCAGCCCTGTCACGCGGTCTCAAAATCGAAGTGGAACTCCACAGTATCACCGCCGTCTTTCCCTATTATGATCATCATAGCATTGTGACAAAGAATTGCCTCAGAGTCTGTGGCCATGCCTACCCTCCTGCTCTCGTTGGTGACCTAAGTTTCGGTGGCTTTGGAGGTGTGCTGGAGAGATGGAACGAGTGGCGTGGGGATGGTGACACAGAAAGGGTACAAAAGATCGGGCAGAAAATAAACCAATTTATCAATCAGTCAATCAATCAGTCAATCAATCAATCAATCAATCAATCAATCAATCAATCAATCAATCAGTCAGTCAGTCAGTCAGTCAGTCAGTCAAATAGATAGATAGATAGATAGATAGATAGGTAAATAAATAAAATGAACGAATAAATGAACAGATACGTGAACGAATAAACAAACAAAAAAAGAATGAATGAATAAATACATAAACAAATAAATAAAATGAATGAATGAATAGATAGATAGATAGGCAAATATATAGATAGGTAGGTAGATACAGGACAGATACAGAGATAGATACAGAGAGAGAGACGGATGGCTGGCTGGATGACTGTCTGGCTAGCTGGCTGGCTGGCTGGACAGATAGGTAGATAGAAGATAGACAGACAGACAGACAGACAGAGAGATAGACAGACAGACGGATAGAAAGATAGATAGACAGACAAATAGACAGATAGATAGAGATAATAGACAGATAGATACCAAGAGAGACAGAAAGACAGATAGATAGACAGACAAATAGACAGATAGATAGATAGATACCAAGAGAGACAGAAAGACAGATAGACAGACAGACAGGCAGATAGATAGATAGATAGAAAGAT
>CM060305.1:66255663-66280663 GCA_030674185.1 Monoplex corrugatus
AAGTGCAAAGAAATTAATGATCTACATAAAACAGACGCCGGATGCCTTGTTTACGGAAAGAAATGTTGAAGATATTGCTCAAAGGAAGAAGACATGCCGATCAAATGGCTGCTTAAATCACAAGATGGTACGATAATTATGGAAAAAGAGAAGATATTAGGTATATGGGGAGAATACATTAAAAACCTTTTTGACGGTGACACAAGGGAGTAACACATCACTAGAAAGAACTTTAAAGGACCACCAAAAATGACAGATGTAGTTAGAAAAGCGATGAAAAAGCTGAAACAAGTAAAAGCCCCAGGGCCAGACAATAATACTATCGATGTGAGTGAAGCTGTAGATAAATTTCGTACTGAAAGAGTAACAGTCATATTAAATGAAATTTATGACACCAGAAAAATTCCCACAGGTATGTTAAAGTAAATTTCCATTGCACTTCCAAAGAAAGCAAGGTCTATAAAATGCAAATTCCATTGTACAATCAGCTTGGTGAGTCACGTGACAAAGATTCTATTAAGAATGATCATGATGAGGACAAGGAATAGAATCAAATCTGAAACAGCAGAAGAACAATATGGTTTTCTTGAAGGGAAAGGAACTGCTGATGCCATATATGTGCTATGAACTTTCACAGAAAAATCTACTGAGTTGAATATGGATTATATTTATGTTTTATTGTTTTTTGCCTAGGCATTTGATTGGGTAAGACACAAAGAATTGATGAACCAACTGGAAAAGCTCAATACTGATAGAAAAATTCTAAGAATAATAAGGAATATGTATTGGGAACAAATAGCAAGATTGAGAGTAGAATATGATTTAAGTGCTTTTCAAAATATCTAAAAAGGGCTTAGACTGGGATGTGTTCTATCACCAAATTTGTTTTCACTTTACAGTGAAACATTAGAAACATCACGAGAAACCTAGAAGAATGCGCTGGGATAAAATTGGAGGAAAAATGATAAATAATCTTCATTATACACAATTCCTGTTCTAATTGCAGAAAATTATCTACAAACTCTTGTGAATATAAAAGAAATAGGAATAGAAGGCAGACATGAAACGCTAGCGCTGAATAGTAAGAATAGTGAAGTCATGGTAATTAGTAAAAAGAAGAAAAAGAAAGAAATCCCCTCAAATAAAATACAACAAATGGCACGGCACAAAACTGAGACAAGTTGATAAGTTCAACTATATGGGAATAGTCATCTCGACAGACGACAGATATACCTAGAAAATATCCAAGTGAACTGGCCAAGCTAAAACATCATTCAAGAAAACGAAAGCGTTCTTACCAACAAATTAATGCCTATCAGTTGACATCAGGAAGAGAGCTTTTCATTGTTGTATAGAACCAATAGTATTATACAGATGTAAGGCCTGGACTATCAACATGCAAAGTCAGAACAAGATTGAGGTAGCTGAAAAGTGGTTTCTAACAAGAATGTCAAGAATTCTATGGACAGCAAAGAAAACAGACGAGACAGTCTTGACAGAAAAACACACAAAAAGAACGTTAATAAAGAAGATGGAGAACAGAGAAGCAGCATTTATAGGACATTTTACGAAGCAAGAAAACTTTGAGCACCTTGTCACAATAGGAAAGCTAGAGGGGAAAAAAGAGCACCAGGTAGACCCAGGGAGAAAATATTAGATAGTTTTGCAGAGTGGTTGGAGACAAAAAGGGTAGGAGATGTACTTGCAACGACAAAAGACAGATTCGTATGGAGGGTCATGGTCGACAACGCCATGCAGCAAGGCACACGAAGATGATGATGAGGGAAACAGAAATACACACGCACAATAGGTTATAATCAGTGGCGCAGTTTTGAGGCGACTGGCGCGGCGGGCCTACCATAGGGAGAGCAGCCTGAAGTTCACATGATAAATCAGTTGTGACAAAAGCAAAGCAAAATGAAATAAATAAAATGATACCCCCCCCCCCCACACACACACGCACGCACATATATGCACACAAATAAGCACATAAAAACAAATACGAAAAATAAAATCGTCAACTAGACTGCTGTAAGGCTAATTGCCCAACATAATTACCATATCACACAGAGAAATTTTATACCCGATAAAACCGTCTGGCTGAGGGGTCAAGATCTGAACCCCAACACCATTCGTCAGCAGCACAGCAAAGGCAGCTCCTCGTTTATGTTGTGCAGATAGTGGCTCGTAAACCAGCGTTTTAACGCTGTCCGTATTTTATGGCTTGTTGTGTGGTCGGCTCATAAACATGCGTGCGGTGCTGTGGCCAGCCATAAGATCTTGGTGGTGTGATGGATATTTTTTATTCCACCTCGATCGGTTCCTGAGATCTTGCTGACGGAAGGAAGAAAAGAAAACAAGACGAGCAAGCCATTCTAACAGCTTCTTTTTTTTTTTGTAATGCAAACATTATGTTGCTGTTGTTTGTATGTTTGTTTAAAGCCCAGCCGACTGCGTAGAGCCGTGTCAGGGCTCTAACCCGTTTCTAAACATACACAATACTTCAACAAGTAAAAGAAAAAGGAAAAGAAAATATAAATACACATATCGATGCATTCGCGCACGTAATCTGGGGAGATGCCCCTGGCTTTGACCACTCCGTCCAATTTATCGTACAGTGGTTTTAAAAAAAACGTACCTGAATACAACTTTAAACATAACAAAGGACACTAAAACATATATAAGAACGGGTCTAAACTACCTAAAACTGCTTATGCATATCTGATTTTTTGTAAAGAATGTAGAAATAGAACCATGCTTGCAGTACACAAAACAAGACAGGCCCAAACGTTCGGCCAACTGATCTTTGTCAAGCGTATACAAATGGCAACAAAGACCCAACACACAAAACTCATGGGAGGAAAAAAACAAAAACAGTCATATCAGCATTTTCTCCTGCTCAGTATGTTTCAGTTTCAGTTTCAGTTTCTTAAGACGACGTCTCCGCCCTCGGAACGAATTCCATATGCACTAACGTCACAGGTGCCATGTGTATGGTGATCATGGCAAAGCCTTAAACCTGCACATAAACCCATGAGCTGGCCAGGTCCTGATGCCCTACCTAGTCTATGTTTTACCTAGTCTCTATTTTTGATACTAGTATTGTATCGCCTATTTCTGGAATTCTCAATGAAACGTCAACAAAATCTTAATTTTTTTTTTACTTCCAAGTTTTTTTTTGTGTGTGTGTGTTCTTTGTTGTCTTTTATATGCGCTTAATAACGGCCAGTTGTCCTGAACATTTGCACCTGTCTTATTTTTTCAGTTCTTTGAAAACATCATTCACTCATGTATGTATATTATTGATATGTTTAATGTCTTGTATCCTTTTGTCAACTTTTCCTATCCATCTCCTCATTCCAGACATGAAAATTCCACCCATCTACCATTTCAACGGGGAAAACAGCCGGCACCACGACGACCTCGACTTCGCCAGAGGTCGCCACCTCAACAACAGGGGTCAGCCCCGCCACAAGGCCACGCTGGATTACAACCACTATGACGTCAGCGATGACGATGACGGCATTGACGTCATTCCCTTATACTGCGTGGCTCTGGGGGCTTGGTGGTGGGGCTCTGGCCTACGTGGTGTCCGTGCACTACCGGCGTGTGCGGGACAAGAGGTTGTCCCGGGAACCGCACGAGGACGTGGAGTACTCCAAGGCGTCGGGTGCCGACAGCGGGATCTTCGTCGACCCCGAGCACCACCATCACCACCACCATCACCACCACCACCATCAGCATCATCAGCAGCAAAAATATCAGTGTGGTGAGACAATTTGTTTTTCTTTTTTTTCAGTTAATGAAGCTTTCATATATGAATTTGCGTTTTGGAGTTTGTTCAAGAGAGACACATGGTACACGAATATTGTTTAACCCTTTGACTCCCGCACCTTATCCACCAAGTGCAAAAAAAAAACTTAACCTCTTTGACTCCTTCACCCCTATCCTACAGGAAGCTGGTGGATAGAGTGAGGGAGTCAGAGAGTTAGGCATTTGCTTGTTTAGCACTGTTTGCGATGTAGGATGCTGGTGGACAGGATGCGGGAGTCAAAGGGTGAAGGGAAATTCATGGCACTCAGGACAGTTCCGTAAGCGCTCCACTCAAATCTGCCAGTAAGTTACCTGGCAGACTCCCTGGGCTTTCGGCTACAAAACCTTGGGGAAGACGGCATTCAGATGAGTGATAGAAACACTAAGACGGGCAACGAACAAACACGACAGATAACAAAAGTTAAATATGTTAAAGATGGATGACTGGGTGTCACAAATATCAACAACTTATAAAAGGATTAAAGTTAACATGGCTTAACAAACTTCACAAAACAGAGCGCAAGTGGGAATGTGTTTTTTCGTCATCTGTATCCAAAAATGGTACAAAATACATGTAATCAATGTGGTCCAAGTATACATGCAAGACAACATCATCATACAAACGATTTTTGGAAAGATGTTTTCAAAATATATGAAGTATTTGGATGCAGAATACAGCCCAAATGTTCAGAACCTTTATTTTTTGCAATAATAATATCAAACTTGTGACAAACGCTGTAAAACATACTGATTGGATTAACAAAGGAGTTTATCAAATCGGTCACCTCTTCGATGGTACTGGTCATTTTTATTCATACGAAGAATTCGTTGAAAAATACAACATAAATGTGAATTTCTTAAATTACTAGAGTTGCGTAAAATCAATCAAAGATTACGAAAAGGAAATTAATATCCACATGTTAACAATAAAACGCAGCTGATTCCATGCTTTGTCAAGGCAATTAATTCACAAACAAAGGGAACAAAACTATTCTATGAAATTGTAACCAACGACGATAAGCGTCCAAATTGTTGCCATAAATGGGAATTAACATTTGGAGAAGAAATTAATCGGACACAATGCTTTACAAGCTAACGAGTATTAAAGAAATTAAACTTAATTGGTTTCAGATAAGAGCCATCCACTGAATACTGGCTACTAACTTTGTACTCAAACAAATGGGCTTAACACAAAGCAATTTGTTAATTTCTGCAATCGAGCAAGAGATAGTATACAACACAGCCTTTGGGACTGTCAGTATATACATGAATCTGAAACGTTTGTACAGACAAATTGCACAAATGTTAACGATTTAAAACTGTCAAAACAAATGATTATTTTGGGATTTGATAAACCTTTAATAAAATTGATAATTTTTTTTTATTTCATTTTGCTTTTCGCAAAATATTTCATTGATCAATGTAAATGTGAAAACCTGATGCCAAAGCTGCACATCTTTAGGAAAAAAAACCTTAAACGGAGATATACATTGAACTATATAATCAAAAGTTGAGAATGACTGCACAAAAGTACGAAATAGATTGGACGTACTACCGCCCAATTATTACTGATCATGATGACTAGTTTTTCTTTCATCTATTACGCACAGCCTATTCTGCAGACTATGACTTGACATACTGCAGTATCACACTTATAACAATTAAGACGTTATACAAATATGACAACACCGTAAACGAACACTAGGATTATTTGTTCTTGTCTTTTTTTCTGATTTTATTTTGTCTGAGAGTGTGTAAGGTTCTTTTCTTCAGACAGGTTTGATACACTCATGCCTTTTTGCTTTACCTTGTTGTTCGTGTCTTTATCAAAATATTCAAATCTCAGCTTGAGAGTGCGTGTACATACATGTACGATTGTACGTCTTTGTGCAATCTGTATACATATATATGTATATATGCGTGCGTGCGTGCGTACATGCGCGCACGTGTGTGTGTGTGTGTGTATATATATATATGTGTGTGTGAGTGTGTGTGCATGTGTGTGTGTGTGTTTTGATCATAAATGAACATACACAGCTATCTGTATATTTGGATTGTTATGTATGATATCTCTTTAAAGTGTGTGTTCTAAAAAATACAGTTCATGTTTATATTATGTGAATATTTGCCTAAACTTGTATAAAAAAATGGAAAAAAAAAAATGATGGTCAGCGAACAGGCCAGTTTTGAATGTTGAGGGCTGGAATTGAACTCAAAATGTCAGATCTTGAGTCTGCGGCTCAGTCCAAAGGACCAAACCAGCTCCCGTAATAAAACTAACATCATATATATATATATATATATATATATATATATATATATATATATATATGTATATATATATATGTATATATATATATGTATATATATATGTTTATGTATATATATTTTTTTATTGGCAGAGAGCAGTTTTCCAAACTAATTTGAACTCATTGCACGTTACACATTTACAAGATGTAAAAGTGTGATGTGTACAGAAGCATTGATGTCACACAGTCACATACACAGACAGACACACACACACATACGCACACGCACACGCACACATGCACACACGTACACTCACACGCACTACATACACAAAAACACGAAAATGAATACATACTCAAAGGGTCTAACAAAACACACATACCTACGGTCATTGACATGCATAGATACATGTTTACACAGTGTCACCTTATCAGCACTTCGTAACAACACATACCGGTAGAGGTGAAATTACGATATCAACAGCTTGAAGGCCAGAGTGAACGGTGATTTTCTGCCTACACTCGCGCACTCCATGAGTTGTTTCCTCTGTTTAAGTATAATCATTAGAGGACAGTGTTCTCTGTCGTATATACATGTCAATGCTAATGGGTTCGAGCTCGTGATACGCTACTTGTTGGTCAGATCCCGTAAACGAGATGTTAGAGACTTCCAAACAGATGATACAATGAAACTGAAAGCATATTCTTCAGCCGACTTAGGATTGTACGTTTTGGCACCATCAGAAGCTTTTTGTTTTAAGGATTGCAGAGTACGTTATGTCTGATACATGTATAGTCGATCTGAAAAAAAAAAAGGATGGGTGCAGCCCTCATGGTGCAGGCCCCGGGAAAAGTTGAGGTCTCTGCCACCTCACTCCCTGACGACCCCAGGGTTATGGAACTATCTAGGCAGGACCTCAGGACCTGGCCAGCTCATGGGTTTATGCGCAGGCTTAAGGCTCGTGACATGATCATTCTGGATCTTCTCCATCACATGGAACCTGTGACGTTGGTGCATATGGAATTCATTACGAGCACGGAGATGTCATCTTGAGAAATTGAAACTGAATCCGAAACTGGAAAGGCAGGCTGGTACGTAAAGTTCCATGGATGTAGCGATATGCTAGGCTAGTGTTTTACACTGACAGCGAGAATTTATACACTTTGGAGGCTGTTTGTTGTTTTATATACACTTGTGAGTCATTTTTATCTGGTTGAACTTACAAGACGTTTTTGAAACCTGTTGCATGCAGGACGTGGAACAGTTTATGTTTGATCTTATCTTATCTTATCTTATCTTATCTCATCTTATCTTATCTCATCTTATCTTATCTTATCTCATCTCCTCTCATCTCATCTCATCTCACCTTACCTTACCTTACCTTATCTTACCTTACTTTACCTTTTCTTTTTTCTTTTTTTTAAACATCTTTTCTTTTCTTGTCTTGTCTTGTCGTGTCTTGTCTTGTCTTGTTGTATCATTACAAGAGTTATTCAGTGTACAAAATAATGGTGTTGGTTTCAGTGGTCATCACGGGCAGCACGCGACTACGAGACTTACCCCAGTGCAAGAAGAAAGAGCTGGAGATGACGTTCTTGGCGGGCAGCAGGGGACCTGCAGAATGGAAAAACCTGGCACGGGAGCTAGGTGAGGGCATAAAGATATTACTATGTTTATGTACAACAAACTGAGGGCATAAGATATTACTATGTTTATGTACAACAAACTGAGGGCATAAGATATGACTATGTTTATGTACAACAAACTGAGGGCATAAGATATTACTATGTTTATGTACAACAAACTGAGGGCATAAGATATTACTATGTTTATGTACAACAAACTGAGGGCATAAGATATGACTATGTTTATGTACAACAAACTGAGGGCATAAGATATTACTATGTTTATGTACAACAAACTGAGGGCATAAGATATTACTATGTTTATGTACAACAAACTGAGGGCATAAGATATGACTATGTTTATGTACAACAAACTGAGGGCATAAGATATTACTATGTTTATGTACAACAAACTGAGGGCATAAGATATTACTATGTTTATGTACAACAAACTGAGGGCATAAGATATTACTATGTTTATGTACAAGAGACCTCTGTTGCATGCAAGTGCATGGAACACTTTCTTTTTCTATTTCTTTCTCTGTTTTAAGTGCTGCACACAGCACATGCCTTTTTCATTGATTTTTCCTTCTTTTTTCTCTTTTTTTTTCCTGGTCTTTTTATTCGCTTTTTTTCAATGCATTTTCCGTATAGTATTCCGTATTTGCTGTATATATTTTTTAATGGACAGTTGGAATAGACAGATCTGACATTTTTTATCTTTCTTTGTCTCTGTCTCTGTCTGTCTGTTTCTCTCTTTCTCTTTCTATCTCTCTCTCTCTCTCCCTCCCTTTCTGTCTCTGTCTCTCTGTATTTGGCTGTCTCTCTGTGTCTCTGTCTCTCTCTTTTTCTCTCTCTCTCTCTCACTCTTTCTGTCGTTGGAATAGACAGTTCTGACATTTTCTATCTTTCTCTGCCTCTATCTCTCTATTTTTCTCTCTCTTTCTCTCTCCCTCTCCCTCCCTCCCTTTCTCTCTGTCTCTCTGTTTTTGTCTGTCTGTCTGTGTCTCTGTCTCTATCTCTATGTGTCTTCCTTTCTCTCACTCTTTCTCTCTCTCTCTCTCTCTCTCACTCTTTCTCTCTCTCTCTCTCTCTCTCGCTCTCTCTTCCTCTCTCTCTCTCTCTCTTCCTATCTCTCTCTTTCTCTCTGTCCCGTTCTGTGATAGACAATTTCACGGTTTTCGCTGTCTTTCCCAAGTAGGCCCTTCCTCTCCAACAGCCTCCCCGCTACTATTTCCATCTGGGTTTTCTTTTTTTAATCACATACACTTCCTGACACCTTCACGAACGGGACTAACAAATCACTAAAGCTGAAATCGCTAGAATGATTAGCACATTAAGACGGGTAGTGAGCAGGTAAATTCTGCTGCTGTTGTTTTTTTTTCATGTTTTGGGCTGGGATTGAATGCAAGACAGGGTGCTAGTCTTTCTTTTGAGACGATAAATCTGAAGTTGTGATGACACACAATACAGTTAAAAACGTAAAATATCTAAAACGGACACAGATACCCGCTCAAAGACACTGAACCTGCCCCCCCCCCACCTTGTCCACACATCATCATCACTACCCGTCTACCCTACCGACCCAAACACACACACACGCGCACACCCACCCACCCACACACACAAACACCCACACACTCACACCGAACGCGCAACACACACACACACACACACACACACACACACACACACACACACACACACACACACACACACACACACACACACACACACACACACACACACACAGAGGAGAGAGACACACACACCACACACACACACACACACACACAACACACACACACACTCATATACACACAAACACACAGATACACACACACACACACAACACACGCACACGCACGCGCACGCGCACACCACACAACACACACGCACGCGCGCGCGCACACATCACACCACACACACGGGAACTAAAAAACGAGCAGCAGCAAGTCGACGGTAAGATTAATCAAGATAAATAATCCAGTTCTCAGTTATTTCTGGCACTGGCTCGATCAGCCGTTTATAATTTATCGAACACACAAACCACTGGCAATTAGATGCTGGAATAAAGAGCTTTACCACCTGATGGATCGGCCTTGGAACCAGCAGGGAGCCTCCTGAGGGATCACAGATATGAAAGGATAGAACGGCAACTCAGATTTATTATAGATTCAGCGTCGATTCCAGCTTGCTTTTGTCAGATAAATTTTTGTTAGGATCATCTCACTCGGGGAGGTTACTTTTGTGCTCACCTTTGTTTTTCGTCCCATTTTCTGCGCCACCTTAATGGCCACAGAAGCTAGCACAGTTTCTTTTTACAGTGCGATGATGATAATGTCGATGAGGATGATAATCATGATGCTGTGGATTTTGTTGTTGTTGTCAGATCAATTAATACACAAAATTCTTGAGTCAACTTGACCCTTTCATTCCCACAGCCTATCCATATGCTGCAAAAATCTAACTCTTTTACTCCCTCACTCTTCTACTTTCTTACTCTGTCCACCAGCTTCCTGCAGGGAGCTAGTAGATAGGGTTAAGGTTTTGCTTTGCTGTCATAGCTGATAATGCAGGATGTTGGCTGAGTGAGAGAGTCAAAGGGTTAAAAAGATTGTCGCTTGGTAAATGATACTGAGTTTGTGTGGCAATAGTTTCCTCCTATTTTGTGTAGTAGTATCAACCACGGTGTCAGCTTTTTCTCTGTCTCTTAATTCTTTCTTGTTTCAATCATGGGTATCTTTGATCGTAAACTTTTCCGTTCACAGCGTGGAGTTTAGAATTTGTTCAAAGGGGGATGCATGGCACTCCCCATTCCATCTGCATTCCACCCAGATGTGCCAGTAAATATTATTTTGCAGATTCCTTGAGCCCGCGCAAAGAACTGTGCAGTCTTAAAATAGAATGGAAGGGGAGAGAGGGACTTGAGAATCACTAGAAACTGACTCCGCCAGAATGATTGGAGCATTCAGATGGACAAGGAAGATGCAAAAAGAATAATTTATAAGGTAAATGCTGTCATCCTCTGTTTATATAATTATAGAAATTTGTGATTATCACGGGAGAGAATAAGGCTAGGGGAGTAAACTCTGACAGAAAATCA
Source organism: Monoplex corrugatus (assembly GCA_030674185.1). NCBI lineage: Eukaryota > Metazoa > Mollusca > Gastropoda > Littorinimorpha > Ranellidae > Monoplex > Monoplex corrugatus. The sequence continues at coordinate 66,266,458 of CM060305.1, forward strand.
CCCCTACTGCTGTGGGGAGTCGTGGCAACGACAAAGTGTAGCGGAGAGTCTGTAAAAAATCTAATGGAAGGCAACGGGAAACCTCCATCGTATACTCCCAAGACTGTCATGGCCAGTCAAAATACGAAAATAAGCAAAGAAAACAAACGAGACAGTCTTGAAAGAGGCAGACACAAGAAGATAATTAATAAAAAAGATTAGAAAATGACAAGCAACATTTATAGGGCATTTTATGGGGAAAGAGAAATAAGAGCACCTGGTCACAACAGGAAAACTGGAGAGAAAGAGAACATCAGGTAGAGCCAGGGAGAAAATATTAGACGGACTTGCAGTGCGGCTGAGGACGGAGAGGGTGGGAGATGTACTTGCAGCGACAAGGGACAGATTCGTATAGAGGGCTGTGATCGCCAACGCCATGCGACAGGGCACATGATGATGATGATGATGATGATGATGATGATGATGATGATGATGATGTCACAAAAAATGAACTGAAGCTAGTTGAATGATACAGCAGTGTTACGAAGCTCTACATGCTAGGGAGCTTTCGTGGCATAGAATTGCGATCATTATCGCAGAGCGTGACATTACTAGTTGCAGGTCTCCCTCTGTCCGTGTCTATGGAGAGAACAATGCTCTTTTCAAAACCGTGCACAAACCTTTGCTTGGTGGATCGGTAAAGCTTGGTGCCGATCGCGGTGATGGTTTGTGTAGTTAATGGGCCGCAGAACCTCACATCACCAAAATTCAGTCAGTTGACGTCGTAATTCCTTGATGAATGGGCACGTACCGAGTGTCCATCCTAGCCCGAAGTGAGGTGGTCCTGATTTTCGTGTGTGGACATGGGTGTTCTGCTTACTTACTCCATGTTCTCGGTTCTGTCCTCCTCTTCGGCTTCGGATAATTATTAGATGACGCTGTTTCTGGTCCTGCAGAATGATTTGCGAAAGTTAACCCTTTGACTCCCGCACCCCGTCCACCGGCATCATGCGTTGTCAACCTTGCTAAAAAAGCAAAAACTTAAGCAAAAACTTAACCCTTTGACTCCCTCGCCCTATCCACCAGCTTACCCTATCCACCAGCTTCCTGTAGGAAGCTGGTGGATAGGGCGAGGAGTCAAAGGGTTAATGAACCGCAGAACCTCACATCATCAAAATACAATGAGTTGACGTTGTAATTCCGTGATGAATGGGCACGACGCTGCTTCTGGTCCTGCAGAATGATTTGCGAAAGTTAAATTTTTACTTAACCCTTTGGCTCCCTCGCCCTATCAACCAACTGCAAAAACTTAACCCTTTGGCTTCCTCATCCTATCCATCAGCTTCCTGCAGGAAACTGAGGGATATGACGAGGGAGTCAAAGGGTTAAGTTTTTGCTTTGCTAGCATGGTTGAGAATGCAGGATGCTGGTGGACACACACACACACACACACACACACACACATACACACACACACACACACAGACACACACACACACACACACACACACATACACACACACACACACACACACACACACACACACACACACACACTCTCTCTCTCTCTCTCTCTCTCACACTCACACCCGCCCTCCTTTTCTCGTATATTTCTGACGCTTCCTTTACTTTTCTTCTTTTCCTTTGATTCTATATAATTTATGCTGAATTTTCCCATTTTATTTTTATTTCATTTGCTTAGTTTTCATTAATATATTTCATTTCATGTTTTTTTCACTGTTATGTTATGTGTGCAGAGTAGCGAGGATTTGCTTAAAAACAGGGCCAAGGAGACAAATGCAACTGTCCCTATGTCATATGGTGTTTTGAAATTTAAAGTTTGAAGTTTCTCTGTCTCTCATTTCTGTCTCTCTTCGCCTTCTTCTGCTTCTTTTACTTCTTTTTCTTCCTCTTTCTCTTTCCCTCCCTTCCCCGTTTCTCTCTCTGTCTCTGTGTCTCTGTCTCTTTCTGTGTCTCTTTCTGATGCATAGGTTTTCTCTATCTGTCTGTCTGTCTGTCTGTCTCCCTCTGTCAAGCAACAGCAAATGCTGCTATTCTTTGATTTCTTATATATGGTGCCTGATATTATCGATATCGCTTTATGGGTGTATTTCTCCTTTGAAAATATTCAGTTCTAGGCAAATATGTAGATTAGCAACAGCAGGTTTGAAAAATGGTTTCGGGCTAATAGATTCTACTCTTGGAAAATAGAAAAGTGTTGTCATTGTCACTGTCGCTGTCGTTTATCTTTATTTCTTTCTTTCTCTTTCATCTCTTTTTTCCTTCCTCTTGCCCCACCCCTCCCCGTTTCTCTCTGTATGTATTTCTCTGTGTATTTCCGTTTGCCTTTCTGTCTATCTGTCTCTGTCTCTATCTCTCTTTGCCTCTGTCTCTGTCTGCCTGTCTGTCTGTGTCTCTCTCTGTGTCTCTCTGTCTGTCTGTCTGTCTGTCTGTCTGTCTGTCTGTCTGTCTCTCTCTCTCTTATATGTAGTGTGATGTAGACTCTCTTTGGGCGAGAGTTGGATGTAAAAAAGCATATATTTTGCTTATTTCTTACCCTCGTAAACACAAATAATTTTGTTCTTGTTCTTGTTCTTGTTATCTCTCTCTCTCTCTCTCTCTCTCTCTCTTTCTTCTCCCCCTCTGTCTGTCGCTCTCTCTCTGTTTTTCTCTCTCCCTCTCCCTGTCCATCTCTCTCTCTTGCTCTCTCTCTCTCTCTCCCACTCTCCCTATCCGTGTCTGTCTGTCTGTCTGTCTGCTTCTTCTTTTCTCTCTCTTTCTTTCTTTTTCTCTCTTTTTCTCTCTCTATCTCCCCCTCTCACCCTGTCTGTCTGTCTGTCTCTCTCCCTCCCCCCCTCTTTCGCTCCCTCTGTCTGTCTGTCGTGTCTCTCTTTCTCTCTGTCTGTCTGCCTGTCACTCTCTCTCTCTCTGTCCCCTCTGTTTGTCTGTCTCTCTCCTCTCCGTCTGTCTGTCTGGTCTGTCTGTCTCCTCTCTGTCTGTCTGTCTCTCTCGCTCGCTCTCTCGCTCTCTCTCTTTTTCCCTCTTCCCTCCTTCTCATCCCCGGTCCGCCGTCCTGCTGTCTTTGATGTAAGGCAGACGTTCTTTGACAGCAGACATAACCCGGGGGATATTGCATGATGGATGGCTGTTGACTCGCTCTCTGCTCACTGCCTGTCTCTCTGTCTGCTGGCCGCTTTGTGGTGTGTGTGTGTGTGTGTGTGTGTGTGTGTGTGTGTGTGTGTGTGTGTGTGTGTGTGTGTGTGTTGTTGTGTGTGTGTGTGTGTGTGTGTATGTGTGTGTAGGGCCATCTGTCTGTCTGTCTGTCTGTCTGTCTGTTTCTCTCTCTCTCTGCGTGCGCGCGCGTGTGTGTGTGTGTGTGTGCACGCTTGCTTGCTTGCTTGCTTGGACCACCACCTCTCTGAGTTTGTGTGCGCGCGCGCGCGCGCGTGCGTGTGTGTGTGTGTGTGTGTGTGTGTGTGTGTGTGTGTGTGTGTGTGTGTGTGTGTGTGTGTGCACTTGCTTGCTTGGACCACCACCTCTCTGAGTTTGTGTGCGCACGCGCACGTGTGTGTGCGTGTACGTGTGCGTGTGTGTGGTTGATAGTGTTTTTTTTTTCTCTCTCTTCTTCTTCTTTCTGTCTGTGTGCCTGCCTGTCCATCCCCCAGGCCAGAAATACCCCCAGAGGATTATCATCAAGCATGCCACGTAAATTGATGTTGACTCTGTCGGAATGTGTGCATTGGCTTCGTGATTGCATCTTTTGTCTGTCTTTGTGAAGGTTGGCTGGTTCTCTTGATGCAGTTGTGGACTCAAAAGATCTGATGTCTGGGGTTCAATCCCAGTCTGCAAATAATAAAGGATAATAACAACAATAATGATACTAATTATAATGACACTGATAATTGTATAACTGCTACTATTACTAACTACTTATACTATTACTATTACTTCTGCTTTTACTTCTTCTTCTATTGCTACTACTATTACTACTACTACTGCCGGTGCTGCTGCTACTGCTGCTACTACTACTACTATTACAGCTGGTGCTACTACTACTACAGCTACTATTACAACTGTAAGGATAATAATAATGATACTAATTATAATAACTCTAATAATTCTACTACTACTACTACTATTTCTTCTTCTTCTTCCACTGCTACTATTACTACTTCTACTACTACTACTATTACTACTTCTACTACTGATACTACTACTGCTGCTACTACTATTGCTACTGGTACTACTTTTGCTGCTGCTGCTACTACTGATACAACTGCACTACTGTTACTACTTCTACTACTTCTGCTGCTACTACTACTACTACTGCTGATTGGTTTGGTGAATGATGAGAGTGCGCGCCTTGGTTTGAATCTTGAATCAAGACTTGGCGCCTTATCAATGTCCTTATCATCATCATCATCATCATCATCATCATCATCATCATCATCATCATCATCATCATCATCATCATTATTGTTGTTGTTGTTTTGTCGTGGATCGAAAAGACAGATCCCTGTTATTAGTATTATTATTATTGTTATTATTATTATTATCATTATTATTATTATTGTTATTATTATTATTATCATTATTATTATTATCATTATTATTATATTATTGTTGTTATTATTATTATTATTATCATTATTATTATTATTGTTATTATATTGCTATATAGTGGAGAGGATCCGTGATTCAAACCTGGGTTTCTGGTGTCCTAGGCAGGCGGTTTATCTGCTGGTCCACACACTGTTTGTGTTTCTGTGTCTCTTTGATGTCTGAATGAGTCCCACTGCTCATTGCTCGTTTCTTTTATTTCTGAATAGTGAGTAAAACTGTAGAGCGTGGTCTAGAGACTAATTCTATCTGGCATGGAACCTCATCCCTTTGGCTCAGCCCCATTTAGCACACATATTGGAGCATTGTTGTTGTTTTACTTGTTTTTGTTGTTTAAGGCCCAGCCGACTGCAGAGAATCATATCAGAGCTATAACCGCTTCAAAACATACAAAACTTCAACAGGAAAAAAAAGAAGAAAATTAAATACACATATCAATGCATTCGCGCACGTAATCTAAGGACATGTCCCTGGCGTTGACCACTCCCATCCAATTTATCGCACACAGGGGATTTAAAAAACACACCTGAATACAAATATTCAAACATACCTAAACACACCAAAAACATGTCTAAAAACGGGCATAAATTACCTAAAATTGCTTTCACATATCTCACTTCCCTAGAGCCAAAAATTGTAATTAATACATTTATCCATTTATCGATCCTAAGAAATAAATACGTAAGACTTTATCGAACACATACAGGTGAATGGGCCAGCGAGGCAGAAAATGATAGGAAGAAATGACGGAAAGCAAAGGAACAAGGCAGAAACAAAGAGAGTGACAGAAAAGAGGAAATTTGTAGGGGGAATGTAATAATAATAATAATAATTACAATATTTATATGGCGCAAAATCTTGATAAAATCAAATCTAAGCGCTGAAACAGACACACACGCACGCACGCACACACACGCACGCACACACACGCACAAACACACACACACCACACACACACACACACACACACACACACACACAACGTATGGCTATAAATGAGGAGAAAGAATAAAAGCAATGGAAAATTATAGAGAGCATATTATATACAATTATATATTACAATGTGATTCCCCTCCGAGTGGAGACAGGCTGCAGAGGGGGTTGAGTGAAGTCAGGATTTTATGCAGAGGAGAAAAGGTGAATTGGAGTAAACGACAGGGTCAGGTACTCTGGCGATAAAAGTAGGCCTCTGTCAATCGGCGTCGACTATGGATGATGCGCCCTAGTGTCGTGTCGTGTCGAGTTGACGCCTCTGGAGCAGCGTCGGCTGTGACCGATAAGGCTGGTGCGGGAAAGGCGGAATCTATCAATATTTCACTGCGCTTTCAACAGGGCTGCTCCTTGTAGATGAATGCTTCGACCAGAACGTCCACTCTGTTTTCCTCTGCTTTCCAGGTCATCAGGGCCATCAGTTGCTTAGTTTGAGACCTTCTGAGGCTGAGGGCCCGGCATCACCGTCTAATTCTCTCGCTTTTTGTATCTCATTCTTCCAATGCCTGTCTCTGTGTCGTTCTCCACTCCAGCCTCTCCACTCCCTCCTGCCCCTTTTTTGTCTCTGTTTCCATTTGATTTTGTTTTCGTGGTATCATATTTCTATAGTCATAGAAATTTCAGTAACAGATTGATTGAAGTATAGAATGGAACTCATAAGCTAGATAGAACCTTAAGACTACGCCAGTACAAAGGGCATATTTCTCAGGCAAAGGGCTAATGTCATGATCATTTTGGATGCTCTCCAACGCATGGCATCTGTGGATCTGTGTATATGGAATTCATTCCCGGCGAAAAGACACTGTTTTCAATAATTGAAACTGAAAACATATTGCACTATCATTGTAGATTTACAACGACAGATAAGGTACGTTGACCTACTGGCTAAAATTTGTGGCACTTGAAAATGAAAAGTGTTTTTTTTCATTCCTTCTATTTCTCTCTTTTTCTGTCTGATTCTCCTTTTCTCTCTGCATCAAGTATCCTGTTTGCCATCCTGTACTCACTTTCTCACATGTTCTCCCCCCACATCCCAAATTTCCCCCTTTCTCTGTCTTTTTAAGTGCGCCTGTTCCGGTATTCACCTTCAAAGTTGACAGGTCGTTAAAATGTTTGACAAAGAATAAAATGATAGATGACTTCACCTCGCCTGACCCCACTCCAAAATTACTGTATCAATTTTTGTATCCTCTCATCCTTTTTGTCTGTCTGTCTCTGTTTCTTCCTCTCTCTCTCTCTCTCCTCTCTCTCTCTCTCTCTCTCTCTCTCTCTTCTCTCTCTCTCTCCCTCTCTCTGTCTCTCTTCCTCCTTCCCTCTCTCTTTCTCTCAGTCACTCACTCACTCTCTCTGTCTCGATCAATCTCGAGCAGTCTCTTGATTTTAAAGTAGTCTAAGACAAGAGAAGAGAAGAAAAGAGAAGAGAAAAGATAAGCGAGAGAGAGACAGAGAGAGAGAGAGAAGAAGGAGGAGGAAGAGGAGAAGGAGGAGGAGGAGAAGAAGAAGAAGAAGAAGAAGAAAACCCGCTGGGCAGTAGACTGTTAGATGAATGAAGGCCCTACAATTAATATCAGACGCCGTGCTGTCTGCTTGTGGCAGGGAGGGAGAGATGGATAGGAAATTTGCGTGACATAATCATGATTACAGAAAACTTTTTTTTACTGTCAGGACCATGCGGATTATGACCACAGAGCGTGTATATACACTTTGTGGTTATCTCTGCAAATATGTAAGTTGTAAGTTCCACATGCACTGACGCACAGATGTTGTGTGATGGACAAGATCCAATATGATCAGGGTATAAGCCTTAAGCCTGTGCATAAGACCTAAGTACTGGCAAGGTGTTTTGAGGTTTCGCCTAGCGTAAAGGTTCCATGTCTGTCCTTGTATCAATTTGTTACTGAACTAACTTCAGCTTTCTTTTCTTCTTCTTTCTTGTTCTTGTTCTTGTTCTTCTTTCTTCTTCTTTTTCTTCTTCTTGTTTCTTCTTCTTCTTCTTCTTCTTCTTCTTCTTCTTTCTTGTTCTTGTTCTTCTTTCTTCTTCTTTTTCTTTTTCTTCTTCTTGTTTCTTCTTCTTCTTTCTTGTTCTTGTTCTTCTTTCTTCTTCTTTTTCTTTTTCTTCTTCTTGTTTCTTCTTCTTCTTCTTCTTTCTTGTTCTTGTTCTTCTTTGAGATGGTTTTTGGCTCTGAACACTCAGATAGTCTTTAAACGCTGTGTCCCGGGGTTTGTCATCTCCTGACCTTGCCATTAGGTTTGTGGACAAGGTGGCTGGTGGCTAGGTCCGGGTGGGTCGTGTGGCGTGTGGACGGCTCCCCTTTGCTTGGTGGGATGGCTGTGGAGTGACATCAAGAGCTTGTGGGAGGGGTGGTTGTCTGGAGGGTGGTGAGGCGTTGGTGCTCTGGGTCCCATCTGCACCTCCTTGGTGTTTCCTATCAATAATAATAATAATAACAAAAGATCCCTAGTCAGAATGGTTCTGGCGCCAAGAGATCACCACTCATTCAGCAGATGTCAGAGGCAGGTCTAGCCGTGCAACCAAACCACTTGGCCTGGTGGACACAAGGGAGAAGGTGAATCATTACATACTTGGCCATTGCCAGACTGGGGAGTCACTGTTTATTCAGTGAATTATGGCGTAGTCTGCTGTCAGTATACATTACAATAAAAATCACGGTGTGTGGGAGAAAGAGAGCTATAGAGCTTTAGGAACCAGAAAATCACGAAAACAGAAAAATCAGAACGCGTATTTAACACAACCAGACAAGCCAGACGCAAAGTTTCGGCCAACTGGCCTTTGTCAAGTGTAAATATAAGAGATCACAAACAAACAAACACTAAATACAAAACTTAAGAGAAAAAGACTGAAACTTCCCTGCTGCTTCGTCCAGTGAGAGAAGAGGGCTAAGAAGAGCTTTAGGAGTTTTTGAGGCTACAGGACTTGTGGGATCTATAGGAAATGTTATAGAAACTGTAGAAACAACAAGAGCTATAGGGCTTCTAAGAAATATAGGAACTGTCAGAACAAGCGAAGCTATAAGAGGGGTAGGAGCTTTAGGAACTATACAGGATCTATAAGAGCTGTTGGGTCTAATGGAAATCTAGGAACTGTATTAACAATAGAAGCCATGGGATCTATAGAAAACATAGGATCTGTAGGAGTAATAGGAGCTGTGGCGTTACAGGAGCCTTGATGGAATTCTACACACGAGGTTCACAGGTTGTTGATTGCCACATCAAAGAGAACCGCCACGGACTGCCTGTGTTTGATTACAGAGCTTTATTATGATGGTGGTGATAGTGGGGGTGGTGGTGATAGAGGAGGGGGAGATCGATGTGGCTTTGATGATGGCTGAAAGAGGAGGGAATTGGGTGAAGGAAGGGCTGGTGGTTTATAATGACTGTGAACGATCGTGGTTGTTGGGTAGGGTTATTCATGTATTTGTATATTCATTTATTTATTTAGCGTTCGGATTTTTCACAGATACGTGTATGCACTGTTACTTTGCAGATGCTGTGCAGGCGGCATATTGCTGCACATTTTGTGAAGTTGCATCTTTGATGAGCACACATATACATATACACATACACATTTACGTACATATGAATATACACATATACATATACATACACATAATACATATGTATACACGCACATGCATACACACATATCTATACACACACACACATAGACATACATATACATACACACATATACATACACACATATACATATGATACTTAAGGTAAGGGTTAGTGGTCAGTCACGGTATAATGATACTTAAGGTAATGGTTAGTGGTCATGTCATGATAATTCTGATACTTAAGGTAATGGTTAGTGGTCATAGTCATGGTAAGTTCTGATACTTTAGGTAATGGTTAGTGGTCATAGTCATGGTAGTTCTTATACTTTAAGGTAATGGTTAGTGGTCATGGTCATGGTAGTTCTGATACTTAAGGTAATGGTTAAGTGGTCATGGTCATGGTAGTTCTGATACTTAAGGTAATGGTTAGTGGTCATAGTCATGGTAGTTCTGATACTTAAGGTAATGGTTAGTGTCATAGTCATGATAGTTCTGATACTTAAGGTAATGGTTAGTGGTCATAGTCATGGTAGTTCTGATACTTTAAGGTATAATGGTTTAGGTGGTCATAGTCATGATAGTTCTGATACTTAAGGTAATGGTTAGTGGTCATAGTCATGATAATTCTGATACTTAAGGTAATGGTTAGTGGTCATGGTCATGATAAATCTGATACTTAAGGTAATGGTCAGTGGCCATGGTCATGGTAGTTCTGATACTTTAGGTAATGGTTAGTGGTCATAGTCATGATAATTCTGATACTTAAGGTAATGGTCAGTGGCCATGGTCATGGTAGTTCTGATACTTTAGGTAATGGTTAGTGGTCATAGTCATGATAATTCTGATACTTAAGGTAATGGTCAGTGGCCATGGTCATGGTAGTTCTGATACTTAAGGTAATGGTTAGTGGTCATAGTCATGGTAGTTCTGATACTTAAGGTAATGGTTAGTGGTCATGGTCATGGTAGTAGTGATACTTAAGGTAATGGTTAGTGGTCATGGTCATGGTAGTAGTGATACTTAAGGTAATGGTTAGTGGTCATGGTCATGGTAGTTCTGATACTTAAGGTAATGGTTAGTGGTCATGGTCATGGTAGTCATGATACCGAAGGTAGTGGTTTGTGGTCATGGTCATAGTCATTGTCTCTCTTTAGAGTTATGTATAAAGGTAATGATTTAGTGAATAACATGCGACTGCGTTGATTACTCAGTGGAAAACAGTAAAGGGGTAGCGATTCATAAAAAACAACAGCACGCGTGGCTGGTTGTGAATAAGCGAGTAAGAGAGAAAGAGAGAGACAGAGAGAATTGAGGGAGGGAGAGGGGGAGGGGGGGGCGTGCTAGACAACAGTCCATTAAACGAATAAAGGTTTCATGAAAATCAGACACTGTGCTGTCTAGACGTGGCCGATGAGGAGAGAGATGGATAAGAAATCTGCGTGACATCATCACAGCGTTAGGGAGAGAGGTGGACTGGAAAGTCTACGTGACGTAATCACAAAGTTAAGATGAGAGATGGATGGATAGGAAATTTGCGTGATGTAATCGTAAAGTTAAAAAGAGAGATGGAAAGAAAATCTTCGTGGCATAATCACACTGACAAAGAGAGGGAAAGACAGGAAATTTGCGTGACATAATGACAGTGTTTGGAATTGAGATTGGCAGGAAACCTGCGTGACATACCAACAACAATAATAACAATAACAATAAGAGTAACAATAACATAGAGAGATATATATAGGAAATCTGCGTGATATCATAATATTCGTGAAAGACATGAATAGCTGTCTGTATGACATAGTCACAATGTTAGGGAGAGGAAGTATAAGGCGCTATAGGAACTGTAGGAGCTCTAGGAACTGTAGGAACTATAAGAACCGTAGGAGCTTTAGGAACTGTAGGAGCTATAGGAACTGTAGGAGCTATAAGAACTGTAGGAGCTATAAGAACTGTAGGAGCTACAGGAACTGTAGGAGCTACAGGAACTGTAGGAGCTATAAGAACTGTAGGAGCTATAAGAACTGTAGGAGCTATAAGAACTGTAGGAGCTCTAGGAACTGTAGGAGCTATAAGAACTGTAGGAGCTCTAGGAACTGTAGGAGCTATAAGAACTGTAGGAGCTCTAGGAACTGTAGGAGCTATAAAAACTGTAGGAGCTATAAGAACTGTAGGAGCTATAAGAACTGTAGGAGCTACAGGAACTGTAGGAGCTCTAAGAACTGTAGAAGCAGTAAGAACTGTAGGAGCTATATGAACTGTAGGAGCTATAAGAACTGTAGGAGCAGTAAGAACTGTAGGAGCTATATGAACTATAGGAGCTATAAGAACTGTAGGAGCAGTAAGAACTGTAGAAGCTATAGGAAAAGTAGGAGCTATAAGAACTGAAGGAGCAGTAAGAACTGTAGGAGCAGTAAGAACTGTAGGAGCTATAGGAACTGTAGGAGCTATAAGAACTGTAGGAGCAGTAAGAACTGTAGAAGCTATAGGAAATATAGGAGCAGTAAGAACTGTAGGAGTTTTAGGAATTGTAGGAGCTATAGTAACTGTGGGAACTACAGGAACTGTAGGAGCAGCAATAACTGTAGGAGCTATAAGAACAGTAAGGGGCAGTAAGAACTATAAGAACAGTAAGAACTGTAGGAACTATAGGAACAGTAAGGGGCAGTAAGAACTTTAGGAGCAGTAAGAACTGTAGGAGCTATAGGAACTGTAGGAGCTATAGGAACTATAGGAGCTATAGGAATTGTAGGTGCTATAAGAATTGTAGGAGCTATAGGAACTGTAGGAACAGTAAGAACTGTAGGAGCTATAGGGACTGTAGGAGCTATGGGGACTGTAGGAGCTATAGGGACTGTAGGAGCTATAGGGACTGTAGGTGCTATAAGAATTGTAGGAGCTATAGGAACTGTAGGTGCTATAAGAATTGTAGGAGCTATAGGAACTGTAGGTGCTATAAGAATTGTAGGAGCTATAGGAACTGTAGGTGCTATAAGAATTGTAGGAGCTATAGGAACTGTAGGTGCTATAAGAATTGTAGGAGCTATAGGAACTGTAGGAACAGTAAGAACTGTAGGAGCTATAGGGACTGTAGGAGCTATAGGAACTGTAGGTGCTATAAGAATTGTAGGAGTTATAGTAACTGTAGGAACAGTAAGAACTGTAGGAGCTATAGGAACTGTAGGAGCAGTAGGAGCTACAGGAACTTTAGGAGCAGTAGGAGCTGTAGGAGGTATGGTAACAGTGGAAGCAGTAGGAGCTGTAGGAGGTATGGTAACAGTGGAAGCAGTAGGAGCTATAGGAACTGTAGGAGCAGTAGGAGCTACAGGAACTTTAGGAGCAGTAGGAGCTGTGGGAGGTATGGTAACAATAGAAACAGTAGGAGGTATAGGAACTGTAGGAGATGTAATGTAGGTGCTATAGTAACTGTAGGAACGGTAAAAACTGTAGGAGCTATAGTAACTTTAGGAACTATGGGAACTGTAGGAGCAGTAAGAAGTGTAGGCGCTATAGGAACTGTAGGAGCGGTAAGAACTGTAGGAGCTATAGTAACTGTAGGAACTATGGGAACTGTAGGAGCAGTAAGAAGTGTAGGCGCTATAGGAACTGTAGGAGCGGTAAGAACTGTAGGAGCTATAGTAACTGTAGGAACTATGGGAACTGTAGGAGCAGTAAGAAGTGTAGGCGCTATAGGAACTGTAGGAGCTGTAAGAACTGTAGGAGCTATACGAACTGTAGGAGTTATAGGAACTGTAGGAGCTATAGGAATTGTAGGAGCTATAGGAACGTTAGATGCTATAGAAACTGTAGGAGCAGTAAGAACGTAGGAGCAGTAGGAGATGCAGGAGCTGTTTGGAGCTCTTAGCGGAATGCTGCACACAGGTTGTTGATTACGACATCAAAGAGAACCGCCGCAGAATGCCGGTGTTTGATTATGATAGAGTCTGATGATGGTGGTGGTGTTGGTGGTGATGGTTGGTGATGGGGGTGGGCAACGCGATTTTGATGAAAGCAGTTGGGAATAAGAGACTTCCAGTAAGTGTTGGGATGGTGGTGGTGGTAGTAGTGGTGATGGTGGTGGTGGGTGGTGATATATAAGAGCTGGGGGGAAAAGAAGGTAGGATGGGGATGGTGGTGGTGGTAGTAGTGGTGATGGTGGTGGTGATATATAAGAGCTGGGGGAAAAGAAGGTAGGATGGGGATGGTGGTGGTGGTAGTAGTGGTGGTGGTGGTGGTGATATATAAGAGCTGGGGGAAAAGAAGGTAGGATGGGGATGGTGGTGGTGGTGACGGTGACGGTGTTGGTTTTTTAAAGGAGGGGAGGATGGTGGGTAGGTGGGTGAAGGGGTGTCGATGTTGATGATGGCGAAGGTAGTTGTCGCAGGAGGGTAGTGATGGCGGTAGATGAAACAGGAGGGGGAAAGGTGGATGCTCTGAGGTTTGCATGGTGTTGAGTGGGGTGGGGTGGACGGCTAGTGATGAACATGACGGTGGTGGATTTGCGGTATGGCTGTGAATGTTGACGGTGGTGGTAAGGGAACTGACATGGGGCTGTTTTCTTTTTCAGCTCTTAGGGCTTATGTTGCAGGCTGAAAGTTTGTGTGCCGTGATTTCTTTTGGATCTGACCTTTCTCATGGTTATCAGTGGCGGCGTCAATGCGTATGCAGTCCATTCCGATCGCGGAGACGTCATCTTGAGAAACTGAAACTGAAACGCCATCGATCCAGTAAAAAAAAAAAAAAAGTTTAACCCTTTGACTCCCGCACCCTGTCCACTAGTAATCCTGACTTGTCAATCATGCTAGCAAAGCAAAAACTTAACCCTTTGATTCTGTCACTCTATCCACCAGCTTCCTACAGGAAGCTGATGGATTGGGTGAGAGAGTCAAAGGGTTCAGCTTTTGCAGTTGATGGATAGGGTACATGAGTCAAAGGGCTAAAGTTTAGATTACAAATAAGTACAAGATAAACACATTAAGATAGTAACGTGTTCAGTCTTCTGTCATTAGCACAAGATAAGTATATCAACATGATGATATATT
>CM060305.1:66288163-66290663 GCA_030674185.1 Monoplex corrugatus
GTTTATTTTATTTTAACATGTTTCAAAACAATTTCATGCATTATTTTTCACAGACACAAAGCTCGCAGTTTTACATCATGAAAATCGACGTGGCCAAAAACCCTTGGTAGAGGAAAAGCACCTCCCGTATCTGTAATATGCTGCTGATATTAAGATTCAGATACTCACTTTTACCTAATTCTTCACTTCTAAAAGGATCATTAACTTAGGAATACCATTTATTAATATTATTCAAATTAATCACCACCATTATCATCATCGTTATTATTATCATGATTCAAATTAATCGTCCGGTGAGAGAATGCATTCTAAGAACAGGTGTAGTCGCGTGAGCAGTGTAAGTGACCAACGCTTCAGTTTTGACACATTACCATTATTATGCAGATTCACCACAAACTATTATCATCATTACACTGGTGAAATGCTTGGCGCGCGCATATGGACGTTGCCCACGTCCGTGTCACAGGCTTCCTTTAACGCAAACAACAAACTTGTGCACACACACACTCACACAGTGATTTTTCAAGCTGTTAATAGTTACAGTTTCGTAGTTGTTCAATTAGTTTTTTATTTATTTTTTGGTGCACCCAGGTGAAAAAAAATTTCAATCCGCCAACGTATGCAAATCGTTTGTGTCAGAGGTACTATGCTGTTTTTGGTAAGTTTTATTCTTGTTTGTTTAGTTTTCAGTGCATCGTTATGGAAAAATACAAATCCAGGAACTGTTTCATTCTTGTTTGTCCAGTTTTCAGTGCATCGTTATGGAAAAAATACAGAAATGTACAAATCCAGGAACAAACTTATCAGTTTAAAACCAAACTCAAATATGGAGGCCATCTTATGAGCATAACCTCCCATTTTTGTAAGTACACATTTAATTTCGGACAAGCAGGGTCTGTTAGCCCTCCTCCCTTCCTTCCAACTCCAGAAAACCGTGTACCTATACTTCCCTCTCCCCAGGTTCCCCCTACCCCCTTCCCTTGTTAATTTCCAAACGGTTAAGACCATAAGTGGACGAGAGCAATAAAGACAATGACAATTCATCAATAATCAATTGACACGGTAATAAATTCATGTGATAATAACACGTATCAGAGGCAGAAAAAAAAAGTATCATGGCACGTGAGCTTTTCAACATTATTTTTTTTAAACTACTCTTTTCAACAATGTTTACGAGGTTGAAGCAAGAAATTCAAGTGTGGGATGAAAATGACGATGTCTAATCTTTTCGCTATCCACTTTTTTTTCATACTAATAAATAATACCTACCTGCTGTTCTACTAAACCACCTAGAAGTAAACTGCACTCTATGGCTGGTGAATTGTACATTAAATACAATTTTTAATTTAATATTCATGACACATTTTTATGGATCGCTCTTGAACACAAACCAAAACAAAAAAAGACCCATACTGTAAAGAGCATGAAGCGATGTTGGATTCATCGTTCGTATTATGTAGAAAACAGAGCGAGTGAAAAAAAATTCAAAATGTTTGGTGCACATACGGGCATTCATAACCCTTCAGGTCACAATCGTCTATACGCTGAACAGCTTAGAATCAAAAAAGCAAAATAGTCAAGCCATACGAATAATTCCCCTTTTCTGCGTGGTTCCCATTTTGCTAACTCACACCTTGAAAGCAGGCTTTATTCATACGGTAATGTCACTTGTATCAACAGCCAAAACAGACATTGATTTATCTTTTTTGGTGAAGATCCGACCATACATAGAAGAAATGAAGATTTTTTTCCTTTTTCATTCATGCCATCCATCCCGACCAAAGTGTTGTATCATTAACATCTATCAAGCACTCAATTTCTGAGGAAAATTTGAACATATAATCTAAAAAATAAAAATAAATAGATGAAATAAAATAAAATAAAATACAATGAAATAATATAGAAAAATAAAATAAGATAAAATCAAATAAGAATAAATAAAATAAAATAAAAACAAAAATGCAGCAACAACCGCTGACGTACCAAAATCCACCATACCCATACAGAAGGCCAAGCTTTGTCAAACGTACACGTTTTTTTTAACTGACCTGACGCTAACCATTCTACCCACAAACGGCCGACAACAAAATGCCTTCGCTATCATGAAAAGTGTGTGATACCTGGAGTCTGATAATTACGACACACCTTTTCCTGAAAATAGATACGTAAATAAAAAAATTAAAAAAATTAAAAAAGATAAAATAAAATAAACGAACAAAACAGAATAAACTAAACTAAACTGAAATGAAATAAAATAGAATAAAATAAAATGAAACAAAGCAAGCAAAATACAATAAATCAAATGAAATATGACTATCCACCACCACCACTACCCCCCCCCCCCAAAAAAAAAAAAAAAAAAAAAAAAAACAAGTGGGAGAGAGACAAACACGAATATCTTCAATGGGTCGATCTAATTCATATGTTCATGAAATCGCTAACCCATAACAATTTACATGTAATGTCACCGTGGGTGGCATTGGGGATAAGCAGAAGACCT
>CM060305.1:66295663-66303163 GCA_030674185.1 Monoplex corrugatus
CGCGTATAATACACACACACAAACTCTCTGTCTCTTTCTCTCTGTCTCTCTGTCACACACACACACACACACACACACACACACACACACACACACACACACACACACACACACACACACACACACACACACACACATACACACACACTGTGGAAGCCAAAACTGAATCGCACATACTTTTTGTAAATGTAAGAAAAGAACCCTCATTCATGTCAAACCTAAAAAAAATTAATAAACCGAAACACCACAACAATAACAGCAGCAGTACTAAAAAGTATCAGTACCGAACAAGTATAAAGATTGGTGTCGCTCACATCGATGAGACCAAAATAATACAAAAAACATCGGCAGAACATCGACAACGACAATAACAGCAATAACAACAAATGCAAAAGTCCACAATTCTGTGACCAAACCATTACACAGACTTGAAAGAAAACATACAGCGACTATAAATATCAATCAAACTTCGGCGAGTTCTTTTATCTATTCATTTACTCTTTTACTTGTCTATTTATCTCTCTCGTTTTTTGTTTTTTTTTCGTTTTTTTTTTTCTTTTGACCACACGACTACAAGCATATACAAAATCTGCACTTCTGTTGCAGTTTCTGTCCGATATGATATCAAGCATAAATAAACAAACGCTGCGAGTCCTTTAAGCATAGAAACGCACGGCAACAATACAACAACAACAACCTTAATAACAATAATAGTAATAATAAAAAAAAAGCCTTTCATCTACTAGCGGCTTTATTATGATGGATACACAACAAACGAAACACACCAACAGTAGGTAGGTATATATGTATACTGGCAGTGCCAAGTGCTAGACACTTAAGTGTCTGTGCTGCGAAAAACAACGAATGATAGTTAATGATTATCGTGGTACGCTATAGCATAGCCTATAGGGAAGCACCACAGTCGCAGGGTCCAGTGAATTTAATAAAAAAAAAACACAACAAGCGTGAGAGTTTGTGCAACTGCAGGACACTCACACACACACACACACACACACATATAGATATATTTATATATACACTACAGGGGATCATCACTGTATACAGTACAAAATAGGTATATACTATAAAATATCCTCCCCCTCTTTTTGAAAAAAAATTCATGATAATAAACAGAACAGGTCTGATTCAGAAAATCAAAAAAGAGATATATACTATAGAATACCCTACCTTCCTTTCGAAAAATTTCATGATAATGAACAGAACAGATTTGGTTCAGAAAAATCAGAGAAGATAACTCTAAGTCTGACTACCAGGGTTCATGTAAAGATTACATCAGAAACATACGAAAACATAATGAGAACGCGTACTTAATTCACAAATCAAGAGAGGAGTGGCAGAATGGTTCAGACGTACGCCTGCCAATAACTAAACTCGAGGTTCCAGGGTTCGTTTCCCGTTGAGGCCTCGACTTTTCTCTTCAGTTTGACGGGAAAATCGAACTGAACGTCTAGTCCTTCGGAAAGGAATGAAAAACTAATCGGACCTATGTGTCCTTCTGGCCTGCGCACACTAAAGATCCCACTGCAGTTGAAAATCGTGAAAAGCAGGGCTTTTGCGCGGCTGCCCTTGGTAAAATACATTGGAGAAATAATCTGATTTCTTAGGCCCCTCTCCTGAAGGCAATTATCCTTCTTGCCTTTCTGAACTCTTGGTAAAAAGAAAGTGTGTGGCGTTGCACTGGGGCGACCCGATTTCAAAGGGAAGAGCAGCCCGAGTTTCACATGGTAAACCCACTGTGAGAAAAGAATATGAATATGAATATGAACATTAATATAAAATCAAGACAGGCACACATTTTTGACACCTTGCCTTTGTCAAACGTACATGCAAGATGACAAAGAACAAATACACTTAGGGAGAAAAATAGCAACAGAACGTCTTGCACAATAAAACATCAGTAAAATTCTGTTATTGTTGTTGTGGTTTTCTCTCCTACTTTTTGTCCATATGTTCTTTGTTGTCTTTTGTGCACGCTTGACAAAGGTCAGTTGGCCGAAAATGTGTGCCTGTCATGATTTCACATTCATAGGTGGCCAAAAATTGGCGTCTGCCTTGCTTTGTCAATCAAATACGTGTCATCATTCTATTTTCCCTGTCTTTCTGATTTCAAACAAGACCAGCAAAACATGAACAAAAAGCCGATCACACGGGAAATGTTTCTGTAGTCGTTAACCTTTCCATCCACCACTCTACTCACCAGCTTCTCACTTTACAAGCCACGATGCCAAAGCAAAACTTTAACTCTTTTACCCCCTCACCCTATCCAACACCTTCCTGAAGGGAGCTGGTATGGACAGCGTGACGGAGTGACTCGGGTCAAGTGCAGGAAACTGGTGAATAGGGTGAGGGAGTGAAAGGGTTAAGTTTTTTTTTTTGCGGGTGGTGGATAAGTGGGGGAGTCAAAGGGTTAAGATGTGGGAAGTGGTAGCACACCGTCAGGCTATATTAACTCCTCTCATTGGTGGTATTTGACCCTTTTTATCATTTTAAACACTACTTTCTTTTTTTTTTTTTTTTTTTTTTTTGACACGTTCTGCCCAGGCTACTTGCGAGACTGACAAGAATAAATGTTAACTAAAACATAACACTGTTGATGAACGTATTCTAAAATCTTAATAAAATCTCTGCTTTGCCAAGCCCAACCTTTAAGTAAACAGAGACCATTTATACCCAAGATGTCGAAAAGTAACTGGTGAAACTGTGTAACCTGCTTCTTCAAATTTACATGGAATCAAAGCTTTCCAATTGTAAAGAAGTTTTGGCGCTAAGCTTGTCAAAATATCCGCTTAGAAACAGCTAAGAAATCCTGAAAATCATTTTCTGTAAGCCAACGGACAAACAGTTTGAAATAGTATGCCAAATGATATACAGGCCTGTCTCAAAATCATGTTACAATGCTAATAGACAAATAATTACATTCGTATGCCAACGGACACACGGGCCTGTCTCAAAATTACTTTCGTATGCCAGTGGGCATATCTCAAAATTACTTTTGAATGCCAACGGACATGAGGGCTTGTCTCAAAATTATTTCAGTACGTCAACAGACATACAGACTTATCTCAAAATCACTCCAGTATGTTAAAAGAATAGGGGCCTATCTCAAAATCAATTTAGTATGCAGACAGACATACAGACCTGTTTTAAAATCACTTCAATATGCTGATATACAGGCCTACCTCAAAATCACTTTAGTACGCCAAATGATAGATTTCCAAACTAGTTTAGCGTGCCAATAGGCATATCTCAAAATTACTTTCGTATACGAATGTACATAGCAGACTATCTCAAAATCAGTTTAGCATGCCAACTGATATACCAGCCGATCTCAAAATCTCTTAAATCCACCATCTGATAATAGGGCTGTCTGAATGAAAATAGACAAACTGTTTGACATTCTCCTCAGAAAGAATATCAGTACCATGGCACTGACCCAAAGAATAATTTTTCGTTTTGTATTCTTATTTAACGGGAAACGAAAGTAAACACCACAGTGTGTTCTGTAACCTCTCCTAAAATTAGCGCGTCCATCTCAAGGAGTTATACAAAGAAAGTGAAAAGGGAGGGAGAAGAAGGGAGGGACAGGTAAGGGAGAATAACAACCAATGTTAGCATGCTACATGCATCGAGGAGTTTTGCTTCAGTGAAATAAAAAGTATCACAAACTTATTACATCAATCTCAAATGGTCATATTTGGGTCTGAAACTTGCGCATGTTTCAACATATAGCTACTTTGTTCACGCATAAATCATGTGCACACCTAGTACTACTACTCTATTATTACGACTACCACACACACACAAACACACACACACACACACACACACACACACACACACACACACACACACACACACACACACACACACACACACACACACACACACCGATTTCTGTCTCGCTGAGGACTGTGAAAAGGCCTTTCTAACTCCTATGTCAGAATCAATGATACAGCATTTCTGTCAAATTTCTGTGTCTCTTTATTATAATACACATTTTGATGAATCATCTTGATTATTATTACTGTCAAAGCAGGATTCAGCATTCACTATCAAGTGGTTTTGTGTGCACAGTTTCCCGACTTTTTTGTTGTTGTTGTTTTTATCCGTGCGTGTGTTACTCAGTTCTCTTGCCTGGTGCAGCAAGATACCACTTAATGTCAATAACATTATGAAGCGAGAAAAAAAAGATACTGTATAACTGTTCCCCCAGTTTGTTCATGCACTTAAAGAATTTCACGTTTTGGTGCGTGTTTTTGTCTGGTTGGTAGCTGCTTTTGTTTATTTGCTGATTTGCTGATTATTTTAAATTAATACAGCCATATTGTTACTACAAAATGGCGCCACAGGAAGAACGTCCAATTTGTGTGATAGGGGAGATAATCTAAGCAGAGAAATGCTGTTTAGATTACAATGATTGCTTCCCCTCACTGGCTGGCTTTTTTTCGTCTCTTCTCACGCCAATTTATTCTCCAACCTTGACTCTCAGAAAGGCCTGTATGACAGGTGAAAAATCCCACTTTCCCATCTCACTGCATCAGTTTTGTAACAAAACTCCACGCAAGTTGCCTTCAAATTTGTCTATCCAGCTCTGAATGCTTACGGGTATCCTTTGAAACTAGGAATAGACCACAACGAAGGGAGACAAGACGAACCATCCTCACTCAACTGACAGTGAGCCCCTTCCTAGTGCCTCCTCTCCCTCTTCTCAAGCAATGGTTTTATTCGGGGGGAGTGGGGAGATTACGCTTTGGGTCACCGATATGTGCAAACGTTTTACTGCAATGAACCATAAAGTTAGGACCTGTTACCTGTAAGATGACAGTGAAGGACAAAACATAAATAATCCCACACTGTCGTTTTTTCTTTTATGTCTCAAAACCACACGTCACATGGGGTTTAACCGCAGGCTTACAGCATTTGTCATGATAATTATTTTGATCAATTTTTTTTTGTCGCGATAGTTTTTGTTTTTTTTTTTTTTTTTTGGGGGGGGGGGGGGGGGGTATTTCTTTTCGTCACAACACATCAACATATCTAAGTGCATATGGACTTTTCCCGCATGCGGTAACGTCAATTTTTTTTCCAAAAAGTGAAATTGAAAATGCATGTCATAGAATTTGTTCTGTTCCATCAGTACCATTAAGTTAAAATGACATATAACATCTCTTGGTCAAAGTGATTCAGTCTTACCAGCACTAATATCGAAACTAGCCTTTCATTTTGCCATTTTAAGAACTGTCTATGTCCGTACTTCATTAACATTTAAACCATAAATCTATACGAAACTCACATATGTACCTGTTTCATTAATACTTAAACCATAAATATATACGAAGCTCACATACACAGAAAGCGAGGCAGCAGCAGACTGAATGCGCTACCAAATGACTTTGATGCCAATTGTTTCTTTTTTCTGTTCTCCTTTTATTATGATACAGCTATCTCACAGCCTAAACAGCGCTACTGCCGTGCATGAAGGGACTGATACAGTAAGTTATAAAGCCATGAGTTCATTGTTTGATTACATCAGTACAATATACCTCAACGTACATGGCAACACTTTATAAGGTACAATAAAAAAAATCAAAACTACATCATAACAAGACAGCAATAATGACGAACGATAATTATCAACAACCAAAACTTAAAACGCGAGGCAAGACTGTCCGCTAAAGTGTCTCTCTCTCACACAGTTTCTCGCCCTCATTGGGACATGTATAACAACTTACGAGAGATGTGTGGCTGGGGGGGGGGGGGGGGGGGGGAAGGTTGAAGGGGGGAAGTCACCATACAATATGAGCGTGAGTTATTATCACTGTTGTCAGCTTTGAGAGTTCACTCCATGTCCAAAAGTGCATATGGTTCCTTGCCCTGGGGTAGGAGTGAGGAAAAAAACCAACAGTGATTGATGCTGCAACGTTGAACTCACAGTATCTGGTCTGTAAAGCACTTCCACAAATCAACGCTCACCCCACACACAGTCATCTGGTTTTAGGTCCCGAAAATGGGCATTTTCAAGACCACATCTAAGCTCCCATTGAAGTTAAGTTCAGACTGGGACGCGCAGTGTGTGTGTGATATGCCTTGGCAGACGGCATGAAAACACAACATAGCACACTGTTCCACTATTAGCTTAGGTTAGGCTATTTACACTTGATTTCTGCACCATTACTCAATACACGTTTTGTTCATGCTCAAAGAGTTTCTGAAGTCTGATTTGTGCAAAATTCAAGAAAACTCTCGAAGGATTTCTTTTCAACAAATGAATGAAAACTCGATCACTGAAACGATGGAGAAGTCTCTTTGTAACGACATCCATCTCAACAGTGTTTTTTGTTGTCCTGGGGACAGTCGGTGCCCATCACTGTGTTCTGAAAAATACGGCACGTGGACGTTATGAGAGAGGCAGCCCATGTAGCCCCTAAGGTTATGTCCCTTGGCTCTCGAAAAGTTACAATCACAATGCTTGGGACGTAGCGTGCAGTCGGTCATGTACATCATGCAAACACCACGAGTTAACAATCAATGTCTTGAGGGGACGGTGGCCGGTCAGCTGTCTTTCAAAAAAAAAAAAAAAAAAAAAAAAAAGAAAAAAACAACAACAAAAAAGCAAAACCGCAGCCAAATCTCTTGTTGAACGTCAGCGACACCCGTGTTCACGATCACGTGTTCACGATCATCCACACACACCACATCACTCACGTCACTGTCGCTGCAAGGTTTTCAACTTATCGTTTACCTCATGTCACTTTCTCACTCTTATCTACCAACTCAACTGACTCACCAGCTCATAACCCCAGCTGGTAGATCGGGTGGAGCAGGTGGGATAAAATGAAAGAGTGACAGGGTGTTAGCACAAGGGAGAGAATTCAACAAGAATTGGGAGCCTGAGCCACACCACCCAACCCAACCCAACCCTGCCAACGTCAGACTCGCGACTCGGAGGGCAACTGGTCCCTGAACTGCATGTTTCTCCTGGCTTCATTCCTGCCCAGGCTGCCCCCTACCCCGTGCACCATGGGGGCAGGGGGAGGCGGGGAGGAGAAGTCATTGTAGTAATTGTGTCCGTTCTCGTGGTGGGCCCGCCCCGTCGTGTGGTAGGCGCCCGGCAGGCCCGGGGGGTAGGGCATGCCGTT
The DNA here is from genome assembly GCA_030674185.1 of Monoplex corrugatus. Taxonomy (NCBI): domain Eukaryota; kingdom Metazoa; phylum Mollusca; class Gastropoda; order Littorinimorpha; family Ranellidae; genus Monoplex; species Monoplex corrugatus. Next base: position 66,302,824 of record CM060305.1, read on the forward strand.
GTGCTGCAGGGGCTTGGTCTCCCACACCTCGTCGTCCTCTTGCTCGAAGTACTCGGGGTTGGCCACGGCCGGCATGGCTACCAGCTGGGAGGCTGAGCCCAGCATGTAGTCCGACTCCCGGTCCTCCTGGGCCTCCTCGAACACCTTCTCGTTCTGGTAGTAACCTGGGCAGGCAGAACAGGCAATGGTTTACAAAGACTGATGTATCTGAATTGTGTATGCGTACTTGTGCTCTTGTTCTTGCCAACAAACGCTTAACAGTTAATATCAGGAAGAGATTTTTTTACAGTGTAATTTTGAACCAATACTGTTGTACGGATACGAAACATGAACAATCAAC
>CM060305.1:66310663-66313163 GCA_030674185.1 Monoplex corrugatus
CACAATAAATGAGACTACACGGTTGCCACACAACCTGAATACACATCACTCGCTGCTAGAGCTAAACCCGCACAAACCACACAAGAAAACACAAAAAACGAAACCACCAGCACCACTGCAACAGGCTACCCGACAACCCAAAATACACCCAGAGCACAACAGAAAGTAGGTCAGGCTGGATGCACATGTGCTAGTCACCAAAAGCCTATGTAATATTAGCAATGACGGTTTGAACAAAACAGCATCCTGAGCCATCATCAGCCACATTTGTATTAAATTTAATTACAGGCAGCTGCTTCCATACTGCTGTAATATACAGTTACACAAACAAAGAAAGAAACAAATAATGCACATCCTCTTTAAAAATACACGGTTATCATCCACCTCTACGCACACATACAGACACACACACATACACATACACACACACACACACAAACACACACCGTTGGCATTACCGCCAATTCAAATCATAAGCATTCTTACAATCATTCTTCTTTTTGTGGGTTAAACTTTAGACTCCCGCACCCTGTCCACCAACATCCTGCACTGTCAACCGTGCTAGCAAAGCAAAAACTTAAACTCTTTGACTCCCTCACCCTATCCACCAACTTCCTGCAGGAAGCTGGGGGGGGGGGGGGTAGGGTTGCAGGAAGCTGGTGGATAACGTGAGGGAGACAAAGGGTGAAGTTTTTGCAGTTGGTGGATAGGGTGTGTTAGTCAAAGGGTAAATCACTTTGTGCAGCTTGTACTCCTGTGTGGTTGGTGCTGTCCTCGTCGTTGTGTTCACTGATTCTACATGTATAAATCGAACTGTCTTACTGTCCTGTTTAAAGCGGTCAGCAGTCCTTGTTCTTTGTTACTTGTCTTTTCTTTTGTGTTTGTTCATTTGTTTCATTTGTTTCCCAAGTTCGTAAGGTTCCAATATAACAAGATTTCGAAGAAGCTAAAAGTTGACTGAATTTTGGTGCTCCAAGATAATACGTCTCGACGATCTAGACACTTGCTGAATTTTGTGGCTCAAAAATGAAAATTCAAATACAACAGATCTCGAAGAATCTAAATGGTTACTGAATTTTGGTGCGCAAAGATAATACGTCTCCACAGTCTAGAAACTTACTGAATTTTGTGGCTAAAAGATGAACATTCAAATATAACAGAGCTCGAAGAATCTAAAAAGTTTACTTAATTTTGATTGTTAAAGATAATACATCTAGACAATGTAAAAACTAACAGAATTTTGTAGCCTAAAGATGAACATCTAAAAGCCTACTGAATTCTTGGATTCGAAGAAAATGTATCTCGAAAATCTAGAAATATGCTGAAATCTGGGACTCAAAGATAACAGATCTAGACATTCTAGAAATCTGACAGGTTATTTGCTTACCAACAAAGGAATACTGACATCCCACGCAAAACCTTCCGCCCTGACATATCTCACTTGCCTGTTAATATATACACCACAACCCATCCACTATAAACATCTGTTACCCACATACGAACTCGCACGCACGTGCACATGTGTACAAAAATGTACACGAACCAATACAAAGATAAAAGCAGATGTAAAACCACCACCACCAGCACACACATAAATACATGTACAAACAAAATGTGTCTGATCTCTCACCTGTACAACCAGGTATCTGCCAGGGTCCCGGGCCATTTTGGCAAACTCTTCCGTCAGTTCTTTGAAGGATGGGCGACTTTCAGCATCCAGCATCCAGCCTGAAGACAAACACATCGGTATTTGTACAATTAGGAGAACACACACAAACACACACAGAGAGACAGACAGACACACACACACAAACACAGACACACAAACAAACAAACAAACACACACACACAAACACACAAACAAACACACACACACACACACACACACACACACACACACACACACCCCACACACACAGTCTCGAATCCCCACCGGTCCTTTCAAAATCGCTGTGGGATTTTTCGGCTCCAACCGGCTGTTATCCACAGCTGAACGTGCTATGAGCTAAATGAAAAGACCGGGACCACACACTCCAGTCTCATTCACTTCACGGATGCGTCACTGAGGGTGCTGCTCAAATCTCCTGACCAGCACCGTAGGTGTCTGTATCTCTCGAGACCGGTTGACGCCAGGATATGTTATGACAGTAAGCGTAGAACAGACCCCTGTCACGGAATCTCAATCCAAGATGGAACTCCATGACATCATGGTTACCATCCTCACTGTCACATCATTATTCAACTGTGAAAACTGTCGTTGCGTCTGTGACCGTTAAGGTGGTACAGAAAATGGGGGAAAAGAGAGAGAGGGGGGGAGAGAGGGAGAGAGAGAGACAGAGAGAGAGAGAGAGAGAGAGAGAGAAGAGAGAGAGAGAGAAGAGAAAGAAGAGAGAGAGAAGAGAGAGAGAGAGAGATAAAGAAGAGAGAGAGAAAGAAGAGAGAGAGAAGTGAAGAGAAGAGAAGAGAAGAAAAGAAAAGAGAAGAGAAGAGAAGAGAAGAG
>CM060305.1:66315663-66348163 GCA_030674185.1 Monoplex corrugatus
AGCATGTGTTTTACCTCGGAACCTCTAAGTTGTTTTGTCAGTGCGAGTGAATGTTCAACCGAACGACGGGAGGGTGCGATTTTGTTTTATTTAAACACCGAGAATTTTAGGAAGTGAGAAGTTCAGAGCTTCCAGGTTTTTAAGAAAGAAAACTGGTCAGATTTGTCTTCTTTTTGCTCTCTACCCCCACTCCAAATTATCCTCCATGTGACCTTCAGCGGTGGTCCGGGAGCCGTTAACAGTCGTTGGAAAGGAGATAGGCACCATCAAATTTGTGCTAAGACTACAGAAAGGATTCCAATCAAACCCGAATAGATATATAGTATTATAAACAGTACTATGGTTACTTACCTTTCCTCCAGCAGCATGGTACTCTTCTTCGTTGTAGTCTAACAACTTGGCCAGGCCAAAGTCGGTGATCTTCACTTGGGTTGGAGTTTGAACTGAAAAAAACCCAGACAATCAGGATATGTCAGACACAGATAATCAAGACATGTCAGACACACAGACAATCAGGATTATTTTTAGACTTTATACCAGTGGTATAACTTGTACCCCTGTTTTGTTAGCAATAAAGGAATAATATGTACAGATACATTTCGTTCTTCCAGATCCGCTTATGAAGAAAAAGAAATACAAACACACTGTTTTTCCAAGAGAGCTTATAAAAAAACCCAACATGACTGATATATCCTTTTTTTTCCTGATGCGCTTACAAAGAAAATGAAGGCCTGAACGAACGATCACACATAACCGCAAATACACGCACGAACACACATCACCACCAACTCATCGTTCTATCCCTAACCCCATCAATACCCTGAAGGGCCAACTCACCCAGCACATTCCTGGCAGCCAGGTCCCTATGCACAATGCCCCTCTCCTCCAGGTAGCTCATGCCCCGGGCGATCTGCGTGCACCAGTTGAGCAGCACCTTGGAGCCGATGTGTTCCTTGTTCTTGCGCACGTAGTCCAGCAGGCATCCCAGGGGCATGAGCTGGGTGATGAGCATCATCTGGGCCGACATGCAGACGGCCAGGATGCGGATGCAGCAGGCGTGTTCCACGGAGGCCATCACACGGGCCTCTTCCAGCAGCTCCTTGTTCTGGTTGGGGGAGGTCCCGTCCTGGAGGACCTTGATGGCCACCGGGATCTTCACGTTCTCTCCTTGAGGGATCCAGAAGCCCTGAAAAGTAATGGTTGGATTGACGATTTATCAGGAGATGAGCAATATTGCAAAACAGAATTTGTGACTGTCAGCAAAAGCAAACATCTATTTGTCTCAAGGTTATAAAGAACAAACAAGACATCGTCCAGAATGGATATTTTCGCTAATGACACTATGCTACTGTAATACACAGATTTTGATAGTGATCCTCTGGATCACCTTTATACTGCATCAAGGATTCTTTCCCCTTTTTTTTCATGATGAGTGATACTCTGCAAATATGAAAATTGAATTGTTCCAGATTGTATTTATAAACAGTTAACAAAAAAACTGAATCAGATCATGTTTGTTGCAACGTCTCATCAGCCTCGCCCCTTTCCACAGCCCTTTATCAACCATACTGACTGAGGGACCAGAAGAAGATCTCTCACCTTATACACAGTTCCAAAGGCACCAGAGCCGATGATCCCTCCTTTGCGGAGTTCAGACTCCTTCACCAGGCGTAGCTTGGCCAGGTCGGGCTGGGCGTTGGTGGGTGTTACAGGCTGTTTGGGAACAACACAGAAAGATTAACATACGTCCTCTTATTTGTGTGCGTGTGTGCGTAAGTGTGTGTGCGTAAGTGCGTGTGTGTGTGTGTGTGTGTGTGTGCGTGTGTGTGCAACAAAGGCCATCTTAGCAGGTGCAGGTGTGTGTGTGTGTGTGTGTGTGTGCGCGCGCGCGCGCGCGCGCGTGTGTGTGTGTATGTGACATAGGCCCTCTTATTTAGCAGGTGCATGTATGTGTGTGTGATCTACTGGTTGTATGGGAAAAACAAAATACACTTATCATAAGTTCTTTTCAAGAAGAGAGAGAGAGAGAGAGAGAGAGAGAGAGAGAGAGAGAGAGAAAGAGAAGAGAGAGAGAGAGAGAGAGAGAGAGAGAGAGAGAGAGAGAGAGAGAGAGAGAAAGAGATAGAGACAGAGGAATAGAAAGAGAGAGAGAGAGAAATAGAAAGAGAGAGAGAGAGAGAGACAGAGAAATAGAAGAGAGAGAGAGAGAGAGAGAGAGAGACAGAAATATAAAGAGAGAGAGACAGACAGACAGACAGACAGAGAAACAGAGAAACAGACAGAGTGTGTATGTGTATGTCGCTGACTGGCTGGGGAAAAACACAATACCCTTTTTATAGGTCCTCATAATCAGCAGATGTGAGTGTGTGTGAACGTGCATATGCGTGTGTTTAAGTATTTTCGTACATAATTTGCACATGAAAAGGTTATATTCGCTTAAGAATTTATATTCTTTCCCCCACATAAAACAGGCCCACTACTTTCATATATATGAAAATTCAACAGAGATATCCCATTGCTACATAAACTGCAACGGGCACAGGGTCTACACACTTTCCACACGGACTATTTTGCTCTACGCAGACGACAACACCCGACGCCCAATACCACAATTAAGCCCCTCACTTCCTAACCCACCTCAGTCTCATCAAAGCCAGTCATTCTGGCAGTGAGCTCGGCCGTCTTCTCTCTGGACTTGGCGCGCTTCTGGCAGTAGTAACCAAAGAGGGTCAGCAGGAGTCCCAGCAACAGGATTCCAGCGATGATGGGCACCACCAGGATGATGATCTTCTTCTTCTCCTCTCTGCAAACATGGCAATGCTTACGTGTAGTAGGAATGACTTGAGTGTGCATAGAGATTCACCACGACAGTTGCAAGGAGGAGGAGGAAAAGGAGGAGGAGGATAAGAAGAAGGAAAAGGAAGAGGAGGAGGAGAAGGAGGACGATATAAAGAAGAAGAAGAAGAAATTACAACAACAACAACAACAACAATAACAACAAAAAGAATAAGAAAAAAAAACAAGAGAAAAAACGAAGAAGAAAAGAAGAAGAAGGAGGATAAGAAGAAGAAGACAAAGGAGAATAATAATAATAATAATAATAATAACAATAATAATAACAACAACAATAAATAATAATAATGATAATAACAATAATAACAGTAACAACAACAATAATAATAAAATGAAGAGGAAGAAGAAGAAGAAGAAGAAAAAGGAGAAGAAGAAGATGATGACGATGATTATGATGGTAATGATGAAAGAAGAAAGAAAAAAAAGTATAGTTATTACTATTATCATTATTTTATTATTATTATCATTATTATCACTAGTAGTAGTAGTAGCAGCAGTAGTAGAAGTAGTGGTGGTAATGTAGTAGTAGTAGTAGTAGTAGTAGCAGCAGCAGCAGTAGTAGTAGTAATAGTAGCAACAGCAACAGTAGTAGTAGTAGAGGTGGTAATGTAGTAGTAGTAGTAGTAGTGTAGTAGTAGTAGTAGTAGTAGCAGCAGCAGCAGCAGCAGCAGTAGTAGTAGTAGTAGTAGTAGTAGTAGTAGTAGTAGTCAGCAGCAGCAGCAGCAGCAGCAGCAGCAGCAGCAGCAGCAGCAGTAGTAGTAGTAGTAGTAGTAGTAGTAGTATTAGTAGTACCAGTAGTAGTGATAGAAGAAAAAGAAGAAGACGAAAAGAAAATTTTCATTTCCTGAGAAGGTGTCTTCACACCTGGGATTAATTCCATATTCAGAACGTCACAGACGCCATGTGATTCTCTCAACACACACACACACACACACACACACACACACACACACACACACCACACACACGTACACGTACACGTATACGTACACACAGACGCAAGCACACACACACACACACGCACTTTCTTAAAATCATCAAAAAACAAAAAAAACAAAAAACAAAACAAAACAAAGCCCGCAGGAAAAGAAGGGGAGGGAATATAACAGCAGTAACGAAAGGACCATGAAGGGAGACTACTCACTCTCTGTCCTTGTCCAACATGGCGCGGACCTCAGGGTGGGAGTCGTCAGCGCACACGTTACGGTTCTCATCATCTTGTGTCCTGTCCTTCACCTGGTAGGGCAGGTCCTCTGGACACTCCCCGGTACAGTTGAACTGCAATACAAAAATGAGATGTTCACGTTCATATTGCTTGAAGCCCAGCCGACGACTATGGCCATATCACGGCTATAAAATGAGAACAAAAACTTCAACAAAAAATACGTTATTCTTACTGTTATTTCTGCTTAAAGCCCAGCCGACTGCGTAGAGCCATACCAGGGCTATAACCGTTCCAAAACATACACAATATTGCAACAGGAGGTTGGGGGAGAGGAGGAAAATTAAGTACACATATCAATGCTCTCGCGCAAACAATATACGGAGATGCGCCTGGCGTTGATCACTCCGTCCAATTTATCGCACACGAGATTTAAAAAAAAAATCTCAATACAAATTTAAACAAAACCAAGGAGACTAAAACGTAAAAAACAGGCCTAAATTACCTGAAATTGCGTCCGCACATGTCATTTACCTAGAGCAAAAATGCACTTGATACATGAACCCAATTATCAATTCTAAGAGAAAAGCACGTAAGACTTTATCGAACACATGCACATTAATGGACCAGCAAGGCAGAAAATGACAGAAAGAAATAACAGAAAGGTGGAAGAAAGAAAGAAAAAAGAAGTATAAGTGTTTTCAGGTCCCACCCTCTACACCCCCTCTACCACCACCCCCTGTTTTTTTCAATTTCAAAACCTTGCCAGGGAATAGTTTTCCGCAGGCTCAGGGAGTCTAGCAGACAACTACTGGCGGATCTGGGTGGAGCGCATATGGAAACGTCCGAGTGCTATGATCCCTGTTTCAAAAACCCCAAACTTCTACTTTCAGTTGAAGTTTTTCAAGCTGAACCAGAAAAACGCGAAAGCAGAATCAGAACGCATATTTAATACAACAAGACAAGACGGGCGCAAATTTTCGGCCAATTGGCCTTTGTCAAGCGTGAATGTAAGATCACAAACAAACACCAAATACAAAATTAGGAGAAAAAGACTGAAACTTCCCTGCTGCTTCGTCCAGTGAAAGAAGAGGACAAAATGAAATTGCAAAGCCTTACTAAGTCTGCACATACGCCCGTGAGTTCCAGGCCCTGAGGTCCAAACCTCCGGTTTACACCCAAGCACACACACTCTAAACAGTAGGAAGACTGAAGTCATGGTGATCAGTAAAAAAAAACCCATGGAATCCCCTCATGCAAAATAACAGCAAACGGCACAACCTTGAGACAGGTTGGTAAGTTTTAAATACTTGGGAACGATCATTTCACCAGACGGCAGTTGTACATCAGAAATAGCCAGCAGAATCGGCCAAGCCAAAACAGCATTCAAGAAGATGAAAAGCATTCTTACCCACAAATACCTATCAATTAACATCAGGAAGAGAGTTCTTGAATGTTATATAGAACCAATACTGTTATGCGGTTGTGAGGCGTGGACAGTCACCAAGCAAAGCCAGAACAAGATTGAGACAGCCAAGATGTGGTTTCTGAGAAGAATTTTGAGAGTTCCATGGACAGCAAAGAAAACAAACGAGACAGTCTTGATGGAGGCAGACACAAGTAGATCATTCAGAAGGAAGATTAGGAAAAGACAGGCAACATTTATAGGCCATTTTATGAGGAAAGGGGAATTGGAACACCTGGTCACAACGGGAAAGCTGGAGGGAAAGAGAGCACCAGGCAGACCCAGGGAGAAGATACTAGACGGATTTGCAGACTGGCTGAAGACAAGGAGGGTGGAAGAGATGCTTGAGCCAACAAGAAATAGAGACAGATGGAAGTCCATGATCGCCAACGCCATGCGGCAAGGCACCTGATGATGACACACACTCACCACGTCCGACTCGTTCAAGTAGATCTTGAAATTGGAACAGGCGTTGCACTCGATGCTGGTAGGACCGTTGCAGCCGCCGCGACACTCGCGGTGACACAGGCGACACTGCTTGGAGACATTGTCGCCATAGGCGAACTGGGGGCAGAAGTCGGTGCAGTAGTTGTCCAGGGAACGGTAGTAGCGACACTCCTCGCAGTACTGGTTGCTCGCTCCGTGGCAGGTTTCGCAGAAATGGTGACAGGGCTCGCACACCTGGTTGGGGAGGCGGATAAAAATATCAATGTAATCATGATGATGAGTGATGAGGAGGGCAAGACAGAGAGACGGAAGAGAGAGAGAGAGAGAGAGAGAGAGAGAGAGAGAGAGAGAAGACAGACAGACAGACAGACATACAGACAAAGAACAGAGACCGAAACACAGAGACAGAGAAAGAGAGACAGAGAAAGAGAGACAGAGAAAGAGAGACAGACAGACGGACAGACAAAACGAGAGAAAGACACACACACACACAAACACACACGCACGCACAAACACACACACACAAACACACACGCACGCACAAACACACACACACATACATACACACACACACACATACATACACACACACACATACATACACACACACATACAAACACACACACACACACATACATACACACATACACATACATACACACACACACATACATACACACACACATACAAACACACACAAACACGACACACCACAACACAACCACACACACCTTCTGCCCAGCCATAGGACCGGGCGAGGCGAGGGAGCGGGCATTCATGTAGTAGCCCGGGTCACAGGAATCGGTGTCAGGGGGAAGGCAGGTGATGGTGTGGTCCTCTACCGACTTCTGCAGGCCCACCTCACACTTGTTGCACCCTCCCTCCCGGATCTCCTCCAGGGGACCCGTGCACCTGTCAACACGCACAAGAAGAATGCAAAAGATGTCTCGCACAATTCAGCTTGTTGTTGTTGTTGTTCTTGTTGTTTAAAGCCCAGCCGACTGCACAGAGCCATATCATGGCTATAACCGCTTCAAAACGTACAAAACTTCAACAGGGAAAAAAAGAAAAACTTAAGTACACATATCAATGCATTCGCGCACAGAAACTAAGGACATGCCCCGGGCGTTGACCACTCCGTCCCATTTATCGCACAGGGGAGATTTAAAAAACACACCTGAATACAAAATATAAGTATACATGAGGACACCAAAACATATATAAAACAGGCATAAATTACCTAAAATTCCTTCCGCATGTCTCAACTCCCTACAACCCAAAATGCACTTAATACATGTACCCAATAATCAATCCTAAGAAAAAGTTCATAAGACTTTATCGAACACGTACAGGTGAAAGGACCAGCAAGGCAGAAAATGACAAGTAGAAATGACAGAAAGCAAAGGAACAAAGCAGAAACAAAGAGAGTGACAGAATAAGATGTAATTTCTAGCACAGAATTTCCAGAAGGTGGGGCTACTATTTATACCGAAAGAGCCCCCGGCATCGCCACGGGGGAGGCACAGTTCAGCTGGCGTTTTAGTGTAGAGGTTGGAGTTTGGTTCCCGAGGGGTTCATCGCACTCAAGACAATTCAGTAAGTGCCCCACCCATCTCCCCCAGCACTTATTTCGCAGACTCTTCGAACTTGCGCAAAAACCGATGCGCTACTGAGGTCCTGGAATTGAGAGGAACTAGGGAAGTTGGAGTTTGGTTCAAGAGAGAATCACTGCACTCAGACAATTCCATACGCGCTTCAACCACCTCTTCCAGAACTCATCTGGCTGACTCTACGAGATAGTGAAATTCTGAGATGGACAGGGACTGGGGAAAAGATCTACGAAACGCCAAACTGATACCAGTGAACCTATGCCTGGATCATTAATTGAGATGGTCAGCAGACAGGTCAGTTTTTACGCGGCAGGGTTCAGATTGAACTCGAGACGTCCAATCTTCAGTCCACCGCTCTATCAAAAAGAACTAACCTGCCCCAACATCAACAACAAAAACAACAACAACCAACCAACCAACCAAACAGAAGGGATGGCCTGCGCAAGGCTCCAACACAAGATCCCAGTGTTATTTACATGGCTACCTCAGCTAAACTGTGGCGGCTCTGGGCGCTGTGGTAAAACATGTCCGCGAGTGATGTGTATGCACAAAACACAGAAGCCTGTTTCTTTCACGCTAAACACGCGAGGTTTCTTACTAGGAAGGTTCTTATTCTTATAGTTGCTTGTATTATTGTTTTTGTTGTTTAAAACCCAGCCGACTGCGTAGAGCGATATCAGGGATATAACCATTTCATTTTAATATACACAGTACTTCAACAGGGAAAAAAATAGGAACAGAAAATTACGTACACATATCAATGCATTCGCGTACACAATCTAAGGAGATGCCCCTGGCGTTGACCACTCCGTCCAATTTATCACACAGGGGATTTAAAAAACACACCTGAATCCAAATTTAAACATAACTAAGGACACTAACAAATATACAAAAACATGCCTAAATTACCTAGAAATGTTTTGCATATCTCATTCCCTAGAGCAAAAAAAAAAAAAAAAAATGCGCTTAATATCTGTACCCAATTATCAATCTTAATAGTATGTAAGACTTTATCGAACACACACAGGTGAATGGACCAATAAGGCAGAAAATGATAGGATGAAATGACAGACAGCAAAGGAACAAGACAGAAAGAGAGTAACAGAAAAGAGGAACTTTCTCACACAGAATTTCCAGAAGGTAGAGAGAGATACTATTTATACTGAAAGAGTCCCCGGCATTCGCACGGAGTGGGGTGGGGGTACAAGAAAGTCGTGTGCGTTTCTTCGTTCCACCTCGCGGCAAGAGTGGCTATACTCGCTAGGAAGGCAGACATACTACAGATCTTTCGCTGGTAGTATGGCAGGTCGCTGAAATCTACTCCATCCGCGTACCTTGCTGCACACTGAATCTTTTCGTCCCTCATTCGCTGTCTCGCCGCTAGCGCGCGAGCATTCTCGAAAATGAGGACGGGCTTCTGTAACCAAACAAACAGTCCATCTACCAAAGGCTTACACAACACCACCAAGACTCAACGAAACCCTTCATGAATACCACCAAAGACCTCACTACATCTACTCAAAGACTCACAGAACATCTCATTGAACACCTACCCAAATGCTTCGCCAGTACATCTCATGAACAACTACTCAAAAGCTTCACACAGCAACCAAAACCTCACACAAATCCACCAAAGACCTCACACAATATCCACCCAAAGACCTCACCCAAATCAAATATCCACCCAAAGGCTCACAAACATCACACATCCAAAACCAAAAGGCCTCCATCACAAACTCACACAACATCCACAAAGGCCTCACACAACATCCACCCAAAGCCCTCACACAACATCCACCCAAAGGCTCACACAATACCCACCACAACCCACCAAAGGCCTCACACAACATCCACCCAAAGGCCCCCACACAACATACCAACCCAAATGGCCTCTCACTCACAACATCCACCCAAAGACCCCACTCCACCAACTACAACAAGCTCCACCCACAAAGGCACTCTCACACACACCAACCATCCACCCAAAGGCTCACACACTCCACCAAGGCTCACAACATCCACCCAAAGGCCTCACACAACATCCACCAAAGCCCTCACACAACATCCACCCAAAGGTCTCACACAACATCCACCCAAAGACCTCACACAACATCCACCCAAAGACCTCACACAATATCCATCCAAACGCCTCACACAACATCCACCAAAGGCCTCGCAAACAATGTCCCGGAACACCTACCCAAAGGCTTCACAGTAGATATGGCAGGGCCGACACACGTTATTCTCGTCACTGTACATGGAGGGTGGACATTTCTCAAAGCAGCCCACCTGACCCTCTGGTCCGTGGATGGCGACATGGGCACAGCTGTCACACTGCGTGTTCTCCTGTGGGCAGTAAAAATATCCATGTAAATCACTTGCATATACATACATACACACACACACACACACACACACACACACACACACACACACACACACACACACACACACACATACACACACACACACACACACACACACACACACACATATATATATATATATATATACACGTGTTCTATTTCGTCTGCACACTAATTAAATCCGTATGAGTAATTCTGCGTAAGTACACACACACGCAAACACACACAGACAAACACCCACCCGCACACATGTGTATACATCTCTCTCTCTCTCTCTCTCTCTCTCTCTCTCTCTCTCTCTCTTCTCTCTCTCTCTCTCTATATATATATATATGTATATATATATATATATATATATATATAGAGAGGAGAGAGAGATAGAGAGAGAGAGATAGATAGGTAGATAGGTAGATAGATAGATAGATAGATAGATAGATAGATAGATAGTAGATAGATAGATAGATAGATAGATAGATAAATAGATAGACACAAACGCACAGAAACACACACTCACGTATTAAAAACCGACAGGAATCGTCTTCGACAAAACTTATGTCGAAAAATAACTCGATAAACCTTAACAAATGCACTCACATACGGGATTAAAACAACAGCAGCAGCAGCAACAACAACAAAAACAAAAACAAACGATTACACAAATAAAGACAAAAACTGCGATGCTGCGCTATCACAACACACCCTCCATGGAAAGAGCAGTTTGAATTTTACATGTCTTGGAGAAAGATTAGGATAAGACTAGCACTATTTATAGGAAATGTTATGAGGCAAGACAAATTAGAGCGCCTGGTCACAACAGGAAAGCAGGAGGGAAAAAGAGCACCAGGTAGACCCAGGAAGAAAATATTGGACGGACTTACAAGGTGGCTGAGGACAGAGAGGGTGGGAGAATGCACTTGCAGCGACAAGGGATAGATTTGTGTGGAGGGCCATGATCGCCAACGCCATACAGCATGATGACGAGATTTATCATGTGAAATTTGGGCTGCTTTCCCTTTGCCAGCGCGTCGCCACAGTACAGCGCCACCAATAGATTTTACCAAGGCAAGAGGGCTAATTGGTCTGCAAGGGCAGGGACCTGGCAACCTATCTTTCCAATGTTTTATACGAGGGCAGCCAGGCGAAAGCCCTGCTCTTCACGATTTTCAACTGCCGTGGGATCTTAAACGTGTGCAGGCCAGAATGCAGACGGATCCATTTCGTTTTTCGTCCCCTTCTGAAGGACTAGATGTCCAGTTCGATTCTTTGGTCAAATTGAGAAGAAAAGTCACGGTCTCAACATGGAAACGAACCTTGGAACTTCGAGTTTCGATACTGGCAAGCGAACATCTGAACCATTCTGCCACTCTTCTTTCTACTGGAAATAGTTGTGTGGGATCAACGCCATTATGGCGGTGTAGACGTTCTGACAGAAAAAAATATCAGAATTTGCAGGTGAAGTATTTTTTCCATTCCTCTCTCTCTCTCTCTTCTTTAGCGTTCCGGTTTATCTCAAAAAGCATGTGTGCACGCTGATTTGCCCAGAGTGTGCAGGCGGTATATCGCTACACACAGTCTGCAGACTATGTCTTCGTTGCGCCTGCATACCGGATGTTTTCACGCTTCCACGAGCCAGTCACACAATATCATAAACACGAAGGGAGTTTAAACACTGGCAGGTCTGCACACAGTCATGCTGACCAGAGAGATGGGAAAAAATCTCCACCACTTACCCACCACGTGAAGGTGTTTAGGAGGACCGAACCCCTGTACCTTTCGACTGGAAGTGCAATGTTTACCAGTTCTTGGCCTTGCCGCACGGCGTTGACGAGCATGGCCCTCTATATCATAAGAATCCATCTTTGTCGCTGCAAGTATACTCCTACCATTCCTGTCCTCATCCACTCCGCAAAACCGTCCAATTTTTTTTCTCCCTGGGTCTACCTGGTGCTCTTTTTGTCATCCAGCTTTCCTGATGTGACTAGGTGCTCAAATTTTCCAAACGTTTAAAATGTCCTATAAGTGTTGCTTGTCTTTTCCTAATTTTCTTCATTTATGTTCTTTTTGTATGTACCTCTTTCAAGACTGTCTCGTTTGTTTTCTTTGTTGTTCATGGAACTCTTAATACTCTTCTTAAAAAGCACATTTCACTGCCTCAATATTGTTCTGACTTTGTTTGCTGATTGTCCAGGCTTCCCTTCCACACTGTTCTATGAATGCGAAACTTAACTACCACTCCCATTGAAATATTTCTATTAACTCTTTGACTCCCGCACCCTATCCACCAACTGCAAAAAACTGATCTCTTTGACTTCCTCGCTTCCTGCAGAAAGCTGGTGGAGAAGGTGATGGAATCAAAGAGTTCAGTTTTTGCTTTATTAGCATGGTTGACAACGCAGAAATGCTGGTGGACAGGTTAACGTCACACAACCCCAACACACATGGACCCCCAAAAAACTCACCGGGCCGACGCAGGAGGTGGCACACTCGGAGTGGCATCGCTTGCACTTGCCCTTGCCGGCATGGTACAGGAGGGGTTGGTCCGTGCAGTTGCTGAGGCACAGGTGCTCGTCCTCAAACTCGTACATGAGGCAGCTGAGGCATTTGTTGGGTCCTTTGCCCCAGCATCCTGCTTGACTGCACTGGGTGTCACATACCTCGTCCTCTGCAGCTGTGGACACACGAGGATAAAGATGACGGATAAAGATGATGATGATGATGATGACGACGACGAGGGCGACGACGATGATGAAGATGATGATGATGATGATGATGATGATGATGATGACGACGACGACGACGACGATGATGATCATCATCATCATCGTCGTCATCATCATCATCGTCGTCGTCATCATCATCATCTCATCATCATTAATAGAGTAATAATAATAATTACAATACTGACAACGATGATGATGATGGTGACGAGAATGCTAATAAAAAATGACTACTTTCACAACGCCTCATCTCATACGAGCCTTAAGCGCTTAATAATAATAACGATAACAATATTAATAATTACAACAACAATATTAATAATAATAATAATAATAATAATAATAATAATAATAAAGTAATAATACTAATAACAATAACAGTATTAATAATAATAATAGTAATAATAATAATAAAAAGAAGAAGACGAAGAAGATGATGAACTACTTGCACAATGTCTCATATCATACAAACCTTAAGCGTTTCAAAAACGCATCAGAGACAAGACACACGTAAAGCAAATACCTGTCAACCCCTACCACTGTGATGAAAACAGATTGTAAACGTAATTATACAATGTTAAAGAAGCAATGAAGAGAATTATAATAACATATCCACTCCATATGTCAACCGAAAAAATGACTGTCCTACTACACGAAAAAACATTTACTGCATAACACATTTTTTATCATTATTGTTTAAAGCCCAGCCGACGTGCCAAAACCCACATCAAGGCTATAAGCTCCACAACAACTCTTTGAACATAGAAAAGAAAAAGAAAAAAAAAAAAAATGAGGTTTACATATCAACAGTTTTCCGCACATAATCTAAGAATCTGCCTCTGGCGTTGACCAATTCGTCCCATTTATCATCAGAGGGTTTAAAAAAAGATTGAATACAAATATTTGCTGAATACAAGTCTTTCAATATAAACATAACTAAGCACACTTAAAGGTATATGAAAACAAGTCTGAATTACCAATTAATATTACTTCTGCAGATCACATTTTTCTATAGGCAAAAAAACAAAAAAAAAACAAAAAACGCAGTTAGCACATGTGCCCACTTATCAAACCCATGTACGAAAGGCTTAACGCGAAATGTACAGATGAATGGGCAAGCAAGATAGGAAGAGACGACAGAAAGCAAAGGAGAACGGCAGAAACAAAGAGAGTGACAGAAACGAGGAAATTTCTAGCACATAATGTCGAGAAGGTGGGGATACTATTTATAATGACAAGAGCCCCCGGCATCCCCACGGGGCAACAACGACAACGATATCATCACCATCGTCATCCTTGTCATCATCATCATCACCACCACCACCACCACCACCATCATCATCATCATCGTCGTCGTCGTCATCATCATCATCATCATCATCATCGTCGTCATCGTCGTCGTCGTCATCATCTTCATCATCATCATCATTATTGGCGTCATCATCATCATCATCGTCGTCATCATCATCATCGTCATCATCATTATCATCATCATCACAATCACCATTTAAGTTACAACAAAAATCATCAACAGCAAAAATAACGTAAACTCAACAACACAGGAAAATAGACGCACACACAACCAAACAAGCAAATGCCAACTTATCTCCATTTAACCAGTTGGCAGACGACACTGACAAGCTGATATATCAGTTCTGAGTGTGGAGGAACACGGTAGCAACTGGCGCCACAAAATGTAAACAAACAGAGAAAAAACAAAACAAAAACAAAAAACGAAACAGAAACAATTCCCCGCCTCCTCTCAAAAAAAAATAACATCACGCTAGCCCAAATCTCAACACTACAGCTCCACTCTAAAGTTTAATGTACACAAACAGCAACAACAAACAAAAAAGTGGGATGGGTTAAGCAACAAAACAAACCCATCCCCCGTCCCACAAAATAACAAAAATATACAACGAAACAAACATCACGTCTAGAGTTAGCCCAAATCTTATATTTCCTATGCAAATGTAAAATCAACACGACAAAAAACAAAAAAGACGAAAGAACAGAGAAACAAAAGACAACACTGAACAGAGAAAAGAAACGAAACAACACAGTCATGCCATTCGAACAATCTCCCATTTTGCATGACTTTTTGCAACGCGTAAAAAAAAAATCACTACAAAAAACAAATAATAATAACTATGACTGGCTGGCTGCGTCCAAAGCCTGTTTTTTCCGTGCTAGGTCATAACCATTCTGGTTTTTTTATTTTTTTTATTTACGTGTCCACTTACTACAGTTGGCGGGCGAGTTGTTGAAGCCGACGTGGGCCTTCTGTGAGGTCGACTCCGGCAGGAACAGTTTTCGCCAGTCGATGGTGTCGGCGAAACACAGGTTGGGGTTGGCCAAAATGTACACGTTACCGTTGGCGATCCGCCACAGAGAGGTCAGCTCCAACGACCGTAACGGGGTGCCCAGGATGTGCAGAGCCTGGCCGCCACTGTCAGGTCAGAGGTCAAGAGGTTAGTATTCTGTCACACAATGTATGAGGGGGGAAGGGGATTACACGAAATGGTCAAGCTATTCTAACAATCTCCCGTTTTATACAGATATCTTTACAGAAATACCTACACCAATATCAATATCTGTGACCTTGTAAAAGCTTTAGTTGTAACAAACACTTGGCAAGCATCGAGAAAGTTGGTAAACTGTGACAACAGTGAAAAGAATTCATGATTATCGTTAGAAGTCCTTAAGAAAACAGTGTTAATACTCCTTCCCTGAAATGTGCCTGATTTTTGACACTTTTTTCTGTTGATCCATGTCACCTTGACCATATTGCCTTGACTTCCAAGATTTCGCTTTCACAAGTCCTCAACAGCCCGTTCTTCTTGTAAAATTTTGGTAAAGATTCACCCATCTTTCTCTCTCTCTCTCTCTCTCATACACAGACTATCTCTCTCTCTCCACCCCTCTCTCTCATTTCCTGTCCCTCTCTCGCCACACAACTGACATAATCAAGATCCTTCCTTACTCGAGTTGTCTCCCGTGGATGATCTCGAGGCTGGAGAGGAAGGAGAGGTCGGTGAAGTCGGGATGATCTGATTGGATAAGGAGGAACCCGGTGATCTCACGCACGTGCTTCAGCACGCTCAGATTGCGGGGATGCAGGGCCGAGATGTTGAAATGCTCGTCTCTGTAACAAGGCCACCCACTGGTTAGTTTCTGTTCGTGTCGCGTGACCAATCCACCAATCGTTTAGATCCATATGCTGTCGGATTTTGCGTATCCCTCTTAAGTTTTGGGCGTGTGTGTGTGTGTGTGTGTTGTGTGTGTTTTGTGTGTGTGTGTGTGATAGTTAACTTACATAAGAATTTCTACCTAATACGTTCACTTCAATAATTTTGCCCGTAACCATAACCGTTTGGAAATATCAAAACACTAAGCGTAATGAACGGCGATTTAAATTTTTTCACAAAAACACAAAAAAACTGACCAATCATTTTTTCGACATCTGAATGAGACCGCTATTTTATATGAATACTGCTTTGGGATGCTCAACAACTTCAACAGAGAAAAATGGTCGACAATTTTTCTAATTGATAACACAATCAGAGCGTTACTAAGACCTTGTTCTCCTTCTCTTTTTAATTGGGGGGGTAGGGGGTGAGGGGGTGATGATCAAGGGGTAGCATGTTCGTCAAGTGTCTCTTTGTGGTAGTCTGTCAATTTTAATGGAAAAATACGAGTACCAAGCAACACGAATATTTCTGTTAACCTCTGAGTGCCTTCTGGTATATTTTGCAAAATTGTGATAGTGAAAACTAAATTACGGAGACAGCACATTGTGATAGTGAAAACTTAATTACGGAGATAGCTCACTGTGATAGAAAAACTAAACTTAGGAGACAGCACACTGTGATATTAAAAACTTAATTACGGAGACAGCTCACTGTGATATTAAAAACTTAATTACGGAGACAGGACACTGTGATAGTGAAAACTTAATTACGGAGACAGCACACTATGATAGTGAAAACTTAATTACAGAGACAGCTCACTGTGATAGTGAAAACTTAATTACGGAGACAGCTCACTGTGATAGTAAAAAACTTAATTACGGAGACAGGACACTATGATAGTGAAAACTTAATTACAGAGACAGCTCACTGTGATAGCAAAAAACTTAATTACGGAGACAGGACACTATGATAGTGAAAACTTAATTACGGAGACAGCTCACTGTGATAGCAAAAAACTTAATTACGGAGACAGGACACTGTGATAGTAAAAACTTAATTACGGAGACAGGACACTGTGATAGTAAAAACTTAATTACGGAGACAGGACACTGTGATAGTAAAAACTTAATTACAGAGACAGGACACTGTGATAGTAAAAGCTTAATTACGGAGACAGCTCACTATGATAGTGAAAACTTAATTACGGAGACAGCTCACTGTGATAGTGAAAACTTAATTACGGAGACAGGACACTGTGATAGTGAAAACTTAATTACGGAGACAGGACACTGTGATAGTGAAAACTTAATTACGGAGACAGGACACTGTGATAGTGAAAACTTAATTACGGAGACAGCTCACTGTGATAGTGAAAACTTAATTACGGAGACAGCTCACTGTGATAGTAAACACTTAATTACGGAGACATTTCACTGTGATAGTAAAAACTTAATTACGGAGAATTCTTGCGATTGTCAATCAAGTAAGGAGCGCTAGGAAAACTTAATCCGTAAATATAATGTTAACCAAGATTCATCATATCTACAGTTCGCCATTATAAAAGAGAAAAAAACCGACACATAAACAAAGAAGCCATCAACTAAACAATCGAAAACACAAACAAACAAACCAATCAAAAAACAAAACAAAACAAAAAATCAAAACAAAACAAAACAGAAACGAACAGGCAGACAAACAAACAGACAGACGAACAAACAAACAAACGAAAAAGCAAAGAACTAAACAGATTAAAAAGAACGCTAATTTGATTTCGTCTGATTCCAATCAAGTGATCTTCCTCTCAGACGCCCTCTCCGTTCTCCAAGTCCAGGAGAAGGACAAGCTTCCCCATCTGACCAAGACTTCCCGGCAAGTCTGAAGAACCGGAAGTGTGTTCCTGCAGTGGCTCCCCGCTCACCGTGGGATACCAGGAAACGAGGCGATAAATGAGTTAAGCAAAAAGAAGAGCCCAGGAAGACCAACCATAGAGCAACGTCGGCAACTGCGAGATGAGGAGCAACTTAAAATCACTCCTTGAATTGACTGATTTGATTCAGTTTTTACGTCGACACCCACCTCAAGTGATAGGGCCGACAGAGATAACCACCCCGAGGAAGTGGGGGAAGGGGGACTTAACTGATCCTATACTGACACCACCAGAACAACAATGATGGTAAGATGGGACAGTGAGAAGGCCACTCCTTAAAGCCACGGCAGAACTACATATAACACCACTTCATTCCTTACCCTTGTAGCAGTAGGCATCACATCTCTCCAACGTTTTCTTAGGTAGATCGATGCAGAAGCAACAACACAACTTTATATTTGGTAGAACGGTAGCTATCATTACCTCCTAATACTTCGTTAAATATAATGTAGCATTAATGAAAAATGTTATGGCAAATCGATAAAAGCATTTCAGATCAGGGCAGATTTGAACTATCGTGGGTGGAGCTAGTGTCTGGCACTACGGACCTAAAAATACATGTTTAGGTCCGTGGAACGTTTCTAGCGAATGGGCCAGCAAGTCAGAAAATGACAGGACGAGACGAGAAAAAGCAAAGGAGGAAGGAGAAACAAAGACAATAACAGAAAGGAGAAAATTTCTAGCACAGAATTTCCAGATGTGAACTCTACTTATATCAAAAGAGCCACCGGCATCCTCAACGGGGAGCTTTTCTGGGGCCGCAACAGGGCTGCAGGTATGTCACTGTCAGTTTCAGCTTGACCATACTATAACTGTAGGGCGTACCCATGTGCATGTGTGATACGTGTAGAACCCGCATAGTGCCATACTCTGCAATAACACAAGCACAGTGCGCACGCAGGGATAAAAAAAATTCTGTGAACTAGCCCTTCTCACCCGATCCGCCCGATCGGATGCCGGGCCTTTAAGACAAAGACATAAAGGGACGACTACCACCTTCTGTCCAGAGAGCAGCGAGTGACCCTGATGAAGCTTCCCACAACCGGCTCGACGCCCATAATTATAACCGCAAGTTCAAACTGACGTTTACCAACCTACCTCTCCTCTCAAGAGGACCAGACAAATATCGCAGTATCGCAGCCATGCTGCCTCGAACGCGTTATATTAAAACTGGCCTTCTCACTGCCCCAGCTTAACATCATTGTTTTCCTTTTTGTCTGTTTGATTTTTTTTTGGGTGGTGTCAGTATAGGATCAGGTAAGTCCCCCTTCCCTCCCTTGTTCCACTTTCCTGGGATGGTTATTCCTGTCGGACATATCACCTTAAGTGGGTGCCGACGTAAAAAAAACTGATTCAAATCAATCGATTAATCTGTCAAACGAAGCGACAGGAGACACGGCCACCAAGTTCCAAGGCAGCCGGCAGAAACTGGATGAAAACGGCCACATTCACCGCCAGATATGGCTTGACCATGCATATGGCGAACGAAAGAAGAAGAAGCAGAAGTTTTAATTCCAATAGCTAAGACTGGTATTTAACCTTTTGACTCCCGCATCCTGTCCACCAGCATACTGCATTGTCAACCGTACAAGCAAAGCAAAATCTTCAACTCTTTGACTCCCTGACCCAATCGACCAGTTTCCTGCAGGAAGCTGGTGGACAGGGTCAGGGAGTCAAAGGGTGAAGTTTTTGCTGTTAGTGGATAGGGCTCGGGAGTGAAAGGGTTAAACAACGTGTGATGAGATTACATTACATGAAGATTCACACAGCACTGAAGACTGCACGGTGATCAGCTATCCGCAGAATACTTGCACGAAAGAGAAAAGAACTGAAGAAATGAAAGACAGAGACGTTGCTATTTCGAAAAAGTAAAACCAACATTACTGACTACCAGGAGAAAATAAAGTCAAAACGTAAACTAGAATTGTACAACCGGAAGCTCAAAAAACGACATCGTTCAAACTTTAGACAGACTGGTATCATTCACCAACCCTCAATGAATCTTTAAAAGAACCTGATAAACCTTTCCGGTAAATATACCACAAAGGGCAATTTCAAGTAAACTTATGATTTAAAACAAAATACTGAAGAGATTCACATGTATTGTAAGTATATGTGACGTTTGAACGGTAAAGCCCGTAGTCTTAGTTTTTGTGTTTTGTATGTGTTTGTCTTACATAACTTTAATTTCTAGTCAGGAATTATGTCCTACACGTTCGTGTTTATTTAACTACAATTTCTAATCAACAACAATCTTATACACGAACACATTTTCTAATTTCCAGTCAAGAAATATGTCCTACGACGAGATATTTCAGTACTGGAGAATGGATGAAGAGATAGATAGATAGATAGATAGATAGAGAGAGAGAGAGAGAGAGAGAGAGAGGGGGGGGGACTGGGAAGGTGAGAAAACTGTGAGAGAAAGAACGCACGAGACACACACACACACACACACATACACAAAGACAGAGAGAGAGAGAGAGAGAGGAGACAGAGGGTAGAGAGAGGGAGGGAGAGGGAGGGAGAGAGAGAGGTGAGAGAGAGAGAGAAGAGAGAGAGAGAGAGAGAGAGAGAGAGAGAGAGAGAGAGAGAGGAGAGAGAGAGAGAGAGAAATGTGATCTGAGTTCTTCGCTGAAATGTACATGAAAAAGAATAGTATATAACATTTTTTTTCTATACATAACTGATATATTCATATTCATATCCATTCTTTTCATGGTAGATTTACCACGTGAAACTCAGGCTGCTCTTCCCTTTGACAGCGCGTCGCAGCTTATCTCTCCAATGATTAATATCAGAACAGCGGGGCGAATGCCCTGCTCTTCACGAGTTTCGTGGGATCTTAAGCGTGCACAGACCAGAAGACACACAAGTCCGACTCGTTTTTCGTGCCCTTCCAAAAGACTAGACGATCAGTCAAACTGAGAAGAAAACTCGAGGCTTCAAAGGGAAACAAATCCTAGAACTTCAGGTTCAATTATTGGCAGGCGAACGCCTTAACCGTTCTGCTACTCTTCTCTTCCATTCTGTCTTTTTTTAACGTATAATATGTATCGGGTGTATTGTAGAGTTATCGTGTAGTATCTCATTATCACGAAAAACATCTCATGATCATGAATGTAAAAAAGAAAAATACCTCATAATCTAAAAAACAAACAACAAAGAGATGTTTGTTAGACATACCCAAAAGACCAAACCACATGTCGACCAGCACAAAACAAAACAAAACAGAAATGATGGCCAGTTAACCAACCATCAAACACAAATTTCTCACAGCAGACTCATACACTGTTATAGAGCATAACTTATCCATCAAATAGACAAAAATAGTGAAACCTCAAAGCTATGAAATGCTCTCCTATAAACGAGCAAATAAACACAGAAAACCTGCCTGTATAAACACAGAAAGAAAATCTGCCTTTATTCAAACAAAACGAAAACCTGTCTTTATTAGAACACCAAGAAAATCTGTCTTTAAAAACAAACAAAGAGAAAACCTACATTTACAAACACACACACACACACACACACACACACACACACACACACACACACACACACACACACACACAAATGTCTTCATAGACACATCATCATCATCATCATCAGGTGCCCTGCCGCATGGCGTTGGCGATCATGGACTTCCATCTGTCTCTATCTCTCGTTGCCCCCAGCATCTCCCCAACCCTCCTCGTCCCCAGCCACTCTGCAAGTCCGTCCAACATTTTCTCCCTGGGTCTACCGGTGCTCTCTTTCCCTCCAGCTTTTCCCTTTGTGACCAGGTGCTCCAAATTCCCCTTCCTCATAAAATGGCCTATAAATGTTGCCTGTCTTTTCCTAATCTTCCTTATGAGTGATCTACTTGTGTCTGCCTCCATCAAGACTGTCTCGTTTGTTTTCTTTGCTGTCCATGGAACTCTCAACATTCTTCTTAGAAACCACATCTCGGCTGCCTCAATCTTGTTCTGGCTTTGTTTGTTGACTGTCCACGCCTCGCATCCGTACAACAGTATTGGTTCTATATAACATTCAAGAACTCCATAGACACTTACACACCAAAAACCCTTGCCTTCACAGACACAAAAAGAAAATAAACATATAAAGAAAATATGCCATTAAAACACATAAAGATAGCTTATCTTTATAAACAAAAAAAATCTGCATTTGTAAACACATAAAGAAATCCTCCGTTGATAAACTCATAAAGGTATCCTCCTTTTATAAGCACATAAAGATTTATAAGCAGATAAAGACTATAACTGCCTATAAAAACACACCTAAAAACTTTATAAACACAAAGAAAAGCTGCTGCCCTTTAAACATATAAAGGAAATCTGCCTTTATACACGTATAAACAAACCCTGCCTATATAAACACATAAAGAAACCAGCCTTTATAATCCAATAAAGAAAATCCAATAGAGAAAACCTGTCTTTATAAACGTGTAAAGAAAACCTGCCTTTATGAAAATCAGGCTTTGTAAACAAAGAAACCTGCATTTATAAACTAAAAAAAAGAACCAGCTTTCGTTAACACACAAAGAAAACCTTCTTTAATAAACACATATAAAAATAAAACAACCTGTCTTTAATTAATCAACAAGAACCAACAACAACAACAACGATCCAGTCTATTTATAGAAATTAACTCTATTAATAGGAACCAATCAAAACAGACTAAACCAGTCACGAGACAACAGGCATGCACTGAGGTGCTCGCGGGCTACACAACCACGCAACAATGACGGTACTAACAGGTCACGTTCCTGCATAGACACACACACACACACACACAGATCGTGCTGGTTTTGTTTTGCACAGATGCCACGATACACATCACAATGGCGACGATGCCAGCCAGGGACAAGACCACACACACACACACATACAACACACACACACACACACACACACACACACACACACACACTCATACACACTCACACACACGTTCACACACACACACACACACACACACACAACACACACACACACACACACACACACACACACACACACACACACACACACACACACACAACAGATACTAGGGCATCATCACATGACACGACATATACCATCACAAGGTACGAAATGCACGTGCTGGTCGCGGGACTGACGTCACAACAATGATAATTATGCACATTCACGAGCGACCGCACACCGCGAGCATTCACATATACACGCATAAACTCTGCTCTTTTTCTCACAAAATAACATATAAACACACCATGCTGAATTAAAGTTAAATTAACATATTATACAGGAACCAATAAAAACTAAATTCCTGGCGTAATGACGTACATATTTTCTATTGTTATCTTCCATAGTATCGTTGATACGAGGATGGTTATTATATTATCATTATTATTGTTATTATTATTATTATTATTATATTCATCATCATTATAATTATTATCATTTATATGATTTACACAAATTTCATGCAATTATGGCACACGCACACACCTTTTTCACGCGCTGTTGACAATACTGTAGAAATCAGAACTTTCATTTTTCCTCAAAGTTTACACTATATGCATACCCTACACACAGAACTGACCCGAAACAATACGAGACCTATTCAGTTTGCAGCGGGTCTGGATTATGAGGACAGATAGGGGGAAAATCTTTACTATGTTGATACTGAAAGTATAACTTGGACAAACAGGTAGATTGGCAAAGACAGAGAGAGAGAGAGGGAGACGCGAGATGGAAGGAAAAAGAGGAGGGAAGGAAAGGGAGGGAGAGAGAGAGAACAAGAAAAAGACAAAGGGGGAAAGAGAGGGAAATGGAAAGATACGTATGAAAAAAGAGAGAGGGAGGGAGGGAGACAGGTGGGACGAGAGAGAGAGAGAGAGAGAGAGAGAGAGAGAGAGAGAGAGAGAGAGAGAGAGAGGAGAGAGAGAAATTTTGAATGAAAGAAAGAAAGAAGTAAAGAAATGCAGAAAAATTAAAATGAATAAATAAACAAACCGACACAAAGAAACTGTCAGCAAAGTTCACAAAGCAATCCCTTTTTCTTCAATCTTTGATTTTCTGAACAACGGAGACTATTAGAAATAAAACCCCTTCAGCTGCAACATAAAAAGAAACAAGAAGCGAATCACACGAGCTTAATTTCAGCTACGTTAATAATGTCATTAATGCAAAGCCAGACTCGAATTCAGGCAGTCAGACTGGATCGCCGCGACAGCTAGCTCTACCTCTCAGAGCAAACCAGGCTTAAATCCTAAAAATAACATTTTAAAATCATATCCGCTGCGAAAATGTATCAGGTTTGAATAAAACATACGTGGGTTCATTTAAATAAACAAAACAAAACAAAAAAGAAAAAATAATTTTTTTAAAAAGGGCACTTCGCTCTTGGGGAACAGGCACAATGCTCCAGACTTGAAATTCCGACCACAAGAAAGTATAAAGAAAGCAACAACATTCTGCTGAACACAAAACCCAGGCTTGGTCATCCCAGGTGGCACCACTACAAACCTACTCTTTCGGGAAGATTAGAACAATTCGCAAGTATAAAAACTAAGGTTCTTCGCGGCTGCGGCATCTAATGGAAATAAAAATAACAGTTTTAGCAAGAAGTTTTATATAACTCTTGTTCGTCTGCGGTCTGACATGGCTCTGATTAACATAAATATCAAAATGGTGTAGATCACAAACAAACAAGCAAACAAACAAACAATGAATAAAATAACCTCCAACAAACACACAAAAAGACAACTAAACAAAATCAGAAACTTCACGTATCAACATAAGGTTGAAAGAAGGAATTCTAACATTTATCTCCCTTAACACAAAGTCCTCTGAACAGATTAATAAACTCGAAAAACTTCCCGGATACAATAAATCTGGTTCGTAAACACACACTTGCATACTAGTAATGTTGAATCAGTAACACCCAAAACCAAAGCCTCATTCTCCTAAACAAAAGAAGCGGCCAGTCATATTATTCCGGGTTATAAAATGCACACACAGACCACCTCCCCACGCCTCAACTCAGCAGCTCTATAAAACTTTAGATCAACAAACTAAACCTAGCGTTTTTAAACACGCAAGTCACAACACACACACACACACACACACACACACACACACACACCACACACACACACACACACACACGCACGCACGCACGCATGCGCGCGGGCACGCGCGCGCGCACACACACACTCACACACATGCATACACACACATCATGGATGGAGGCCAAGGAAAGAAAAAGACACTCAGGACAAAAAAATAAAAGACATCACGGGGGCAAAGAGAGCTGGGATGGAGGGGGGGGGGGGCATGAGCGGGAGGGAGGAGAAGGGGAGAAGGGAAGGAAGGGCAGTGGCCAGGACAAGAGCATTAAACACCCTCAAATAACTACGAAGAGCAGGGAGGCTTCAACAGTTGAGCAAGCAAGCATCACCACGACACAGGTCACTGGCTACTACTGGTCAAGGCTAAAGGCGTATAGCGTCCAGTCCCGTCCCTGTCTTGCTACCCCTTGCCGTTAGTTTAAAATCAAGACCATGATCAAAATACTGAGAAACGATCAAAACTCTGATGCATGAACATTTTGGTCGATGTGTTTAAAAAGAAAAGATCACATTTCTGACTGACACAGATTTTGGTCAGTGTCTTAAAAAAGAAACCACAACTGTGATTCATACAGATTTTGGTCAGTATCTTTAAAAAGAAATCACAACTGTGATTCATAGAGATTGTGGTCAATATGTTAAGAAAGAAACCGCAACTCAGATTCATTACGATTTTTTTGTCAAGATCTTTAAAAAAAAGTCACATTTCTGATTCAGTATGATTTTGGTCAACGTGTTTTGGAAGGAGAAAGGCCACAATTTCGATCCATTAAAAATCTGATTTCTGTGACAAGAAACACTTCAGACTTCTGATTCACTGGAATTTCGGTCTATTGTTTTACAAAAAAATCACACAACTCTTAATTCTGTGAAAGATTAGTCATTGCATAATTAAAGAAATATTCAAGTGCTAATCCGATATTCTATTTTTCGTGCATGAGAACGAATCAACGGTTGTAATTTTCAGTATTTGAACAAATGTACTCCCTCTCTCTCTCTCTCTATCTCTCTCTCTCTTTGTCACACACACACATACACACACACACACACACACACACACACACACACACACACACACACACACACACACACACTTAACACACACACTATTTTAAAGTTAAGTACGCAAAGACATGCAGTTATATGTTATTATTTTCTCCCTTCTTCCGTTATGTTCAAATATAGTTTATGTATGATCAAAGAATTACAATCATTATTATTGTTATTATGATTACGATTATTCATACCACCATTATTTTATATCATCATCATTATTATCATTGTTGTTACTTTTTATTATAATTATCATATTTATTATTATCATGATTGTTATTATCATTATTAACATTATCGTTACTGTAATAAATGTAAAAGTATTATTACCATCGCAATTATTTCTCAACATTACACATGTTAATGAACGATTCAGTACAGTTTATAATACATAACACATTTTTGAGTAATGTACACAGTTGAAAAAGGCCTGCTCTGACATTTGACAACTTAACAACTTAATATTTTTCAAATATGTTTTGAACTTTTACATAAAAATTGTGGTAAATCAAAAACGTACATAATCATTCGATGAATTATCGTTTTCTCGAAACAGTATCAAATTTACACGTTCGTTTATCAAATCATAGCAGATGATTTCCTTACAACGACCAATAAAAAGATAAACAAAACAGGTTGCAGTAAAAAGACACCAAAACATGTCTTCTGCACTAATTATTTGGTATTAAGTACTGAATTGTGGCTGTTATTCGTTTTTCTAAAAGTTCTCTTTGGTATTATGTACTGAATCATTATATTTAGTATTCCTTTGTTTGTTGTTGTTTTTCTAAAAAAAAAGTTCACACTGCAAACACTTAAAAGAGTTATAACACCAACCGGCGCAAATGATTCTTAAAAATAAAATCAAACAAAAATGAAAGTACAAAGCGAACTCGGCCGACAATACTCACTCAAGAAAGGAATGTTTTAGGATTCTTAGGTTGCCGTCTATAGTCGTGCAGTCAGTAAAAGTGTTCAAATTGGCAGCATTCAAGAAGAGGGAGCCCTCAGTGCCTTTGCATGCTAGAAACAAAACAAAAAGAAAAACAGGCGGATATACTCACCTCGCGAAGGAAGCCATAACAATTTTCAAATTGCCATCTATTGCAGTACAACCAACAAACGAATCCAAAGTCTTGGCCGACAAATAGTCGATCCGTGAACCGATTCCTGTACCATTGCACTCTGGGAAACCAAAAAGTTGCGATAGGTCATGTAAATATACAGGAGTTGAGAGAAAGAGAAA
Organism: Monoplex corrugatus; assembly: GCA_030674185.1. Lineage (NCBI taxonomy): Eukaryota > Metazoa > Mollusca > Gastropoda > Littorinimorpha > Ranellidae > Monoplex > Monoplex corrugatus. The sequence continues at coordinate 66,342,797 of CM060305.1, forward strand.
GGGAGGAAGGGGGGGGGTGAGATAGACAGATAGACAGACAGAGAGAGAGGGGGGGGGGGGAAGAAGGAGAAAGAAAGAAAGACAGACAGACAGACAGACAGAGAGAGAGACAGACAGACAAAGAGAGAAAGAGAGAAACAGAAAGAGAGAGAGAGAGAGAGAAAGAGAAGGGGGGAAGGGGGGGATGAGAAAGACAGATAGACAGAGAGAGAGGGGGGGGTGGAAGGAGAAGGAAAGACAGACAGACAGAGAGAGACAGACAGACAGACAAAGAGAGAGAGAGAGAGAGAGAGAAGAGAGAGAGAGAGAGAGAGAGAGAGAGAGAGAGAGAGAGAGAGAGAGAGAGAGAAAGAGTGCAGAAAGAAGAAAAGAAATAACGAAAAGATGACAAACGAGGAGAACAAGGATGAAGATTAGGAAATGTAGACCTAATGTAGTAGTAGTAGTAGTAGCAATGGTGGTGGTGGTAATGGTAGTATTAGTATTAGTAATAGTAATAGTAGTAGTAGTTATAGTAGTAGTACTAGGTAGTGGTATTAGTAGTAATAGTAGCTATAGTAATAGCTATAGTAGTAGTAGTAGCAGTATTTAAAAGTCAGAAAATAAAGAAAAAGGAAAGAAGAAAAAATAATTTTCTCGGTACCTTCTGAAAATATGAAAACATCTTATTAGTATTAAACATTGAAGTCTCCTGAAAATGTGAAAACAGCTTAGTAGTTTCAAACATGGAAATCTGAAAAACAGGAAAACATCTGATCAGTTTCAAACATACACTCAAAAACACAAATGCTTCTTGCACGTGGTACATCACATATCACCAGAAATTGATAAAATGTAAATAAATATAGTAAAGCAGGGTGAGCACAAATACTGTGTGCCAGAATATTGAGCCAGAATTGGTGCACTCCTACTCTAAAAGTGTCCTAAGACTTCAAAGCAAAGAAAATCTCTCTCTCTCTCTCCCTCTCTCTCTCTCCCTCTCTCTCTCTCTCTCTCTCTCTCTCTCCCTCTCTCTCTCTCTCTCCCCTCCCCCCACCCCCATTGGACACATTTAAGCAAAAAAAAAAAAAAAATGTAAAGACAAATAATCATAAATCAAACATACAAAAGTCTATGAAGTAAATATGTCTGGTTGGTCTCTGAAAGCATAAGCAAATCCGTCAGAAAAAAAAAAATTGTCTGAAATTCTAAAAAAAAAGCCCCAAAGCACAAAATGCATGTAAACACACGTTAAAAAAAATTGAAAACAAGAAACGAATTGAAATATAATCTAAACGAATTCACAGATGACACTCCTCAAAAATCCTGTGTACATATATTCAAACGATGTATGTGGCAAAGATGCAAAATTCATTTGACATCACTGACAAGTGAGCTGAAAAAAACAATCAATCGAAGATAGCATGCATATCAATGTCCACGCTTGTATCTCTCTGCTAAAGGCAATGGCAGCATATTATCAATCAACCAGTGAATCTGCCGACTGCTCAGAGTTATATCAGAGCTAAAATCATTTCAATCACAACACAACAACAACAACAACAACAACAACAACAACACACACATAAACACACAGATAACATACACACACACAAACACACAGACAAAACAAAACAAAATCTACACAACACAACACACACACACGCCCGCACACACACACACACACACACACACATATCGATGACCCCGGGGGGGGGGGGGGGTGGAAACCTGGAAAAGAAAATAAAGTACACACACCACTGCATGCACACACATGATCTAAGGATATGCCTCTGGCGCTGGACATTCCGTCTATGTTATTACCAAGGGGATTAGAAAACATACACACACACACAGGCACACACAATTAAACAAACAAACCTAAATACAAATGTATACATTTATCTAAGTACACAAAACACGCACAAAACTGGCATATATACATGAAATGTCATCAACCAACTCATATTTCTTTAGAGCTAAAAATGCAATCAATATATAACACAATCATCAATCTTTATATACAGAAAGTATTAGGCCTTTATGGGAAACAAATGTGAATAGCTCCGCAAGGCAGAAAATGAGAGGAAGAGATGACAGAATGCAAAGAGCGAGGCAGAAACAAAGAGATCAACAGAGAAGAAGAAATTTCATTTCAGCACAAATTTGTATGTTTTGTTCTATTCTGATTTGGATATTATTTTGTTCTGGTTTTTCTTTTTCTTTTCTTTCTTTTTTTTTTTTTTTTTTTGGTACACTGGGATCGACTACCAAGCAAGTTAACAACCACTGAAGCACCCCCACCAGAGGAGGTCTAACATGAAGAAAAAGCTAAGTATTCAGTATCTTATCGTATTTCATTTGGTCACAACAGATTTACCGACTGAATTCAGGCTGCTCTCAACAGGGAAAACACGTCGCCACAGAACAGCGCCACCCACTTATTTTGTCTGCGAGCAATTCTGTTTAACCCTTAAATTAAAGCACATGCCTCACACAGAACCTCATTCATCGCCTCATCCGGAAAGACTAGCACCCAGACCACTACTGAAAGTAGAGTGGAGAGGGTGAAGGGAGAAAGAAATCCCTATCTGACGGGGAAACTGAACACTGGTTTCTCGTATTCTAAATGGGCACTTCATCCGCTAGGCCATAGATTTCTACTAAAGAAGAGAAGTAGTAGCAAAGGAAGAAGTTTTACTTCGTGGACAAGGTCCTTCGCAGGGCTCGCAGTTCTTGCCGTCCTTTGGATGTTTGCCCTCAGGGCAGGCTCGAACACACGACCCCGAATCTTGCAGCAAGAAGCCTGAAACACACACACACACACACACACACACACACACACACACACACACACACACACACACACACACACACACATGTGCACGCAGAAGCACACATACACGCGGACACAGGGTATAATTAATGTGTACAAAAACACAAGCACAAGAAGAACTACACCACACACACACACACACACACACACACACACACACACACACACACACACACACACACACACACACACACACACACAAATGCGAGTGCACGCACAGTTCTGAGTATGCAAATATTGATTGATAACTTGCCCGTTTTCAACAGATGGGGAGAATTATCAACGTTCTGTGCATGGGAGAGAACTCTTCCTTCCTAAAACGAAATTCGATTCTTTCCCTTGTGTCAGAGTGCAATTCTTGTCTTCGATTTTCCATTCTCGGTTGTTCACATGGGTCAAGTTCTTGTCTTTGATAGAAATTGAAACAAAATAAGAAATGATACTGCCAGCTTGAACAATAAAGACAAATAGCAAATCAATAAACCAATCAAAAAGAACAACGCACGCAAACCATGCTCGCACACACACACACACACACACAACACACACAACACACACACACACACACAACACACACACACACACACACACAACACAACACAACACACACACAACACAACACAACACACATAACAAACACGTACACACACACACAACACACACGTACACACACACACACACACACACACACACACAACACACAACACACACACACACACACACACCACAAGCACGCACAAACACGCATACCACAACAAAAGGAAAACTATCGGCAGAATTCTCACCAGGACACTGCTTGACACAGATACCGCCATAGGCATACTTGGCATCGGGGTTGGGGATGTTCATCATCAGACGATTGTCGTAGATGTTGGCAGGGGGACAAAATGGGACACATGCTCCATCATCCAAGAAGTTACGACACGCCTGCAATATAAAATACATGGTAAACAATCATACAGTAGTCAGAAGTACTGACCATTACGCTACTGGTATGTAAGGCAGCGAAGAAGAGTGTCCATTCCTAGCTATAATAGCAATACAGAATCGGGGGAAAAAAAAACCACAAAAATTGAACGCTTATTCGATATAATAAAAACAAGATAGGGCTAACTTTCGGCCAACTGGCCTTTATATAAAAACCCCCCCCCCAAAAAAAAAAGGAGTAAATGCATAACAGTTAGGACACACACACACACACACACATGCATACACACACGCACACGCACTCACGCAAAAGCACACACACACATCACACACACACACACACACACAACACACACACACACACACACACACACACACACACACACACACACACGTACAGTGACACAAACACACAGTGACACATCATTTTACATACCTGCTACTGTTTAACAACACACACAGACACACACACACAAACACACGCACACACCACACACACACACACACACACACACACACACACACACACACACACACACACCACACACACACACTTCCCAACTAACGTATCTACCAGAGACACAAATACAAGAGAACAGCTTACCAAGCAGTCTGTCTTGAGGGGACCAGAGCAGCCTCCTGCACACTCCTGGTGACAGCACTGGTTGGGCAGTTTGCCATAACACCGTCTCTCACACGACCTGTGACATGCCTCGCCCTGAGTCACTGAAAATCAGAAAAAAAATTAAGTCGATTATCCACAAAAAAAAAAAAAAAAAAAAAAATAAATAAAGGGAAAACCACCACAACAACAACAACAAAACCACACACACACACACACACACACACACACACACACACACACCACACACACACACACACACACACACACAAACAAAACAAATCCGCCAGCGCCACAACAGCAACACACGCGGATATGCAAAATTACACAAGGTCCAAGAATGAGCACGTACTCAAACACATTGTTAATATGTACGTGCCTGCACGTGTGCACATAAATGCACGTACACACACACACACACACACACACACACACTACACAGACACACGTATGCACGCACGGACAAAATCATACATGAACACATATTTCACAACCACGTTAATCCAAAATGAAAAATGAATTAAAAAACAAGGTCGATGTTGTCGGGCCTAGTTGACGCAAAGATACGTTACTAAAGTAAGCGTAGAGAACAGTCCTGTAACGTAGTCTCACAATGGACCTCCACAGCATGATGATTATCATCCCCATCATCAACATCATAATTGCCGAAAAAGAAAAGGAAAGAACAAAACATGATATAATACCTAAGAAAAAAAAACTGGAAAGCAACAGAAAAGAAACAAAAATGAAAAGAAAAGAAAAGAAAAAAAAAGGAAAACCAAAGCAAACACAATGTAAAAAACGCTGAAACTAAAGAAAACAAACAAAAAAGAAAACCACACACCCCAACCCACCACCACCAAACCAAATCAACAAAAGAAGAAAAATGAAATGCTTACACTACATAATCTACATGAAGGGAGACAATGGAGAAAAGGGGAAAACCCGAAACAAACAAAGGACAGAAAGAATGACTGGAAAAAAGGAAAGAAGAGGTGGTGGT
>CM060305.1:66353163-66355663 GCA_030674185.1 Monoplex corrugatus
GTTATATTTACAAGTCTGTCTCAGAGAACAACACATACGAGTACGGCGGCAAATGGCAGAAACGATAACAGAGCTCTATTGGTGGTCTTTAACACTTTGAGAGTCCTGGACACCTTTCAAAAACCACTTAGTAAGAGAGAGAGAGAGGAGAGAGAGGAGAGAGAGAGAGAGAGGTGAGGAGATGAGGGGGGGGGGGGGCTGACGCCTGTAATGAGGGTATGTAGATGGATGGGCTTTCGGACTAAGAAAACGAGGAGCCGTTGTTGTCTTTAGCAAGCTTCCGATGTTGCTTTTTGGCGCTCCGTACGATACGGCAAGACACACGCGTTCCTTTCTCTCTCTCTCTCTCTCTCTCTCTCTCTCTCTCTCTCTCTCTCTCTCTCTCTCTCTCTCTCTCTCTGTCTCTGTCTGTGTGTCTGTCTGTCAGTCGTTGTCTGTCTCTGTCTCTCTTCTTTGTCTCTCTGTCTCTCTTCTCTCTCTTTCTGTCTCTCTGTGTCTCTCTCGGTGTGTCTGTCTGTCTGTCTGTCTCTGTCTCTCTCTTTCTCTCTCTCAAGGGACGAGGATAGGTTGTGTGTGGGAGGCAGGGTGAGATTTGGAGGGGATGGCACTTGCGTGCGTGCTCTGTGTGTGTGTGTGTGTGTGTGTGTGTGTGTGTGTGTGTGTGTGTGTGTGTGTGTGTGGTGTGTGTGTGTGTGTGTGTGTGTGTGTGTGTGTGTGTGTATGTTTGGGCATGAAAACGTGCGTGTGTAGGTGTGTGGGTGTAGACACTTTCGTGTGCGAAAGTGTGTGTGTGTATGTGTAAGGGATGTGTGTACGTATATACGTGTGTGTGTGTTTAAGGGGGGGGGGGGAGGGCGAAGCGTGTGCACGTGCATACGTGCATGTGTGCGCACATGTATGGGTGTGCATGTGGCAGTTTATTGCGTAATGAACCACTTGTTCGTCCTATCCTGATACTCATGATGAAAAGGGCACAAAGTGCAGTCTGAGAACCATTCCTACACGCTCAGAAAAAAGAGTTTCTATTTTCATCCCCATCCGAAAACACTATGCAAAAGCAATATGGATGCAGAAGGGAACTAATTATTTATATGATCATTACACTAAGGGAGATTACCTTTGTGCTCACATTTTTTTCTTCTCAACCCCCTGCCCCTCTTTTTTATGCCACATTAATGGCCACAGAAGCTGGCACAGTTTTTACAATGCCATGATGATGATGTCGGTGAGGATGATAGTCATAATACTACGGAGTTCCATCTAGGATGAGGTTGCGTGACAGGGCTGTACTCTACGCTTACCACCATAACATATCTTAGCGGCAACCAGGTGCGAGAGATACAGACACCTGCGGTGTTGGCCAGAAGATTTGAGCAACACCCTCAATGACGTGTCCGTGAAGTGGATGAGACTCGACTGTGTGGTCCCAGACTTCCCAATAAGCCCATTAGTACGGACGTTAAGACGGCATATATCATTGAATCGTGCACTTGTAGTAGAAAGCATGCCATTTGGTATGAGGCTACTTGAACCCTTTCTGAATGATTTTAGAGATGAAAAACATTGGGCGTGACTGTATGGGCGTGTTCACACATTTATTAGGTCAGTGTGTCATCTTTCTTTCTTTCAGTGCTTCTGTTACAAAAGGACGAACTGTGGCATCCAAAACCACACGGACTAAAAATTTCAGATATTTGACAAGCTACATGCCGCAAACAGGCATACTATTTGTGTGTAAGCCCTTCTTGGGGACATTAATCAATAATAGGTCAATCAAAAATAGGTCACGCCCAGCTCTGAGTAGGAGTCGGTTAGAGCCGAAAAATCCCACGATTTTTGAAGGAACTGATGGGGATTCGAACCCACAACCTTCCAGTTGGTAGTCCTTTGCGCTAACCATTACACACGGCCACTGTTGGGAACTAAAAATCATTCAGACAGTTAGCTAAGCCTACTGGAAATGCGATTTTTGTTTGTTTCTTTCTTTCTTTCTTTTCTTTCTTTGCTGGTTTGTGTCCTTGTTTATTTCACGAAGTAGCTCATACTGACTCTAATTCGTCTTCCTGAACTCTTTTTTCCAGCTCATCTACCATCTCGTTTCCTGGCATCCCACAGTTGGGGGGGGGGGGGGGGGGGTCACCAGAGGACCACTCTGTTAGCTCTTCCGGTTTACTGGAAGACTTTAGCAAATGGGGATCAAGCAGAATCTTGAAAAGCCAGCAGGAAAGCCAACCAACCCATCAGAGAAAAACAACAACATAAAACTGCATCAGCCACAGGTTAAAGTCTTGGAGCAAAAGTGTTGTGCCACTCTGCTCTTTTATATAGAAAATGACGATATTATGTATCCATCTGCATTTGCAATTTCTTTATACATAATTCATGTGAGTGGTGATGACTACCTAGCAATGAAGATCCGCTTTGGTGCGAAATCGCATAACAGGGATCTACTCCACACTTTCTGACACAGAATACTCTGGCACCGGCTGTACCAGAAAAA
>CM060305.1:66360663-66365663 GCA_030674185.1 Monoplex corrugatus
GGGTGCACAGAACTCCATCGTGTATATTAAAAATGCCCAATGGTGCCCAAAACTCCACCATGTGTACTGAAAATGCCCACAGTACGTAGAACTCCGCTATGTGTAATTAATGCCCAATAGTGCCCAGAACTCCATAGCGTAAACGAATAATGCCCAAAGGTGCCCAGAACTGCCATCAGGCAATACTGTATAATTCACTACCGACAAGTACATTCGGACGTACATTATAGAAGCGTCCTTGAGTCAAAAGTGTCTTCCCGTTTCAAACTGCCAAGTTTTAATTAAGTTTCTTATTTTCTTCATTATTTCCTCAAAAGAACCGTGTTATCACTCCTACACTTGCTAGTATCCTTGATTTCTCCCAGTTCCAAGCTAAGTACGGCCATAAAATCTCGGTTGAAATCAAAGTGGGCAGCCATTTTTGCAATCTCCCTTTTATACAAAAAAAAAAAAAAGACAAAACATCGTAGAAAATCCAGTCCACTTTGACCTTGAAGAAACTTCGACCGAAATAAAACCTGACTTAAAACGAGGACAATGATAAACTTTCACGACAATGCAAAAACGATTTTGAGCATTGTGAGAAGTAACTTTGAAAGTGCTGCTCAGATTAATCAGTCGAAAAGTGCTGTTCAAACACTGTCTCCAAAAAGCGCAGATCTTAATCACCACTCTGGTTCCTGTGACCTTGACCTTCCAGCGGTACCTTCCAAACGTACGCTTTCATGACTCCTTGATAGTCTGTAGCTTGGATCAAAATGTAATACAGGTCCGCCTGTAAAGAGCTGAGAAAATTTGAGTTCATTCTATTTTCTGTCATGAACAGACAGACACACAGCTCTCACCGGTCGATATGAAAGAAACCTTTCCACTGCTCTCCCATCCCTACACAATCTGTAATTTGTTTCAACCTGTGGGCTACCTCGGTACCTCTGATATTAAATGCTCAAGTGTACATGATGAGATTTTCTGGAAGTAATTTTCTCCGTAAGCGCTTTCCTGCGATAAAGAAGATTTTAGCGTGGAATTTGATTCCAGCCTTATCTTCAGAGACTCACTGCCATTTCCTCTCCTCTCCTGGCTACAAGACTGCCTGCAGACTTTCAAGCGGAAGGGATGGGGTGGGGGGTGGGGGGAGGGAGGGTGGAATTTAATAAAAATAATACATTACCTTCTGAACACTCCCTTTTTGACATCCCGGTTTAAAGGTAAGTTGTGAGGTTCTTGGCGGTGGTGGGAAGAGAGGTCTGAATTTTCAGAATATGTTCTGGTTCAGATAGCTTAAGATACCATGTAAGTTGGTCTCTTCGCTAGGAACGAAAACAAGAACATGAACAGTACCATATCTCTCTCTCCTCCCTCCTCCACCCCCCCTCTCTCCTCCTCTCTCTCTCTCTCTCCCTAAAGCATTTAAAATAAGGGAAATTGCCGTATCCTAACACACAATTTTTCATCTTGTCGTTAACTGCTAGGGATGTTGGGATTTTGTTATCCGTATCATTCTGTGCTTGACCACCATCGATGCGTGCTTATGGTCTTTTTGAATAGAAGTTTCAACTCTCTCTCTCTCTCTGTCTCTCTCTCTCTGTTTCTCTCTGTCTGTCTGTCTGTCTCTCTCTCATATGTATACTATATATATTATGTATATACACATATATATATTATATGTATATATATATGTATATATATATATATATATATATATATATATATATGTGTGTGTGTGTGTGTGTGTGTGTGTGTGTGTGTGTGTGTGTGTGTGTGTGTGTGTGTGTGTGTGTGTGTGTCTTCCATCGTCAAAATGTTCCCATAGCTAATGATACCAAGTTACTAACAGCCAAGTGGTAAGATTTTGGAAATTGCTCCAGGGGGTCACGTTGCACACAGATAATGACATCACCAGAGTGACTGGAGCATTAATTAATCCAACCCTTTGACTCCAACATCCTATCCACCAACTAAAAAACTTAACCCTTTGACTCCTACATCCTATCCACCAACTAAAAAAAACAACCTTTGACTCCCACATCCTATCCACCAACTAAAAAAACTTAACCCCTTGGCTCCGTCACCCTATCCATCAGCTTACTGCAGGAAGCTGATGGATAAGATAAGGGAGTCAAAGGGTTAAGTTTTTGCTTTGCTAGCATGGTTGACAAAGCAGGATGCTGGTGGACAGGGTGCGGGAGTCAAAGGGTTTTTCTTTTCAAATTGCAGGCTGGGATTGAACTCAAGACAGCAGATCTGGAATCCATGGCTCTATCAACAGGCTAACCAACCAGTCAGGATTAAATTGGAGCGTCAAAAGCAGTGAGCTTAACTGTACGACAGTGCACAGCTTCTGAATAACAATCGGTACAACCAGTAAAAAACACACGAAAACAGAATCAGAACGCATCTTTAATACAATCAGACAACACAGGCTCAAATTTTCGGCCAACTGGTCTTCGTCAAGCGTAAACGTAAGATCACAAAACAGCGAACAACAAATACAAAAATTAGGAGAAAAAAAAAAAGCTTCGTCCAGTACGATATTCTCTATATCATTACTAAAATTCTTATGTTTTACACAGCTTTCGTTAACACAACAATGAAACTCTTTTTCCCTTGAAGGGAAACAGTAGTTCATAAACCAAGCATAAAAATATTAAGATCAGATCTGGCAATCTTGGGAAGAGCTACACTGGATGCGGCATACAACACAATTTAGATGCACGAAGCCAACATCAACGAAATTACAGATGATTAGTATTCTGTACATGTAAAGCCAACGTTAGGCGGGACACACAGATTACAAAGAGATACATTTAAAGCAGTGTCACCTGCACAAAACGCCACGTAAGTCATTCACCTTTTTACTGCCTCACTCTATCCAACAGCTTGATACATTTGACTCCCTCATCCTATACACCAGCTCCCTACATTTTATTTCCTCACCCTATCCACCAGCTTGCTGCATCTAAATCCTTCGCCCTATCCACCAGCTTTCCTACAGTTAAATCCCTCACCCTATCCACCAGCTTGCCTACAGTTAAATCCCTCACCCTATCCACCAGCTTGCCTACAGTTAAATCCCTCACCCTATCCACCAGCTTGCCTACAGTTAAATCCCTCATCCTATCCACCAGCTTGCCTACAGTTAAATCCCTCACCCTATCCACCAGCTTGCCTACATTTAAATCCTCACCCTATCCACCAGCTTGCCTACAGTTAAATCCCTCACCCTATCCACCAGCTTGCTACATTTGACTCCTTCACCCTATCCACCAGCTTGCTACAATTGTCTCCTTCACCCTATCCACAAGCTTGCTACATTTGACTCCTTCACCCTATCCACCAGCTTGCTACAATTGACTCCCTCACCCTATCACCACTTGCTACATTTGATCCCTCACCTATCCACCAGCTTGCTACATTGACTCCTCACCCTATCCACCAGCTTGCTACATTTGACTCCTTCACCCTATCCACCAGCTGCTACATTGACTCTTCACCTATCACCAGCTTGCTACATTGACTCCTCACCCTATCCACCAGCTTGCTACATTGACTCCTCACCTATCCACCAGCTTGCTACATTTAAACCCTCACCCTATCCACCAGCTTGCCTACAGTTAAATCTCTCACCCCATCCATCAGCTCCCTACATTTTATTCCCTGGCCCTATCCATCTGCTTCCTACATCTGACTCTTTTACCCTGTCAACCAGCGTCCCGAAGAAAGCAAGTAGATGCTGGTGGATAGGATGCGGGAGTGAAAGGGTTAAGTCCAACAGTCAATAAAATGTGTTGACAGATCAGTTAACATTGTGAAATGGAAGCAGAGGCTAAACCACACGCCTACACATCCAACACGCATCGTTATCAGATACACTGAGACGTGGGAGAAAATTGGAACTGAAAAACGAAAAACAACAAGTGTATTTGCAAGTCAACTGATAGCTTACTGCTAAATATCATAAAAAAGGTAACAATGCACATCGTTATAACTGCGTAACAACATTATCTTCTTTCGTGGCTCCTGACACTGGTTTATGGGCTTGGTTTCTGTTTCAAGATTTCTGATTTAATGTTCGGATATAACAGTGTTACACAATCAATGAGATTTTTCGTGATTTGTGGACCTTATCAAAATTTCGCCAACGGCCGTATCACCGTTGAAATCACTGGTCGTCTGCTCAAAGGGTTGAGCTTTATAATATCTGGTGTTGCGTAAACTTTTGTGGTTGATGCAAGTTTATATATTGTTCGTTGTTTGTTTTAGAGCTTCTGATTTCAAACAGTCTTAGTGAAATAACAATTCTGTTTCTCGTGTTCAAATGCTCAGCCTGTACTATTATTTCTGTTATATCTTCTTAATCAAAACAACAATTTTGTGCCAGATGTCATTTCACGAATAGTTTTCGAATCGGGGTTTTCAAGTTAAGGGTCAAATAAAACAATTTCGACAGAAAGATCTCTCTCTCTCTCTCTCTCTCTCTCTCTCTCTCTCTCTTCTCCCCACACACACACACACACACACACACACACACACACACAGACACACACACAAACACACACACACACACACACACACACACACACACAAGATGCTGAGCTACATAAAACCCCAAACATAATGAATGATCCTTGCTGTAATCTTATCGTGGTGACACCACGGACACTATTATCCTTTGCCTGTAACTTTTTTTGGGCTTTTTTTTGTTTTTGTTTTGGCTAGTTCTGCGATACTGGTATACGTGTGCAGGAATTTTATTCTGATGACAGCGAGGACACAAATCGTCGCCTTACGGTGTAACTTTATCATGGTGAGCTCAGCCAGCCAAGTGACACCAAAGCCAGCTGCATACCAGACAGGTACATACAGCCCTGTCCTGACACACTGACCCATTAATTCAGTAGTCAGAGTGCCACGCAGGCTAGTTGGCAGAGCCATGGACTCAAGTTCTGATATCTTGAGTTCAATCCCAGCCCGCAACATTAAAAAAAAAACTGGACTGT
>CM060305.1:66380663-66390663 GCA_030674185.1 Monoplex corrugatus
GACTGGTAAAACCGAACAGGTAAAGCCAATGGTTAATGGTACGATGACTCTCAAAATTTAGAACTCGGAACTCTAAACTCTATCTGCTCTCTGTCTGTCTGTCTGTCTGTCTGTCTCCTCCCTCCCCGTCCCTCTCTCTCTCTCTCTCTCTCTGGGGGTAGGGGGTCATGGCCCAAAACAGGGTTATATGATTTTATATATCATATTATCATCGACAACATCCATACCAACATAAATACATGGGTAAATTAACATCCGTGGCAATGTAAATGCACGAGTAAATAAGAATCTTACAGACTTCCCAAATGCAGGCAAATCATAGACATACCCTATATCGTGTGTATGCAAATTATCTTCAGTATGCATGTCACTCAGATTTAGACTGTATTTCGGAGTATATATTTGCAGGTTTCTTGTTGTTTTTTTTCCCTCATTTTTTTTTTCATTTTCAGTCTTGTTTCTTCGTATATGGTACAGCTATGTAGGCAATGGTATTCATATACAATCACATCACAAACTGTACATTTTCAGGACATGACGTTCGTGTACAATCACATCACAAACTGTAATGTTTTAGGAAATCAAGTTTATGTACAATCACATCACAAACTGTACATTTCCAGGACATGACGTTGGTGTACAATTTGGTTTAAAGACAGCTTGAAGGCATCGCTAAAGTCCCTCAACATAGACTGGGAGAATTGGGAAAACCTTGCCCTCGACAGTACAGTCTGGCGCAGAAGAATCGAAACAGGATGTACCACTTCAGAAGGGTCTCGTATCCAATCTGCACAAGAAAAACGAGCTGCACGGAAAGCTAGGGCTGCAAACCCTTCAACCACAGTAACCGACCACAGATGTCCAACCTGTGGACGTTACTTCCGTGCCCGGATCGGATTGATCAGTCAACTCCGGACACACTGACTCAAAGCAACTTCATGAAGCCATGGTCATTGTCGATGACGACAGACGAACACCACCACAATTACACCACACACTGTAAATTTTCAAGACATGACGTTCATGTTTATAATCACACCACAAACTGTACGTTTTCTATCATCTCTGGTAATGTTTCTGTATCTGCCTCTTTCAATCTGTAGGTCATCCGCACTGTCAAAAGTCTGCATAAAGTTTCTTTGTGCTTAGACATTTTAGGTGTGGTCCCAAGCTGTAGTCTGTCATACAATGATATGCCAGGGAGATTTTATAAGTAGCTAATTTGAAGATCTTTCCTTCATCATACGTAATACACACAGCCATTACCGACCACAACAGCTAGTGATGTTAAAAGTTCCCCGATGGATGTGGTTTGTTTCCGAAGTCACAAGGTTATCTCCCAAAAATGCCCTGATTAACGACATCTGCGTAATACCTCATTTTTGTGTTTTCACCAGTCTGTACAAAAACTGCCATTGTAGGTCACGCCGACCAAGGAATTGCATGACGAAAATAGCACAACCTACATTCCAAAAAGAGAAACTAAAGGCTTCATAACTTGATTTCATCGAATTTGTATGACTCATAACCAGAGAGAGAGAGGGAGGGAGAGAGAGAGGGAGAGAGAGACAGAGGGAGGGAGGGAGAGAGAGACCGAGGGGGAGAGGGGGAGAGAGAGGGGGGGAGAGAGGGAGAGAGAGAGAGAGAAGAGAGAGAGAGAGAGAGAGAGAAGACGGCGACGGCGACGCCTACGCTCACCTTAATTTAACTCTTCAACAGCCCTCAACCTACTGCAAGCTCGTTAGGCAGGAAGCTGGTGGAAGCTGGTGGATAGGGTGAGGGAGTGAAAGGGTTAAGATTAGCAACCGTCAATATACCAATACGCAGCAGGAAGTTTCAGCGAGTCAGAAAAAAAAAGATCCTTGTCTTATTATTGATCTCCCTTGCGAGGAGCTGCTGCTGACAAGCTACACACTGCAACATGTCAACGGACGGGCAGTGGAACTAGGCTGTAACTAACAAAGCTTTTCGCTGTTAATTCATTTTCTCTCCTTAAATCAACATTCTAAATTTATCTGTCCGCTTCTCTAACAAAGCTGTTAACTCATTTTCTCTCCTTATATCAGTCTTCTAATTTCATCTGTCCGTGTGTCTAACAAAGCGTTCGTTTTAACTCATTTTCTCTCTTTAATTCAGTCTTCTAATTTTTTTGTCTGTCCGCTTGCTTAACAAAGCGTTCGCTGTTCACTCATCTTCACTCCTTAAATCAGTCTTCTAATTTTATCTGTCCGCTTGTCTAACAAAGCGTTCGCTGTTACCCATTTTCTCTCCTTCCAATCGGCCTTCTAAATTTATCTGTCCGTTTGTACCATCTTGGCTGTGGCGGCGCCGTACAGTTTTCGGTCAGCAGCAAGTTGAAAAGACCTAAGCGGTAAAATCCTGTGTGAAATCAAGGTGTCCTTCACGCCGTTGATCTAGGTCTTCGTTAGTCTGCCTCTTGCATTATACACACACTTTCTTTTGTATGCTCGTTGCGCCAGATAGTGGAACTGCATCCTGGTCAGATGTCCACAAAACACTTCATCCTCTGTTGATGAATGCGATAGTGGACTGGTGTGCATTTTCTGTTTTCTTTCTTTTTTTCCCTTTTAATTCCTTTTTTCTTCTTGCATGCTCCTTCAGCTGGATAGGTAGAATCGCATTCTGGTTAGATGTCCACAAACCACTTCATCCTCTGTTGATGAATATGATAGTGGATTGGCATGCATTTTCTTTTCTCTCTCTCTCTCTCTCTCTCTCTCCTCCCCTCTCTCTCTCTCTCTTTCTTTTCCTTTTAATTTCTTTTTTTTTCTTGCATGCTCCTTCAAATAGACAATAGAATCGCATTCCGGTCAGATGTCACAAGCCACTTCATCCTCTGTTGATGAATATGACAGTAGACTAGCGTTGCTCTTACTATATCTCTTGACCATTGTGAAAGCAGGAAAACAAAAATAGAATTAGAACGTGTATCAAAGCAACAAAATAAGATAAAATTTTCGACACAAAAGTCTTTGTCAAGCGTATACAAAAGGCACTAAAAAAAAAAACTACACAAAATTTAGAAAAAAAGAAAAAAACAAAAACAAAAAAAACCAACAAGACTTCCCTGGTACTTCGTCGAGCTGGAAACAAAGACTGGCATAAAATCACAAAGTGTTTGTGACTTATGGACGAAATACCAGGGGAAGTCATGCTGTTTTCCCACTAGATTTTGTGTACCTGTTCTTTCTATCATCCACAACACCATCACCATCGTTAGGGAATTGTAAAAATCCTCATGCTGTGTGGCTAACAAGACAGTGTGTAAAATGAGACGGGGGGGGGGGGGGGGGGGAAGAAACAAAACAGGTGTGTGTGGGGAGGGGGAGGGCGGGGGAGACTTAATCTTCCCACCTGAAGAACTTCCTTAACTCGGTCGGAGAGAGAGGGGAGCTGACAAGCTACAAAGTGTGTCACATCAATAGACTGATGGTGGACTGGGCCTGACGAACCCAGCCGTCACTTTAAATTGATTCTTTCTCCTTTAATTACCTTGTCAGACAAGTCTCCATCGAACAGGAAGGGAAAGTTGTTAGTTAAATAAGATTGCCATGTAAAATAAATATGGCATGTTAAATGGGACTAGAACTGTCACGATAAACATAGCTACCATGCTGAAATAAGGAATGCCATGTTCGAGAAGACTTGACATATTCAATTTGATTTAAGATTTCTGAAATTAAGAATGCCACTTTCGAGAAGACTGACATGTTGAACTTGATTTAAGGTTTCTGAAATTAAAGAATGCCATGTTTGAGAAGACCTGATATGTTAAATTTGATTTTGAAATTAACAATGCCATGTTAAAGAAGATTGACATTTTAAATTTGATTTAATTAAGATTTCCGAAATTAGGAATGCCATGTTCGAGAAGAGTTGACATTTTCAATTTGATTTAAAATTTCTGAAATTAAAAAATGCCAAGTTCCAGAAGACTTGACATGTTAAATTTAATTAAAGATTTCTGAAATTAGGAATGCTATGTTCGAGAAGACTTGACATATTAAATTTGATTTTAAGATTTCTGAAATCAAGAATGCCATGTTCGAGAAGACTTACATTTCAAATCTGATTGAAATCTTAAATCTTCAGAATCTTGAGTTAGGAATTGGTTCAAAAACAGATTCATCGCACATAGAGAATTCCACATGCGCGCCACCCAAATCCGCCAGCAATTATGTAGCAGACTCCCTGAGCTAGCGCAAAATCCAATACACGGGCAAGGTCTTGAAATGGAGAGAGGGGAGAGAAGATACCTTTGAAACGCAATGTGACATTACCAGAACGATATGCACATGAAGGTGGGCAGTTAACAGGCTTGTTTCTTATGTTAACGGCAGGTACTGAACTCATGTTATAAATAAGCTGGTTAGCAACCCAACCCCTCCCCCTTCCAATCTAATTTCACAGGTACGAAGCTAATCCATTAAAAACTCTGCCATCAGCTTCCATTCCACGCAGCTACTGAATAGGTACCAACCCTGTTTATGGTAAGGGGAAAGTGAAACAGATGGGGAGAGGAAACAGGCATCACCCTCGTAATGGTAGTCTTCCAGAAAAGTTGAGATCTCCACCATCTCTCTCCCTTGTAATCTCATAGTTATCAGACAACTTTAACCCTTTGACTCCCGCCCCCTGTCCACCAACTGCAAAAATTTAACCCTTTGATTCCCCCCACCCTGTCCATTTACTTCCTGCAGGAAACTGGTAGATAGGGTGAGGGAATCAGTTTTTAACTTTCCTTTGCTAGCATGGTTAACAACACAGGAAGCTGGTGGACAAGGTGCGGGAGTCAAAGGGTTAAGCTTTAGGGTTTTTTTGTTTGTTTGTGTTCATTCTTACTTCTTGGTTTTTGCTTGTGTTTTTTTCTCCCTGTAATAAGATTGACACGTTAAATCAGCTTTCTTAGCTACGCCCCAAATGCTGTTTACGCCGTGGACACACTAATTACATGGCGCTGTCTGCGTGTCTAAGGCTTGTCAATAACGGGGACTAAATTTAGAAGAAAACTCAATACAAAAGCCAGGTATATTTATGGAACAAGTGCCTCCGGTAATGCTCGATGATCACCTCGACATGCAACCACCGTCTACACATATATGTTATTGTAAGGATTGAAGACACTAACCATACTATTATGAGTTAACGAAGAGGGGGGGGTGGGAGGATAAGAAGAAGGAGAAGGAGAAGAAGGACGAGGAGGAGGACGACGACGAGGAGGAAGAGGACGACGAGGAAGAGGAAGAGGAGATGAAGAAGAAAAAGAAGAAGAAGAAGAAGAAGAAGAAGAAGGACGAGGAGGAGGAGGAGGACGAGGAGGAGGAGGAGAAGAAGAAGAAGAAGAAACAGAAGAAGAAGAAGGACCTGTGAAAAATGATTTTTTTTTGTCACGAAACACACCTAGACCTATGCTCATATCCAAATACCTGAGATTCTTTTACGGAAAGCACGTAACTTCCCCGCCTCTCTCTCTCTCTCTCTCTCTCTCTCTCTCCCCCCCCCCCCCCCCCCCAAGGACTGGCTGTAAGACAGATCAAATGCGATCTAATGCTACCATCTTTGAGTAACAAAGTTCTGAAGTTCTGAGGCATCTCTCCTTCTTTGTCTCTCTGAGTAATAAAGTTCTTAAGTTCTGAGGTCTCTCTTCCTGTCTGTCTGTCTGTGTCTGTCTGTCTGTCTGTCTGTCTTTCAGGCTCTCTCTCTCTCTCCCTCTCTCTCTCTCTCTCTCTCCTCTGCTCCCAGACACTCCCTCTCTGCTGTCCCCTTCCCGTTTTGTGTGAGTTGATGATAAGCGCTAAATTATCAGTCTTCCCGCCCAAACAGTCCGCCCCTCCCTTCTTTTTTTCAACAAAATCAACAAACAAGATAAAAACGGGGCATCACCAAGGTAAAAGCACAAAGGAGATCCCAGTGACCTCATAAACGTCACCCTAACGCAGCGCCGTCTGTCAGGAAATAGGGGGTTCCCATGGAAACATGAGCGGAAAACAAACACAGAATTTATGATTAAAACCCATCTCTTTTCCCTGTCGAGCTGAGCCCAGCTGAACTGATGGTTTTAACCCTTCCGTTCCTTTCACCTGATCCACCCGTTGAAAAACAAGCTGCTGTTAATTAACCCTTTTTTTCTCACTCCGCCTATAACTATCCATCGTCGTTTGAGCGGTTGATAAAACGCCTTGACACTCTCTCTACCTCTACCTACCTCCAGCTTCGTGCAAGAACTAGAAAAACACGAAAAACAGAATCAGAACGCGTGTCTAACATAACGAGACAAGAATATGTTTGTTTGTTTTTTCTGGTTCCTGTTTGCCTGAACGGGTTGCATTTTGTTCTGGATTTTTTGCAACAAGCTAAAAAAAAAAAAAAAAAAAAAAAAAAAGAGAGAGAAGGTGTTAAGGAGTGAATTAACCTTTCGGGTCTTCGAACTCCCCACCAAATTCGTATAAGAAGCTCGTGAATAGGGGGAGGAGAGTTTAAGGGTTACTTGGCATACAGGAAGACGGCGGACGGGACCTAGGAGTGAAAAGGTTAATTACAGCAGGCAGCTTGGCAGGTGTGGTGAGAGAGTAAAAAGGCTTATCGCTGCAGAAAGCTGATAGGTTTAGTATGAATAAAACGGTTAATCGCTTCAGGAAACTGGTGGGTATGTGCGAGACTGAACGGATCATATGAGACAAAAGCACTACACGGCGGACTCTAAGCTTTTATAGAACCTCTTCTGAGACGTCCCTCCTGATGCAAATTTCCAGTGTTTACAGGAGATCAATAGATTTCACCTATCTGATTTTACGTTTGTTTTTCTTTAATCGCATTTTAGATTTGCAAGGTTAACGGCGAGCATAGTTTTTAATTGTTGTCTTTTATCTTAACGGGTTGTCTTTTTCTTTTTCTTTTCTTTTTTTTTTTTTGATGTGGTGTTAGCTTGGTGGATACAGCGAGGAAAGCAAAGGGTTAATCACTACAGGAAACTTGGTGGATACAGCGAGGAAAGCAAAGTGTTAATCACTACAGGAAACTTGGTGGATACAGCGAGGAAAGTAAAGGCTTAATCACTACAGGAAAACTTGGTGGATACAGCGAGGAAAGTAAAGGGTTAACCGCTGCAGGAAACTGGTGGATACCGCAAGGAAACTAAAGGATTAGTCGCTACAGGAAACTTGGTGGATACAGCGAGGAAACTAAATGGTTAATCCGTACTGGAAACTTACTGGGCATGAAACGAAAAGGTTTATCGCGCCACGCGCTCCATCGATTATCAACTTCAAAACAACACCACGGGAAGCTTGGTGAATAGGGGGCGGGGTTTGGAGGTGTGTGAAGGCCATGGATTGTAAAGGGTTAATCGCCGCTCACTCTAACAATGATTATCAACTTTCAAATAACTCCACAAGCTCATACAAAAGGAGAACCCTGGCCAGACGCCAGTAGACGTCATCCGTCTCGCAGACAAACGACTCGCAGATACGCCCACCTTTCTTCCACGACCTCTCCTCTCTCACCGCCCCCCGCACCCCTCCCCCCCCCCTTTGGCCAATCTATTCCATTAACAAGGATGGTCAAGACAGTCTAAAAAACTTCCCTTCCTTGCACCAATCTACTCCATTCACAAGGATGGTCAAGACAGGCTGGAAAACTTCCTTTCTTTGCACCAATCTATTCCATTGACAAGGATGGTCAAGACAGACTGGAAAACTTCCTTTTCTTGCACCAATCTATTCCATTGACAAGGATCCTTTCCATTGACAAGGATGGTCAAGACAGGCTGGAAAACTTCCTTTTCTTTGCACCAATCCTTTCCATTGACAAGGATGGTCAAGACAGGTAAGAAAACTTCCTTTTCTTGCACCAATCCTTTCCATTGACAAGGATGGTCAAGACAGGCTAGAAAACGTCCTTTTCTTGCATCAATCTACTCCATTCACAAGGATGGTCAAGACAGGCTAGAAAACGTCCTTTCCTTGCACCAATCCTTTCCACTGACAAGGATTGTCAAGACAGGCTAGAAAACTTCCTTTTCTTGCACCAATCTATTCCATTGACAAGGATGGTCAAGACAGGCTAAAAACTTGGTTTCCTTGCATCAATCCTTTCCACTGACAAGGATGGTCAAGACAGGCTAGAAAACTTCTTTTCCTTGCACCAATCTATTCCATTGACAAGGATGGTCAAGACAGGCTGGAAAACTTCCCTTCCTTGCAATCAATTCCTTGAGGCAATATGAAGGCACACAACTCACTAGACTTGGAGGAAATCTGGTGAACAGTTCTTTTGTGTGGCACCCCAGTGAATCTTCGCGGAGTTAACCCTCTGATTCCGGCACCTTGTCTGCAAGCATCCTGCACTGTCAACCGTGATAGCAAAGCAAAAAAAACAACCCTTAGACTCCCTCAAAGGGTTAAGTTTTTGAAATTGGTGGATAGGGTCTGGGAGTCAAAGGGTTAAGAAAGAAGAAGATACTTTGTCACCATGCTTTTTTTTTTTTTTTTTTGTCGTATGAATTCTGAATTCTGATCGAAGGGTGAACAGACACGGCCCATAGACTGCTGTGCCATTCAAGGTTTAACTGTTCACCAACACACACACACACACACACACACGCGCGTGCGCGCGCGCACACATGCACGCACACATATACATACATTCACACACACACGTGCACAAACTCTCTCTCTCTCTCTCTCTCTCCCCCCTCTTTCTCTCTCTCTCTCTCTCTCTAACACCCCCGACACACGCAAAACTACAGCTTTCAGGCAGTCAGAAATACAATGTCTTTTGAAAAGAAAGAAAAAGAGAAAGATGGGTGGCACACACACACACACACACACACACACACACACACACACACACACACACACACACACACACACACACACACACACACACACACGCGCCTCTAGCTCCACCCACCATATCCCCGCCTTCACATACACGTAAGTATAGCTAACAGTCAACCAGAAGAAAAAAAATCTTTCGATAGAAACCAAAAAAAGAGACTTAGCGATGACCCTCCTTCCCTATCTATCCAAGGTCTCCTTTCTCTGCCCTCCTTCCCCCCCTCCCCTCACACACACACACACACACCACAACTCTATACCGGCACCACACACAAAGCCATCTCCTGCGGTCCTGCAGAAACATTCCACTTCTGACACGAAAGCAACGAACGAGACAAACGATTGGTCAGAAAGGAACAAGGCTGTGATAGACCACATAAAATAGCGGGAAAAAAAAGACTTGCAAAACACCCACTGTCTCTCTCTCTCTCTCTCTCTCTCACACACACACACACATACACAAAACGCACGTATACACACACACCTACACGCACGCACGCACACACACACACACACATACATGTACACACACACACACACACACATCGTCTAAAAGCACATATGTAAACAAACGTTAAAATAAATAACGAACAACACACACACACACACACACACACACACACACACACACACACACACACACACGTACCCCCCCCCCCTCCACACACACACACACAGACAAAGCCAGGCGTCTGACCGTGTCGCACTGCGGGATGTCAAAGTGTCGACAACCTCTTGGAGACACATAAATGTCACCAGGGGAACAAAAAGACAAGTCTTTGCGCAGTCAAGCCCCAGCCGTGACAGCTCCCGCCTGCAAGGAGATATTCATGAGACTACAGACTGCTGTCGGAACCGACCCCACGTGACAGGGTTTCTCGAGTTTGTTTTCCTCGTCTGTTATCTAGTGTTTTATAACTTCTTGTCATAAAGGATTTACCGTGTGCAACTCGCGCGGCTTTCGTCGGTGAGGACGCGCCGTCATAGTGCAGCATCACCCTTTTTTCCCCCCGCAGTCAGACAATTCCATATGCGCTCCACTCTTCTTCTTAAACAGGCTAGAGCTCCTGCGAGTATGTCTTATCCAAGCATATATAAATTAATCTAAACCTACATACCTTGCAGAAGGAGCAGATCTTCGC
>CM060305.1:66403163-66418163 GCA_030674185.1 Monoplex corrugatus
ATTTTTCCCTGGGTCTATCTGGTGCTCTCTTTCCCTCCAGATTTCCTGTTGTGACCAGATACTCCAATTCCCCTTTCCTCATAAAACGGCCTGTAAATGTTGCCTGTCTTTTCATAATCTTCCTTATCAATGATCTTCTTG
The DNA here is from genome assembly GCA_030674185.1 of Monoplex corrugatus. Lineage (NCBI taxonomy): Eukaryota > Metazoa > Mollusca > Gastropoda > Littorinimorpha > Ranellidae > Monoplex > Monoplex corrugatus. Next base: position 66,403,305 of record CM060305.1, read on the forward strand.
TGTCTGCCTCCATCAAGAAAGTCTCGCTTGTTTTCTTTGCTGTCCATGGAACTCTCAACATTCTTCTTAGAAACCACATCTCGGCTGCCTCAATCTTGTTCTGGCTTTGCTTGTTGACTGTCCACGCATCACAATTGTATAACATTATTGGTTCTATATAATATTCAAGAACTCTCTTCCTGATGTTAATTGACACGCATTTGTTGGTAAGAATGCTTTTCATCTTCTTGAATGCTGTTTTGGCTTGGCCGATTCTGCTGGCTATTTCTGATGTGCATCTGCCGTCTGGTGAAATGATCACTCCCAGATATTTAAACTTATCAACCTGTCTCAAGGTTGTGCCGTTTGCTGTTATTTTGCGTGAGGGGATTTCATGTTTTTTACAGATCACCATGACTTCAGTTTTCTTGCTGTTTAGTTCCAGCCCCTTACCTTTGCTTTCTATTCCTAGTATATTCACAAGGTTTTTGTAGGTCCCTTTCATTTTCTGCAATTAGCACGGTGTCATCTGCGTAGGGCATGGGTATGGGAACATTCTCCACCTTTTACTCACACCACCAGGCGCTACTGAGAAATGGTTTCAAATGCGCTGAATAATTTAACCGAGAAGAGAGAGAGAGAGAGAGAGAGAGAGAGAGAGAGGAGACAGAGAGAGAGAGACAGAGACAGACAGACAGACAGACAGACAGACAGAGAGAAGAGAGAAAGAGAGAAAGAAGAGAGAAAGAGAGAGACAAAGAAAGAGAGAAAGAGAGAGAGAGAGACAAAGAGAGAGAGACAGAAGAGAGAGAGAGAGAAAAAGAGAGAGAGAGAGAGAGAGAGGACAGAGAGAGAGCAAGGGGCTCATTCCGTAATCCTCCATAGTCCATTACAAGAGGGGCTATGCAAAGCAGCACATAAGTATTCAGGGTGTCTTCCCCAAAGACAGACAAGTTGGACACACGGCTATATCACTGTCGACATCGCGTGCCACTCCGCCCTCATGATACGCATGTCAAGGGACCAAGGGACCAATGAAGTCGACTTGTCACTATATTTAATAGTGATCTATGGGCGTTTCAGGCCATTCGAGATACTTTCTGAACCACTGAGCACAAAGTATGTTTGACAATCACAACAAAGCACAATGTATGTTACATGTGTACAAACTTTTAGAGTCTTCCTGGTTGTAGATTGACTAGAAAATGGATAAGATAACTTTTGACAGAACTGTGTATTAGATTTATCCTTTCCTGTGTCAGAGAAGACAACTACTACAGTACCCCCCCCCCCCCTGTGGGGATGCCCGGGGCTCTTTCAGTATAAATAGTATCCCCCACCTTCTGGAAATTACGTGCTAAAATGTCCCTTTTTTTTTGTCACTCTCTTTGTTTCTGCTTTGCTCCTTTGCTTTCTGTCATTTCTTCCTGTCATTTTCTGCCTTTGCTGGTCCATTCACCTGTATGTGTTCAATAAAATCTTACATACTTTCTCCTAGGATTGATAATTGGGTACGTATATTAAGTGCATTTTTGGCTCAAGGGAAACGAGGTATGTGGACGCAATTTTTGGTAATTTGGGCCAGTTTTCCTATATGTTTTAGTGTCCTTAGTTATGTTTAAATTTGTCTTCAGATATGTTTTTCAACTCCACTGTGTGAGACAATGGACGGAGTGGTCAACACCAGAGGCATCTCCTTAGATTATGTGCTCGAATGCATTGATATGTGTACTTAAATTTCTGTTCCTTTTTTTTTTCCTGGTGAAGTACTGTGAGTGTATTGAAACGGTTATAGCCCTGATATGTTTTTTTGCAGTCAGCTGGGCTTTAAACAACAATAAGAATAAAGACAATTCAACAATTCATATTGCTTATAGCCCAGCCGACCACTAGAGCCAGACAACGATATCCTAAAACAACTGTCATTGTCTACTACCCCTGCAAAGCACGACTGCACAGCCGAGCTTAAAGTGCCCTAAGTATGCTTATCGGTAAAAAAAAAATCTTAAAGGGAGGGAATCGATTAGCATAAGCTTGTCTTTTTCTAAGTTTGCTTAGGCCCAAAGTAAACTTACAACCTGAGATCGTCTGTGCAATCGCGCCATCTCCATTCTTTCTTTTCTCACGGTGTCATCCTTTCATCCCTTCACTGTTCATAGTTCAGTTTTCTGCACACTCATTCCTACACTCACCGGACGATGAGCAGGATATATGTGCAGGTAAAAAATACACTTGCAACGGCGTGTAGTAGACGCACACATGACAAATGCTTACCCGTAAGTTTGTTGTCTTTCACTCTTTCTTTCTCCCTCCCACTGGACACATGACACAGCAGCTTTCGGACTGGAATATGTGCCCAAATGATTAAGACACCCGACAAGGACGCGAGAAACGCGGGTTCGAATCACGAACGGGACAGGGATTTTTCTCCTTCCACTTTTTCTGTTAAATCTCTCAAGTGGAGGTACCATGGTCTCGTTACTAGCCTGTCGGGTGAGAAGATAAACCCAGATCGTGTGTACAGTATGCATTCAGCGCCTCGTTAACCCTTTGACTCCCGCATCCTGTCCACCAGCATCTTGCATTGTCAACCATGCTACCAAAGAAAGAACAACCCTTCGACTCCCTCAACCTATTCACCAGTTTCCTGAAGAGAAAACAACTTTTATAGGTTAACAGAAACACACACATACAGAAGAATGAAAATAGAGAAGAATAAAAGAGAGAAATAGAGAAAAAAAGAAAGACAGAAAGAAAGAAAGACAGAAAGAAAAAAGGTGGTGCTAGATTGCTCTGAGGCACTCTTTCCATATAGGCTTATTATTGTTATTTTTGTTTAAAACCTGGCGGACTGCGTAGAGCCATATCAGGGCTATATATCGGCGATAGCAGCCTGATTTTACATGGTAAATGCACAGTGAAAAACAAACAGACAACAAAGACAGAGAGAACAGCAAATAAACCAACAACAAAGACAAAGAGGAAAAAAAACATCTAAAGTAATAAGCTCTCTGATACTTAAACTACAAATGTACATCCTTCCTCTATCTTATTCCCATAAAGGGAGGAAGACGCCAACGCGTCCAGAACGAAAAGTGGAGACAGAGAGAGGAGAGTTAGGGTAGTAAGGTGCCAAGCTAATTTCTGCAAGTTTCCCAGAGCGATGCTCGTTGTTGGAACACGCAGGGACACAGTGCCTGCTGGTCCCCGGGCCATGAAACATTAATGTCATTCTGTCTGACAACATCACTCGCCCACTTCTTGACTGAGGCCATAGATAGAAATAGTCACAGAGACTGGCTGTTCAGCCAACTTTCCGCCTATCACAGCTTCAGCATAGGTTCCTTTACTGGTTTTGTCGCATGTACGCATTTATGCCCCGAAATATCATTACCAATGCCATTAATCCTTCTTGCGTAGCGCTATTCCTACACAAATATATATACATATATTGATACACATGTCATTTACATGTAACCAAGATTATTCCAGTGGTAGGCTAATACCAGTATAAAATAAATGTAGACTAGATAAAACATAGACTAGGTAGGACCTCAGGACCTGGCCAGCTCATGAGTTTGTGTACAGGCTTAAGGGCCTGTGGCATGATCACTATAGACATGGCACCTGTGACGTTAGTGCGTATGGAATTTTTTCCGAGCGCGGAATCGTCATCTTGCGAAACTGAAACTGAAACTGAAACTGAAACGTAGCGCTATTCTCGAAAGTCGTCTGGACTCATTACACATTATACATAATCAGACATGTTGTAGAGCAAAGAGAACTCAAGCTGTTAGGTGTACTGGCCACACTCCGCAATGTTGCATATGATGATGATAATGATGATGATGAATTCTCCTTAAGAATAAACTTGTAAACTGACTGTCATTTTTTTATTTTCTAGTGACATAAATCTGCCACAAACCTGTATTGAACCACGATGAGTGTATGTTCGCAAATCCTTCAAACAATGAGGAGATCATATCTGTGCATGTCCATTAATTAGTGTGTGTATTTTGACGTCTTGTACAATAAGTGTGATATATCATTATTAATGCTTCGATATGTGTATTACTTTCTATATTTTCCAAAAAAAAGTGCAACGCATGGTGAGTTCAATCGAGCCTGGAAAAATAACGCAATAAACAAGAATTTTACTATCATTATCACATCACTGAATAAATCGTTAGTGCGTCTACATATGTACTACAGTATATACTCGTATGTACTGTATACATATGCATGTCTTGCAAAATATGAAGTGCACAATGAGTTAAAATAAGTTTTGAGGAACAGCGCTACACAAGAATAATTTATTATTATGCTACAGCACTAGCTGCCTGTCTCACTAGTCATGTCTGTGACAGAAAAGACTGTCTGCACTCGCTCCCAGCTATTCCTTATCTTTTGTCTTCCTGCCCTTCATTTTTGTCAGGTCAGCAATAATCAGCGACAGCCCAGAACGTAGTCCAGCGGTTAAGCCGCCTTCTTCGGACGCCAGACACCCGGGTTCACATCTCCAATCGACAGAGATTATTTTTTTATGTGTAATCTATTGCATAGATAAAAAAAAACACACACAAAAATCTTATTTCAATACGTTTCACTTCAAGATTTATCGATTTCCGTCTCACCACCAACTCCCCTCCCCCAATATATCTTAAATAGTTGCTAGCAGTTTGTCTTTCACGCATGAAACGATAAAGTGAGATCCCGTGTGCAGCAAGCGCTCAGCGCACGTTAAAGATCCCACGCCAACAAAAGAGTTGTTCTTGGCAAAACTGTACAGCTAAATCCATTTGGGTATGTCATCAGAAATATGTGCTTACAGAAAACAAAAGGAAAAACGGGTGGCATTATACTGCGGCGACACCCTCTCGCCGGGAAGAGCCACCCCGAATTTCGAATGGTACATACCTTTGACAATAAATAAATAATAGATAAACAAATAGATAAACAAAAAATAAATGAATAACATTTTAGCTATAAAAGAGTGTGGTGATCGTTGTGGCGATGACAATGTATGTGTGTGTGTGTGTGTGTTTGTTTGTGTGTGCGTGTGTTTGTGTGTGTGTGTGTGTGTGTTTGTGTGTGTGTATGTCTGTGTTTTCGGTGGGGAGCAGTGGAACCGAGATGAACAAAGTGGGACTTATGTCACTGAAGCCGTGTGAAATGCGTGGCAACAAAAGCAAAGAAAGAAAAAGAGGCATAGAAATAATAGCAGGACAGAGAAAGAGAGACAGAAACAGAGAGAGACAGAGAGAAAGAAGGAACAGAGAGAGAGAGGGAGGGAGGGAGAGAGACAGGGAGAGAGACGACAGACAGACAGACAGAAAGACAGAAAAAAAGCCAAAGAGAGATGCAGAGAAAGAAAGATGCAAGAGAGAGCGAGAGAGAGAGAGAGAGCGAGAGAGAAAGCGAGAGAGAGAGAGAGAGAGAGAGAGAGAGAGAGAAAGAGAGAGCGACGGAGGGATAGAGAGAGAGAGAGGGAGAGAGAGAGAGAAAGAAAGAGGGAGAGAGAGAGAGAAAGAAAGAGGGAGGGAGAGAGAGAAAGCAAGACACACAAAGACAACAAAAGCAGAAAACAGAGACATAAACAGAGAGAGACAGAGGACGAAACACACACACACACACACACACACACACACACACACACACACACACACACACACACACACACACACACACACAACACACACACACACACACACACACACACACACACCACACACACACACACACACACACACACACACCCACACACACACACACACAACACACAACACACACAAACACACACACACACACACAACACACACACACACACACACACACACACACACACAACACACACGTTTAGACTCTTCCCTCAACATCCCCAATCAGCGTTAACTAATTCCTCTCCAGGGCATGGCGTTTTATGCCTGTAACACAAAAGTCAAGCCCGCTGGAAAACACACACAAGTTATCGCACGGGGGCAATTGGCAAGGGAGACTATTACGAGCGGTGGATCCCCTATCGCGCAGCGGGAACGCTTGTACGAGGAGGACATCCAACTCAGGTGCCTGGCTTTTATCTAATGGCTCGCATACATAATCCCACATGAAACCCGTAGACTGCATCACCTATGTCATCTATATCATCTTCATTGCCTGCGTATATCTTAGTGATGAAAGCGGGGTTCACGGGACGTCGGTGACTTAGGTGCCTCACTGACTGAGGTCGGTGACCTCTTAATAGAGAGAAAGGGTGGGGTTTGGAGTAGGGGGTCGAGAGAGAGAGTGGAAGGGGGAAGACAGTGAGAGGTGGAAGAAAGAGAGAGAGTGGAAGAAAGAGAGAGAGGTGGAAGAAAGAGAGAGAGGTGGAAGAAAGTGAGAGAGGGAGAGACAGCGGGTGGAGAGGTAGGAATCGAGGTTCAGAGAGAGAGAGAGAGAGAGATAGAGAGACAGACAGACAGACAGACAGACAGACAGGAGAGAGGAGAGAGAGAGAGAGAGAGAGAGAGAGAGATCTGACTTCAGACTATTCATTTAAGCCACAGCCCATCATAAAGGGATGATAAATTACAAAATTTATCCAAGAGTTTGGCAAATTTTCATAACTATTACTCATCATGAATATTAAAGACATTATAACCTAAAACAATGCACGTAAAGTACGCACAAATATATAGATGTATATGCCAGAAATATGTGGATATCTGTGTCACAAATATATGGATATGAACGGCATAAATAAAGTAATATATATGGCACAGGTATATAAGTATCTACGCACAAACATAGGATATTTATGGTACAGATATAGATATTTATGGCACAAATATATGGATATCAGTGAGATAGGTATATGGATATCAATGATACAAATACATGGATATCAAAGGAGCAAACATAAGGACTTTCATGGCACAAATATATGGATATCGATGGCACAAATATACGAATATCTATGGCACAAATATATAGATATCTATGACACAAATATACGAATATCCATGAAACATCCTCGAACTTTCAAAGATATGTCGATAAGTAAAAAACCCCACTAAGTTCAGAGATGAGAGAGCTTGTGCTCAATATGCATCATTTTTTACGCTGTCAAAAAACGGAATAGGAAGGGGGAGGGAGATCTACGGAACCACTACAGCAGTCACCACCAATGAAAAATGACAAAAAGTTTTGGGATGGGGATGATGGAAAGCCTAGAGGGACCTCACCTTTCCTTCACAACAACTGGCGTGGCCGCCTCTCCGTTCGTTCCCTTATCCGGAAACTCCCCACACCCTATTCACACATACCCCGCGGGTGTCAGCTGCTGCAGGTTGTCGGAACGCCAAGAATGGACAGGAACCCCAACCCCGCTCTTCCTTCCTTCCTTACCGGCGGCGTTTACAGCCTCTTCAGTCTTCAGCCCAACACCCGGAAACCGCCACACACACATCCCCCTCCCCACACCCCCGGTAAATACATACCCTGCGGGTGTCAGCTGCCCCTGCCCTTCAGCCTGACCGCTCTGCCATGATTTTGTGTGTTCTGGCACCAGGTGCCCAAGTTCCAAAAGTGGAAGAAGAGAGTGATGGACTTCTCTGTATGTTGTTTCAGGGACCGGCCAAAATCTGCCCGTCCATCTCTCCTCTGCCTGGGGTCTGGCAGTGTTCAGGGGGGAAAAAAAGACTGCAAGGTGTGTGGTGATGTGCCTCGGGTGTGTTCGTGTGTGGGCAGAGGATTAGGGATGTGGTGGGGGTGTGATTTGGGTAGGGGAAGGATGAAAAGGTAGTTCTGTGTCTGTGTGTGTGTGTGTGTGTGTGTGTGTGTGTGTGTGTGTGTGTGTGTGCGTGTGTGTGTGATGGCTGGGGGAAAGGTGTTCATGTTGTGTGTGTGTGTGTGTGTGTGTGTGTGTGTGTGTGTGTGTGTGTGTGTGTGTGTGTTGTGTGTTGTGTGTGGTGTGTGTGTGTGTGTGTTTTTTTGTGTGTGTGTGTGTGTGTGAGACAGAGAGTGTATGTATGTGTGTGAGAGAGAGAGAGAGAGAAAAGAGAGAGACAGAGAGAGTGTTTATTTTGTGTGTGTGTGTGTGTGTGTGTGTGTGTGTGTGTGTGTGTGTGTGTGTGTGTGTCTGTCTGTCTGTCTGTATGGTGTCTGTGTGGTGTGTCTCTGTGTGTGTCTCTGTGCGTGTGTATTTTTTACTTCTTTTTATTTGTCAGTTTTAAGTAGTGCACTTCACTTTTATGTCTCCAAGCTAATGTTATTCAATATGTGTAAAGTAGCAAGGACTAGCTGTAAGACATGGGACCTGATGCTACTATCCTTGAGTGATAAATCCTTGAAGTTGAATCTCTCTCTCTCTCTCTCTCTCTCTCTCTCTCTCTCTCTCTCTCTCTGTGTGTGTGTGTGTGTGTGTGTGTGGTGTGTGATTTGTTCTTATTGGTTTTTCCATTGGTTCTTTCATGTTACACCCCCCCCCCCCCCATGTGTCCTATGTGAATAGGCGTAGAGGCCTAACACATTAAAACATTTCCTCCCTCTCTCTCTCTCTCTCTCTCTCTCTCTCCTCTCTCTCTCTCTCTCTCTCTTTGTGTCACTCTAACTCGCTCGCTAGCTAGTATCCTCGACTAATAAAGTTTTGTTTTTTTTAAGTTTAAAGTCTCTTTTATGTTTAATGTTTCCCATTCATCCCAACCCCTTCTGGACAATGTAACAGGGTCTGTTGGTCTAATTCATTAATTAAACGTCTTGACTCTTTCTCTCTGTGTCTTTTCTGCCTGCCTGCCTGCCTGCCTGCCTGCCTGCCTCTCTCTCTCTCTCTCTCTGCCTGCGTGCCTGTCTGCCTCTCTCTCTCTCTGTCTCTCTCTTCTCTTCTCTCTCTCTCTCTCTCTCTCTCTCTCTCTCTCTCTCTGTCTTCCCTCCCCCTTTCTTTCTGCAATCTTGAGTTTTCCCTTCCATCCCCAACCCCAACGCCCTCTGTACGTTTGTGATAGGGGCTGTTGGCCTAAGTCATAATAGGTTAAAGACCTTCACTCTATCTCTCTCTCTCTCCCTCCCTCTCTTTTTTTCTCCCTCTCCCTCCCTCTCCTTCCCTCCGCCTCTCCCTTTCTCTGTCTCTCTCTCTGTCTTTGTCTGTCTGTCTGTCTCTCTCTCTATCTCTCTCTGTCTCTCTCTGTCTCTCTCTGTCTCTGTCTCTCTCCCTCCCTTCACCCCACACCCCCCTCAGTCTCGTGCCAAAGGTCAGCACCAACGAGGCAATCTACGCACTGGGGTTATCTGAACTCACTTTCATCACCGTGCAGGCGATGGAGATGATATAGATGACATAGATGATGCAGGCTATGGGTTTCATCCCGATGATGTATGCGCGTAATTATCATATGAAACGGGGGAAGCGTACCAATTCTCTGCAGGGGGATGCCTGGCACGCGGCCCTTCACACCTTTCCCACTGAGCGTTAGGGGATCCACACGCAGACAGACAGACAGACAGACACGTGCGCGCGCGCGTGCACACACACACATACATAAACACACACATAAACACACACACACACGCATAAACACACACACAACACACATGACACTAGCACACAAACCCATACATATATATACACATACTCAAAGACACACTCACATACATACTAACACATACATACATACACACACACACACAAATAAATATACACTAGCAGTGTCTTATCATATACATGTACTAAAGGCTATAAATGTATGTGAATAGACGTTTAAAAGAACTAACGAACGAACACACACACACACACACACACACACACACACACACACACAAATAGATATACACTAGCAGTGTCTTATCATATACATGTACCAATGGCTATAAATGTATGTATACACATGTGAATAGACGTTAAAAGAATTAACGAACGAACACACACACAGACACACACACACACACACACACACACACACACACACAACCACACACTAACACTAACACGAACACACAAACATTAACACACACTCACAAACACACACACATACGCACATGCACGCACGCACACACACACAAACACACACACACACACACACACAGACACGCACACGCACGGACACACACACAGACACACACAACCGAATACACACACACATACACACACACGTGACACACACATATCAGTGTTATTACCACCAGTCTATTAGTCTCCCTTGCCACCTTCACGTGAGATAACCCGTGTTTCATTGCTCCTTTCCTTTCGGTGATCACAAAACTCAAGGTCGGGTATAAAGATCAGTTATCGCTGCTCAGCGTCGCTGAGCGCGTGTATGAGCAGGGTTCAGTTCAGTTCATATTGCTCATAGCCCAGCCGACTACTAGAGCTGGATCAGGGCTAACACCACGTAAAAAAAAAAAAGAAAGAAAGAAAAAAAAAGACAACCCGTGAAGATGAAAGACATTGGTTAAAAACCATGCTCACCGTTAATGAGCCCAGTTAGTTTACAGTTTCGTAGTTTGTTCTAACTGAGAGTCAGCAATACTTGGGCAATTCCATACACGCTCCACCCAAAATCTGCCGGCTGAGCCTGCGCAAAACCATGTACAGACAACAGAACAGAAACACACAAAGATCTTGAACCAATGAGACGAGGGAAGGAAATTAAAAAAAAAAAAAAAAAAAAAAAAAAAAAAAAAGCGAACAACGTTGCTATGGCCCAACCGTAGAGCTGCGTCTATTCCCTTGGGTGAAGTTGGCAAGACCCCCCCACTCACATTATCGGGCGAGTCAGGCACTTTTTCCACCGTGTGAAGGACACAAGATTTTTTCTTTTTTCTTTTTTTTTTGGGGGGGGGAGGGGGTCTTTGCGCGTCCGTTCCCTCTGGACATAAACTATTACCACCACTACTGCCATCATCACTACCACAAGTATCACCCCAAAATAACTGCTAGTATTGTTCCCTTCCTCTCTCTCTCTCTCTCTCTCTCTCTCTCTCTCTCTCTCTCTCTCTCTCTCTCTCTCTCTCTCTCTCTCTCTCTCCCACTACCACATACCTCCAATTTTCGACAGACTGACGATACCCATTTTTTTTTCTTTTTTCCTTTTTTTCAGTTTTGGAGTTTCTATCAAGAGGAATTCATCGCAGTCGAGCATTTCCATATGCACACTATCCAAATCTGCCAGCATGTGGGAAAATCCTTGATCTTCTCCGAAGTCTAGATTGCTGGCAAGGTCTTGAAATGAGGAGGGAGGGAATAGGACATATAAAACCTGAATTTAATATTAGAGCATTAAGACGAGCAGAAACACACACACACACACCACACACACACACACACACACACACACACACACACACATACACACGCACACACACAACAACCACAGGCACACACACAGACACAAACAGACACACACAGACACACACAAACACAGACACACAAAGACACACACACAGACACACAGAGACACATACACACACACACACACACACACACACACACACACACGACTTTTTATGTTGTGAGGTCGTAATGAACTCAGGACATGAGATCTAGAATCCCATGGCTCTATCACAACAGTCAGCCAGCCGCCTTAACCCTCTGACTCCCGCACCCAATCCACAAACTGCAAAAACTTAACCCTTTGATCCACTCACCCTATCCACCAGCTTAGTGCAGGAAGCTAGTACATATAGGGTGAGGAAATCAAAGCGTTAAGTTTTTGCTTTGCTGGCATGATTGACAATGCAGGATGCTGGTGAACAGTGCGCGGGATTCAAAGGATTAAACCGTGGTCTGCCTGAGGGTGGAACCACTTGTAAAGTCAGCAAAGACTTTCAAGACAAGAGACAACCACCACCACCACCACGGTTACTAATACCACAGATATTTTCGGTGCACAGAATCAGGTCTGATACTGTTTGCAATTTGGAAAACCATCCAAGGCCTTCAGGGCACTACACCAACCAATACTACCACAATTACTACTACTACTAAGTGCCCCCCACATCACGCCTACCACCCTGACATTTTCGATGCACCGATGATCCTTTCTGGAATGCCAGGAACACCTCCAGGGCACGACTACTACCATTACTACCCCGACATTTTCCGCGCACCCAAGATCCCATTTATCATACTAGTAAAGCCACTCAGGACACAATCGCCACCACCGCTGCTACTACTACCACCCTAACGGTAACGGTGCAAGGGATTATCCCGTTCGTGACTGTAGCAAATCCTTTTAAGATATAGTAGCAAATCTCTTTAAGATACAAAAGCGAATCCCCTTAGAATACAATCACTACCAGCCACCGCAGCTATTACAAATCTTACCCAAAACATGTCCAAATCACGGATTACCACGTTTATAGTAAAGCAAAACTGGTCGAGCCATGGACTCAGGATCCGATATCTCGAGTTCAATACCAAGCCAATACCATTAATTACAAAAAACTGGCCTGTTCGCCGCCCATCTTAATGTTTCCATCATTCTGGTAGTGTCAGCTTAGTGTTTCCATAGATCCCTCACCCGGGTACCCAAGTTCCCCATTCAAAAATCTTGCCATCGGACAGGATTTTTGCGCAGGCTCAGGGAGTCTGCCGGATAATTTGCTGGCAGATTTGGATGGAGCGCGTGTGGGATTGTCCGAGTGCGATGAATCCCTTTTTGGACAAACACTACATTCATCAAGATACAATCCCAACCACATCCACGATCATCTCTACTACTACTACTTCAACGTTTTCGATGTAAGGATGATCATGTTTTTGAACATTAGCAAAACCCTTCAGGCAACGTTGACGTCATGCTGACTTCTTGCAAAAACCTTCAGGCAACGTTTACTGACGTCACTACAATCATCTGTACTACTATTACTATCCTGATATTTTTTCCACGCGCATCCACGATCCAGTTTGCGATATTAGCTAGCAAAGCCCCCCAGGGTATACATTCAAAAGCACCCACCATCACCACTACCACTACCACCTCAATATTTTCGCTGCAGGGTCTATCACGTTTGTGACACTAGCAAAGACTCGGGCCACAATCACTGCAATCACTACGGTCATCTCCACTGTTACTACCCACAATTTTCCCTTGCACCCACGATCCTGTCTGCGATACTGGTGAAGCCCCTGAGAATGCCGTTACAACATCACCAACATCATTGGTACTGCAGCCAATAATTTCGATGTATGGATTTTACAATGACACACTAAAAATCCTTTTTCTTCTGCTCATCGCCACGTTTGGGAAGCTGCCTACTTTGGTTGTTGTTGTTGTTGATGTTGTTGTTGTTGTTGCTGCTGCTGCTGCTGTTGTCGTTGTTTGGTAGGGAGGGGGGGGGGGAGAGAGCCGGGGCTAAACGTTATGCATTTATCCTTTATTGTCTTTCGTATGCACCTGGTACGATTTTACAGCTGTTTTTTCTTTAACTGCATTTTAGAATTGCAAGGTTAATTGTGAGCATGGTTTTTAACTCTTTGTCTTTTATCTTAGGGTTGTCATTTTTCACGTGGTGTTAGCCCTGATATGGCTCTAGTAGTCGGCTGGGCTACAAGCAATATGAACTTCAACTTGAGTATGAGAGGAGAAAAACAACGATATCATGGCTCAACCATACAACTCTCTCCCATTCCCTTACGAGAGCTGGCAAGACGCCCACTCGTAAGGTGGGCGATTCTGGCACCTTTTCCTGTCCCGCCTTAGGGCCACAATACTCTTGAGTGTCTTGGGTGTCCGTCCCCCCACCCCCACCCCCTCAAGAGATATATAACAAATACCATCGTCACTAACTCTACCGCCACTTTACGACTACAAAAACTATAAATAACTACGACATTTTGGAAGCATCGACGATCCCCCCCCACCCCCCCACCCCCCCACCCCGGCAAAGATCTTCAGGACACGAAAGTTGGCAGTCTTTTCCACTTTCTTTCGCGCAACCACTACTTCCAGCTACGACTACTATTACTACGTTGACATTTTCGACGTGCGCCCGGTCGATCCGGTCTTGGGCTGTCAGTGATGACCCTCCCTGGATCAGAATACCAGGCATCCCCCCCTTGTGGTACTAAGTGCTGGCTGTGATCGACTGCCGCTGGAAACGTTTGACATTAGGACAAGATGCAGCCTGTAGCTCTTGAGAAAACCACCCAGCAATTCACTGCGGTCACCTTTGAGAAAGTCACCTAGGACAGTTCTCTGCACTCTGCGAACGCACGCGATGGTGTCGTATGGTTTACCTGCTCGCTCGCTCGCTCGCACGTGCTTGCATGCGCGCGTGCTGTGTCTGTGTAAGTACGTGCGTGATTGCATGTATGTGTTTTTGTTCCGTTTTGTTTCTTGTTTTAAATGCATACATTTTTTTTTTCAAAGGACACGGATATAACTTGCTGTCGTTATATTTGCATGCATTTATCTTCCATCAACTGCTGTTCCGTTTCGTTTCGGTTTTATTTGCATCCGTTTTCTTCAAAGAATACAAATATGACCTGCTGTCCTTATATTTGCATGCATTTATTTTCCATCAAACGAAACCAATAATCTGTCTTTCTTATTTGCGTGCGTTTGTCTTCTGTACACCAAAACAAAATAATTGATCTTTTATTTAGACATACGCATAACTTCCATCAACTGAAACAGATAATACGTAGTCTTATTACATGCTTGTATACGTTTACCTTCTACCAACTGAAAAGAGTAATTTGTTGCATTTAGTTTATTTTCCACAAAATGAAATGAATACGTTTTTGCTTTTATTTATCTTCTATCAAATGAAACGAACAGTTTGGCTTTTTACGTGCATACATTTATCCTCAATCTACTGGGAAAGTTGTTTTTCTGTCTATTTTGCATCTTACCATTATCACACACATCACCTGAAACAATGCGTTGTTTATTTATTTGCAGACAT
>CM060305.1:66420663-66428163 GCA_030674185.1 Monoplex corrugatus
GAGTGGAATGAGAGAAAGGAAAAGTTTTTTATTTAAAAAAAAAATTTTTTAAACAGAGGTCTGGGGAAATGAAACGGAACCTGTGTCAAGTATCCGCCTTTTCTCTCACGCGTTTATGTTATTTCTCTCTGTGTGTGTGTGTGTGTGTGTGTGTGTGTGTGTGTGTGTGTGTGTGTGTGTGCGCGCGTGTGTGTGTGCACCTTTCGAGACTGCTACTTTTCACTTACGTAGCCACAAGCTTTTCTCGCACAAGGGGGGACCGTATGAAACCCACTGGCTAGATTGGCTCGTTTTAGCTAGCTTTGTCTCACTTTGCCACGCCTATGAAACTCCTTCAAGAGTGACAGATCTTCTCTGCTGCCCCACAACCTACATGCGACTACATCTCGAACTGAACCGGCCAGTGGTTGGTGGATATTTTGGGTCACGCGGCAGACATCTTGCTTATAATAATAATAATAATAATAATAATAATAATTACAATATTTATATAGCGCAAAATCTTGATAAAATCAAATCTAAGCGCTGAAACAGACACACACACACGCACGCACGCACACACACGCACGCACCCACACGCACTCACGCACACACACACACACACACACACGCACACGGCTATAAATGGGGAGAAAGAATAAAAGCAATGGAAAATTATAGAGAGCATATTATATACATATGCATATGTATCAACCATGACCTGAAGGAACACAGCCACAGGATCGAAAGAGGCGTGTTGAACACTTCTTTGCCGTCACTTTGGACAAAACTACTTAAGAAAGAGTGCCAAAAATGCGGACAGATCTAGCCATCGGAACACCCGCACGCAATCGCGCGGTAAAGATGCGCTTCCAGACTTACCAGAAGATAAGACAGAATAAATTCGAGACATAAAGACTCGCACGTGGTGGTTTTAGTATTAGTTTTAGGCTTTCGATCATGTGACTCCGTCCTTTCAGGTCATGGCTCATACATATATGCATAAGCAAGATGTTTGCTGCATCAACCAAAATATCAACCAATCACTGGCCAGTTCGGTTTGAGATGTAGTCGCATGTCACAAGGCCGACCGATCACGGAAATCCACCAGGCTTGCTTGGAGTGCAAAATGTTCTAAGCTGATTGATTGATTGATTGATTGATTCTGTTCAGTTTTTACGTCGGCACCCACCTCAGGTGATATGGACGACGGGGATAACCATCCCAGGGAAGTGGGGGAAGTGGGACCCTATCTAATCCTATACTGACTCCACCAGAACAACGACGATGTTAAGATGGGACAGTGAGAAGGCCAGTTTTAATGTAGCACACCCCAGGATTCAGAAACCCACGACCAATTTGCATGTGAATCCGATGTTCAACCAACTGAGCTACTGGGGCCCGCTGATGCATGCAGCGCATTTATTCCCCCTGTCTCTGTCGCTCTTCGACCAGATTTCCTTTTCCCATGTCTGTGATTTGATTCCGAGGTGCTCCCACCTGTCTTCCTCCTTGATGGACCTGTCCAATCACTTGCCGATCTAATCTCTCTGCCCATCTCCTTGTAAAGCCTTGTGAAGATTATCGGAGATGAGGTGGGGTTGGGAAAGAAGGAAAGGAAAATGGGTGGGAAAGAAGGAAATGAAAATGGGAAGAGAGACAGAGAGGGTTGAGGTGAAGAGAAACAGTGAAAGAGGAAAAAAAAACACAAATACACTTTATATCTCAAGAATAGAACGAGTGAAGGAGAGAGAGAGTGGGCAGAGGGAGAGAGAAAGGGAGGGAGGGAGGGAGAGAGAGAGCGAGAGAGAGACAGAAAGAGACAGAGAGACAGAGAAAGACAGACAGAGACACACAGACAGACAGAGACAGAGAGAGAAAGAGACAGAGACAGAGAAAAATGCAGAGACAAAGAGAGAGAGAGACAGACAGACACAGACAGAGACAGAGAGAAACATGCAGAGAGACAGACCCAGACAAAGTACGAATATGGCGAGAAAAATAAAACATACTCGACACAGCCGTATCAAGGTCATAAAGACAGCGACCACTAAACCACGAGAATGTGCGTGTGTGCTTTCGAGCGTGCGTGCGCGTGAGCGTGTATGTGATATATTGTGAAAAACAGTTTTGCATGTATCGCACTGTCTTGTAAAAGTGGAGTGCACACCGATTCCAAATGGCTTTAGAGATTATCGCTATACAAGACAGACGTATTTAAGTCTTGCAGTAGTAGCAGTGGTAGTAGTAGTGGTGGTGGTGGCGGTGGTAGTAGTAATAGTAGTAGCAGTAATAGTAGTAGTAAGTAGTACCAAATGGCTTTAGAGAACAGCGCTACACAAGAAAGATTTATCGTTATTTCAGTAGCAGCAGCAGCAGCAGTAGTAGTAGTAGCAGCAGCAATAGTAGTAGAGTAGTAGTAATAATGGTGGTTGTGGTAGTAGTAGTAGTAGCAGTTGGTGGTGGTGGTAGTAGTACTAACAGTGGTGGTGGTGATAGTAGTAACTGAAGTAGTAGTAGTAGTAGTAATAATGGTGGTGGTGGTGTGGTAGTAGTTGTAGTAGTAGTAGTAGTAATAGTAGTAGTAGTTGGTGGTGGTGTGGTAGTAATGGTAACCGTGGAGGTGGCGGTGGTGGTAGTGGCAGTAATAGTTGCAGCAGGAGTAGTAGTAACAGTAACAGTAGCAGCAGCAGCACCAGTAGTAGCAGTAAGTAGTGAATATTAGTAGTAGTAATAGACGACTAACCTGGAAAAAAAAAAGGAAGAAAGAAAGAAAAAAGTGGGGGCAACGAAGAAGAAGAGATAGAAGAAGGACGAGGAGAATGACAGAGGAGAGGAAAAGGTGAAGGAAGAGCAGAAGACGTAAAGGAAGGAAAAGGTCAACTATGCCGTCCCTAAACGAGTAAGAGACAAAACATGCAGAGCTACTTAACCCTTTAACCTCCCCATCTTAGCTGACTTTACCTCAAAAGACCGGTACCACCAACTCCCCGCTTCTTTACACAAGCCTTAAAACGAAACGCATCATTTAACCCCTTCAGGCATCGTCGCCTCTTCGCACTCCCTGCAGCAGCATTTAACCCTTCAGGCACCATCATCTTTTAACACTCTGAAAGCAACACAGCGCTCGACTCTATTGGGACAGCCTCTCTCTCTCTCTCTCTCTCTCTTTTTTTTTTTCTCTCCTTCTCTCTCCCGTACCTCCCTCTCTCATTCACCTTCTCTCTCTCTCTCACTCACTCTGTCTGTCTGTCTGTCTCTCTGTCTCTCGCTCTGTCTCTCTGTCTGTCTCTCTCTCTCTCCCTCTCTCTCTCCCCGCGTTTCTCTCTGTCTCTCTCTTTCGCTTTCTCCGTCTCTTTCTCTCTCTCTCTCTCGCTCTGTCTCTGTGTCTCTCTCTGTCTTTGTCAGTCAGTCTGTCTGTCTGTCCGTCTCTCTCTCTCTCTCTCTCTTCCTCCTCCCTTCTCATTCCCTCCCTACCACAACATCATTTCTATCCCTTAGACACCATTAGCCAGCACAGCCGTCTCAGAGCAAAGTGGACCCTGGAGGAACAAGAGATCGACTGCCAGGACCGAGAATCCCTCAAGAGCTGCCCCTGGTGGACAAGGCTAAGCCAGCATGTAGCCAGCTGGTGAAATCTCGCAGAAAGACCAGAGACATAAAACAGTGAGAACCGTAAGTTCATCATATTTGTTGTTGGTGGTTTAGGATTCATTTGTTTTGTTCCTTTAATTGTTGTTGGTGTTTTCTTTCTTCTTTCTTTTTCTTCTTCTTCTTCTTCTTCCCTCCGCTCTCTGTCTGTCTGTCTGTTTCTCTCTCTGTCTCTGTCTGTCTGTCTGTCTGTCCTCTCTTTTTTCTTCTTCTTCCTTCCGCTCTCTCTCTCTCTCTTTCTCGCTTTTGTTGTTGTTCTTGGTTTGTTGTTTTATCCTGCGCAGTTTCAACGGCGTTCATCCCACGACGGTCACTCTGGTCCTTCAATACACTACCAATCTCAAATTTATTAAACTGACGTCCTAGTGCCACGAAGCCCATGGGAGCCAGTGATGTCAAGCCGCAACGGGAACTCCAACCGGAGGAGTCCCTGCACTGCTGCCGGTTCACTTCCGAGGAGTTCAACTGTTCCTGTTCTGATCTCATTTGCTGTGGACGCTGCCTGTTAAAACCCCTACTACTAACGACAAACATTTGCTCAGTAACTTATGTTTCAGGCTCTATGTCAGTTTTGATGCCGGACTGCTGAAGGCTCAGAGCAGTAAAAGCAAACAAGCAACCAATCAATCAACAAACCAACAAGCAAAACAAAGACATTTTCTGACTGTGAGCCTAAAGGGTCTCGTTTGGACTAGACACATGAATAAAGAGAGCGGTTGTGACCAAGACCGCGTGACAGGCCTGTACTCTGCTCTTATTTTCACGATACATCATGGTGTCAACCAGGACTGACTAATACAGACACATTTTTGGTGTCAGTCAAGAAATTTTGAGTAACACCCTCAGTAACCCTTCCGTAAAGTGACTAAGACTCCCCATCCAGGTTTGCGTGTGCTTTGTACCCTGGTCGCTGTTGAGTGATCGCTTTGGCGAATGATGAGAGAGTGTACTTTGGTTTGATTCTTAAGATTTGGCGCCGTATAAATGCCATTATTATTATCACTTATAACATCGCTTCTCAGCTTTTTGGTTAAGATCAAAGTATAGTATCTGTTCTTATCAGCTTAATAGCTGATACGATCCCTACCCTGGAGCTTCGACATTAAACTGATTTTCGAACCTTGGTGAAGAATCAGGGGCTGGCTCTGCCCTTGCCACGGGTTGACCTGGTATTGCAGTACTTCCAGGATTGGCCCATTTTTATTGCAAAAAAATACTTATAACATTTTACGTTAAGATCAGTGATATGACTCGACTGAATGATCCCCAGTCTTCCTAACGAATCCACAGCACGCTCAACTTTGGTTAGGAGCCAGCAGAGCAATAACATCGCATAATATTTTGGACTGATTGAGGTTCAGGCACGTGACTTCCCAGTCGTTCATCCTTTGAACTAACTCCTTCGCTACGATGAGCAGGTCGCCGTAAAGTTAAGTTGCCTATCTCTGTCTGCGTTGTCTCTGGTCGGATAGACAGATGTGTGAGCATCTGTAAACTCTTTCAGTCGTAGCCCTACAGAAAGAGCTTTGATACAGATCAACTGGCAGACACATTGTGGACAAAGAGCTCAAAACGATAAACAAAGAAGGGTTTAAACAGTAAACGAGGACTTCTTCGCTCTTTATCGATGAATCTTCACTGAACGAGGAACACATGCGTGGTCTGTCTGTCTGTCTGTCTGTCTGTCTCTCTGTGTGAATCTCTGTCTCTCTCTGTGTCTCTGTCTGTCTGTCCGTCTGTCTGTCTGTCTGCGTGTCTGTCTGTCTCTCTTTCCCTCTCTCTCTTAAACAATAAACGAGGACTTCTTCGCTGTTTATCGATGAATCTTCACAAAATGAGGAACACATGTGTAGTCTTATGTCTTCTGTCTGTCTGTCTGTCTGTCTGTCTGTCTGTCTGTCTTCTCTCTCTCTCTCTCTCTCTCTCTCTCTCTCTCTCTCTCTCTCTCTCTCTCTCCTGTAGTTAATGCATCTACGGGAAAGGTTTTCTTTATCCTTATGTGTCGTTTGTTTTGTTACTTATTTTTACTTTTGTTTCTGTTTTCTTGTACCGTTAAGCTTCGTTGAGGAGATGTAGCATTCGGATGAGAACCAGACGGGTAGTTTGTTTTGTTGTTATTTGTTAATGTTGTTTATGATGTTATTTGATGATTTTCTCTAACGTACATAAACATCCTTTCATACGGACTATGGTCTGTTTTCAATACGATGTCTGAAGTCTTGATTCATTCTCTCTCTCTCTCTCTCTCTCTCTCTCTCTCTCTCTCTCTCTCTCTCTCTCTCTCTCTCTCTTTCTCACTCTCTCACGCTCTCTCTCCTCTTTCCCCTCTCTCCCTCCCTCTCTCTCCTCTCCCCATCTCCCCTCTCCCTCTCTTTGTCTCTCTCCCCCTCTCCCTTTCTTTCTCTCTCTGCCACTCTCCCTCCCTCTCCCTTTCCCCTTCTCTTTCTCTCTGCCGCTTTCTTTCTTGGTCATTTCGATACTAGGAAACTCGATGCACGTGTTGTAAAGGAACAATCGTCCACATATGAGTATGCGTGGAAACACCGATTTAGTGACACTATCCCGCGCCATTTCTGTCAGCTACACCAGAGTCAAATTAATTTCGTCACAGTCTCAATGTCGGGAAGACTGCAGGAGCCATCAACAATAAGCCGCCATGAGGCAACTCACCACAGAAAATTCTGCACTACTGCGACATCTCTTCCGTGAAGGTCAGTACGGAGAGTCTCTTCACATCCAAAGGAGGCCTACTTCCAGATCGGGTTTATTCCTAAACAGCCGGCCGTAAACCCCAGATGATGAACGACCGAAAGGCTTTTTTTTTTTAAAACAACCTATTGTACAAATCATGCACTTGCTCATACATCCCTTTTCTACCTGGGTTGACCTTTCCGCAACAAAAAGAAAGGGGCGTGGCGGCTCCGGAAGAATGTTCCGAGCACTAACTGGAATCTGCAGACCTTCCACGCACAGGTTTCAAAGGTTCCCACCACCTTTACCGCCTATTGCTGTGATCAAAAGGTAAGGAGGGTACTTATCGTCTGTTATTTTCACTGTTCTTTTTGTTTTGTTGAAGATGTGCTTGCGGCAACAAGGGATAGATATATATGGAGGGCCAAGATCGCCGACGCCATGCGGCAGGGCACATGATGATGATGATGATGATGATGGTGATGATAATGATGATGATGATGATGATTTTTGTTTAAAGGCCAGCCGACTGCGTAGAGCCATATCAGGGCTGTAACTTGTTTCAAATCATACACAATGCTTCAACTGAAAAAAAAAAAAAAAACAGAAGAAGAGAATTAAGTACACGTATGAATGCATTCGCGTACATAATCTAAGGAGATGCCCCTGGCGTTGACAACTCCGTCCAATTTATCACATAAAGGATCTAAAAAAAAGTACATGAATACAAATTTAAACATAACTAAGGACACTAAAACATATATAAAAACAGGCCTAAATTACCTAAAATTGCGTCCGCATATCTCATTTCCCTAGAGCCAAAAATTCACTTATTATATGTACCCCAGTTATCAATCCTAAAATAAAGTACGTACGACTTTATCGAACACATACACGTGAATAGACCAGCAAGACAGAAAATGACAGGAAGAAGTGACTGAATGCAAAGGGAAAAGGCAGAAACAAAGAGAATGACAGAAAAAGAGAAAATTTCTAGCACACAATTCCCAGAAGGTGGGGGACACTATATAAAGTGAAAGAGCCCCCGGCATCCCCATGGGGGTATACTTCCGCTGATCGTTCCAAATCACATCACTACAATCGGCAAAAACTCGACGACAGAGGCAGGGGTGATTAAACATAATATCAGATCAAGTTTTCCTTCAAAGACTAACATTA
>CM060305.1:66445663-66450663 GCA_030674185.1 Monoplex corrugatus
CAACAAAAGAGACAAACAGCACTCAGACAGAGAAAAGTAAGAAGTGTTAACACACGTTCACTAAAGACAAAAAAATACGTAGGCTCCGTTGCTGCCACATACTGCCTGCACTGCGTAGCCAATACACCGCATCCCAGATAAAATCGATACCTTAAGGAAAAAAAATAATTAAAGCGGAGAGGGGGGGGGGGCGAGGGGCGGGGGGCGGGGGATGGGGGGCGGGGGGCGCAAACCCAAGGTGGCGCTAATTCCCCACTTAAAAAGTTTTCGATGCTGTTAACACAAAGCTTGTGTATCGTTTTCTAACAAACACAAGGACCAATAAACCACACAGACGTGCCAATATCTTGCATATAGGCACAGACCGCAGATACTGAGACAGTCAGCGGGTGGTCCTTCGTTATTTTTTCCTGATCATGTCTTATTTCCCGTGTGTGCGTGAGCGGGTGGGGGGGGGGGAGGGTTGAGGAAGGAGGGCTAAAAGAAGAGAGAGAGAGAGAGAGAGAGAGAGAGAAATGTGTGTGACAGAAAGTGGGGGGAGGGGGGGGCAAAGAGAGAGAGAGAGAAAGAGAGAGAGAGAGAGAGAAAGAGAGAGAGAGAGAATGTGTCTGTGTGTGAGAGAGAGGGGGGCAAAGAGAAAGAGAGGCAAAGAGAAAGAGAGGGGGGCAAACAAAGACATGCAAAGAGAGAGAGAAAAAGAAAGAGAGAGAGAGAGAGAACGTGTGAGAGAGAGAGAGAGAGAGAGAGAGAGAGACAGACAGACAGACAGGGAAGAGAAAGAAAGGCAAAGACAGAGAGTGAGAGAGAGAGAGAGAGAGAGAGAGAGAGAAAGAGAGAGTCTGTGCTTGTGTGCTCGCATGCGTGCAAAAATTTAGCGTGCGTGTATGCGTGCGTATACGTGAACGTGCAAAGAAAACCAGCGTTCACTTTCTGAACAACATTTACTGGCGTGTTTCAATACACCCGTCAGGCAGGTAAACAACTTGTCAGTTTTGAAATTCCTCTGTCCCTATCGTACAGAGATCAGGCAAGCAAAGGGCCGTAATCACCTGTATGTAAATACTGTCTCCGAACAGTCCTTTTTCCTACATGTTATCATCCTACATGCATGTAAACAGAACCTGAAAAGAAACAAAGAAAAAGAAGATTTAGAAGGAGGGAGGGAGGGAAGGACCGGGAGAGGGAGAGAGAGAGGAGGGGAGAGAAAGAGAAAGGGAGGGTGAGAGAGAAAGAGAGAGAAATGAGAGAGAGAGAGAAAGAGAGAGAGAATGAGAGAGAGAGAGACACAGAGAGAAAGTGAGAGACAGGGAGTGAGAGTGAGAGTGAGATGGAGAGGAAGGAAAGAGAGAGAGGGAGGAGACACAGAGAGAGAGAGAAAGAGAAAGAGAGACAGACACAGAGAGAGAGACAGACAGACATAGAGAGATAGACACAGAATAACAGAGACAGACAGAGAAGAGAGAGAAGAGAGAGAGACAGAGAGAGACAGAGACAGAGACAGACAGAGAGAGACAATATGAAGGGAAAAAAGAAAACCAGACAGTGAACCCACAGTGAACCCACTCTTAACAATCTCCGATTTTTACACACAAACTATTACAGAAAATCCAGATTTTGTACTTCTCAAGGCCACTATGACCTAGACATAGCTTCAACTGAAACAAAACAGAAAGAATCAAAAAGTCAAGCCATTCTATTATTCTCCCACTTTATACAAAATAAAATATTGCAGACAATTCAGATATTGTACTTTTCAAATGTCACAGTGACCTTGGAGAAGCATCTGTTGAAACAAATCGTCGCGTACCTCCAAACGAGGTAAACGACAATGGCAGACTGTCACACGAGTGCTAACATACAATTTTAATTTGGTCAAAAGTCCCTAACAAAACAAAAAAAAAGGTTGTTTAGTCACTTTCCCTGAAAAGTACCGATATTAATAAGACATATTTCCTTCTCTGAACATTGACCTCGATCTTGATTTTGACCATGTGATCACGACCTCACAAGTTACGTATCTGAGACTCAAAAACAGTCTCTACGTTTGGCACTTTTTTTTTTTAAAAGATGCAACAGAAACAGCTGAGAACATTTTGTTAACGCCTTGTTGTCACAGACGAACTGACAGGCACTATTCTCCGGTCGATATGAAATCATCTACCCTGCAGAAAGAAAAAGAAGAAGATGGGGGAGGGGAGGTGGGAATGGGGGTGGGGGAGGGGGGGGGTAACTGTAACGAAATTCAGTCACCGAGAAAAACGACTTTGGCGCACTGCCAGGAAAACCATTTCTGCGCGCGCCGTGCGACAAACACATAAAAACACATACACACACACACACACACGTACGCACGCACACACGCAAGCACACACATACACGAGATAGATCTAGTCTGTACTCACACACACACGAAAAATAATTATAACAATGACAACAACAACAATAGTAACAATAACAATAATAACAATAATAACAATAATAATAATAATAACAATAATAACAACAACAATAATAATAATAGTAATAATAACAACAATAATAACAACAATAATAATAAAATAACAGCAACAATAAGAATAACAACAATATAAAAACAAAACAACAACAAAAACACCTCCAATCAGATTTCAACTGAACCACGCAAAAACCACGATAACCCCCCCCCCCCCCCCCCCACGACAAACCACCCAAAACATTCATTACGCCGTTTATCAAAACAGGCAGGCAGGCAAGAAACAGTAAAGTTTTCATACACTCTCATCCCGACATACATCCCCATCACACTACAGATTAGATACACCTGCTCAGACTAAACACAGGAACCGCAGACCTTTTCACTTACCCTTTTTTCACCGACATCCGTAAGGAGACAGGCAACTAACTGTCTACTTAAAACCATATCGCACTCTGTGATTCCCATCGTGTCGCTTTGCTCCGAGGACAGGGAAGCATCTATAGGGAACTAAATGATGTTAGTGTGTTAATCAACGTTTTCCTGCTATGCCCAATTCTGTAGCAAATACGGTGGCTGATAAGCCATCATTCAGATGATATGAACAGAGAACTTTATGATTTTACACACACACACACACACACAAACACACACACACACACACACACACACACACACACACACACACACACACACACACACACACACACACACAAAACATGTATGTATGTGTGTGTATATCTATCTATCTATCTATCTATCTATCTATCTATCTATATCTCTCTTTCTATACACACACACACACACTTATATATATACATACATACATACATACATACATATATATATATATACACTTTTTTTTTTAACTGATGAAGGGTTCGAATCTACATCACAGTCAACAGTCCATTGCGCTCATACACTTCACCACGTTGAGTGGTCGAGGCGCCAATCTACATTACTGTATACATCTATGTCCGTCCACTACCTATCCCTGTCCACAAGATCACGGCAGGTGAGGGAGGAAGTGAACGGGTTACATATTTCCTTCAGCCATTATACCATTAGCCAATAAATTATGATAGTTTCCATATCGCTCGCTATCTTGGGGGTGTTCAGGACAGGGGTTGAAAGACATTGTCCATCTCCAGAACGCTTTCTTGCCTGTCAATGCCCTTAGATAAGGATTGTGAAGACATTAAATGACTTTTATTTATATGTATCTTGCCCTCTTCTTTTTTTTTATATTTGTAGACCGTCTTTTGGGGAGGACGTGGGGTGGGGTGGGGTGATTTTTTTTTAAAGAAAAGGAAATTTATTAGAATGGCTTGATTTTTGTTGTTGTTGTTTCTTTTCATTCTTTATTTTTGTTCGTTTGTATATTTATGTACATATATGTGACAGAACGAGACAAAGAGACAGACTGATAGACAGACACACATATAGATAGATAGATAGACAAAAAGATAGATAGAGAGTCAGACAGACAGACAGAGAGAGTTAGACAGACACAGACGGACTGAGACAGAGACACAGGAAGAGAAGAAAAAGAAAACCACCTGACATTCTCCATTTGCTCAAACCCAATCCCCTCCACTCCCTTCATTCCACCACCCCCAGCCCCCTCTCTGTCTCTATCTCTGTCTCTGTCTCTCTCTCTGTCTCTCTCTCTCTCAATTCCTCTTTCTCTGTTCAGTCATACAGAACACAAAACGCACAAAAGCCTTAAAGAGGAAATCAAGGGAGAGAAGTAATACGAACATCAGAGAAAGAGAACACCGTCTCATCCCCCTTCATAAAGAGCTCTATGGCCGGCTCGCACGCAAACTTTACAGCATTTCTATACATCCACAACTTTGATTATGACACTCCCCCCCCCCCCCCCTCGTCCGCTTGTTGTAGGAGGAGGAGGATCCATTGCAGTCATAAACAACGCCCACAACATCAGGTATGAAATGTATTTGAGAGGGGGTGTTATCACGGGGAGAAAATGTTGTAGATGTAACTTTTGTTCTGTTTGAAATTGGGGAAGTATTCTACGGCTGTAATATTTTATTCAAACTGCTTTTCTGTGATAGGTGGCGTTGATGGTCTTTTCTTCTTCTTCTTCTTCTTCTCCTTCTTCTTCTTCTACAACATCATCACTTCTTCTTCTTCTTCTTCTTCTCTTTCTTCTTCTTCTTCTTCTTCTTTTTCTTCTCTTTCTTTTTCTTCTTCTTCGTCTTCTTCTTCTTACTACTACTACTAAGGCTAGGGTCTTTACGAGCAGTCCCCATCTAAACACATATATCCATATAGTTGGTTGGGCGTCGGATTCACATGCTATTGGTTTCGAACCACGGAGTATGCTAAATTTTAACTGGCCTTCTTACTGTCCATCCTAACATAATTGTAAGTCCTCTTTCTCTTACTTCCTTGGGATGGCTATGTGCGTCGGCCATATCACCTGATGTTGCCTGCCGACATAAAACTGAACAAAGTCAAAACACTGAACCTACCTAGTAGAGGAAGCGGGTTTCTGCGTGTATGACCATTCTTTATCTCGCCT
>CM060305.1:66478163-66520663 GCA_030674185.1 Monoplex corrugatus
ACACAAAACAAAACAAAACAAGCGCAAATTTTCGGCCAACTAGCCTTTGTCAAGCGCGAACGCACGGTCACAGACAAATCACAGACACCAAACAATGGATAATAAAAACGGGACTAAAAACTTCCCTGCCGCCTCGTCCAGTGGGTAAGAGATGGAATGCCCATGTCATCATGAGCAGTAGTAAGAAAAGGGGAGAGGGGAGGCAACTGTGGTGTCAAAAGGGAAGTGAGATAAGTTCTGCAATTTTGAGAAGTGGCCATGCTATATCGGTATAGCCCTGTTCTGAAGAAGGCACAGGGCAAGAGCCAAGAGATAAGGGAGTAGATTGTGCCCGGTGCCAAGAATCTGGTAGGCGTGGGAACAGGAAGAGACATGAAACGGCATGTCTGAATTTTGTTACTCATGGTTTGTCGTTAAGACCATGTGGTTTGCGTGTTCCAAGTTTATTTATGAGGTGGGATTCTCTGTCTTTCCTGTCTATGGTGCTGTTATTGTGTAGAAGCCACAGACCTTTCACTCGGATGTCATTGATTGAGTGGTCTGATTGGTTGAAGTGATTGGGGATAGTTTTATCCCTTTGGTGGCGGATATCAGCCAAGTGTTCTTTGAAACGTGTGTCAAGAGTACGTCCAGTTTCACCAATATACAATTGGGAACATTTAGAGCAGCTGATCAAGTAGACAATGTTATAAGTTTGACAGTTGAAATGTTTTGTAATTCTCATATGAGATTTGGGGCCTTTGACTGTGGTGGCTGAGCACAAGAAAGGACAAGTCTTGCATTTAGGTTTGTTGCATGGAGAGGTTCCTGGAGGTTGGCTGACTGGTTTGCTGAGATTGGAATGCACCAGCAAGTCGCGGAGATTGGTGTCTCTCTTGTAGACGAGCAAAGGGCGCTTGTCAAAGGTTTCACCTGTAGTGGGACTGGATCGCAAAATGTTCCAGTTGGACAAGATGATCCTTTTTATGAGGTGCACGGACGGGTGGTAAACTAGACTGAGGACTGGCCGATCCTCTGTGACAGCTTTGGGCTTTGAATGGAGGGCATTTGGCCGAGAGACAGAGCTGACTTTTTTCCGGGCTTCATTGATGACCTCGGGTGGGTAATGTCTGCGCAGGAAAAATCTAGTCATTTCAACTGCTTTGTCCTGAAAATTGTCTTCGTCTGAGCAGAGGCGTCGTAGTCTCAAGAACTGCGAGTAGGGAATGCTGTTTCTGGTGTTGGAAGTGTGAGATGATTGGTAGTCCAGGTAGGAATGTGAATCTGTAGGTTTGTAGTGGACTGTAGTGACTAGTTGTTCAGATTGAAGGGAAACTTCGATATCCAGGAAGCTTATGGATGTGTTTGAAATTTCATATGTGAACTTGATGGATGGGTGAAACGTTTGAACGTAGTGGATGAATTGTAAAAGTTGGTCATGATCGAGGGATGTCATGCCAATGCAATCGTCTATGTATCTTTTGTATAATTCAGGTTTGGGTTTCTTGTATTGTTGTAGGATATGTTCCTCCAAATATCCCATGAATAAGCAGGCATAGCTGGGGCCCATCTTAGTACCCATGGCGACTCCGCTAACTTGCCAGAACGTCTCATCTCCGAACGAAAATGTGTTCATGGTGAGAACCAGTTCGGCAAGTCGGACAAGGGTTGAAGTGGACAATGTTTGGTCACGTCGTTTGTCCAGAAAATGTTGGAGAGCTTTTAACCCATCGGAGTGGGGTATGCTGGTGTACAGAGAGGTCACATCCAAAGTGAACAGGTATTGGGGTTTGAAGGTGTGGTCTTCATTTAATATTTGAATCAGATCCAATGTATGGTTAGTGTCTTTGATGAAGGTAGGCAAAGCCTGGACTATAGGTTGCAAAATGTGGTCAAGAAACTGAGAAATGTTTTCAGTGGGGCAGTTGCAAGCTGACACGATAGGACGGCCAGGATTGTTGGCTTTATGTATTTTGGGAAGTAAATAAAAAAGTGATTGGACTGGAAGTTGTTTGATGAGTAGTCTGGCAGTGGGGGGCAGCTGCTTAGAGGTTATGAGATTGTTGATAAGTTTGGATATCTTGGCATGATTGGTCATGTGGGCAGGTTGGTCCAACTTTTTGTAGAAGGCGTGATGGTGGAGTTGTTTCTGGGCTTCCTTGATATACAGATGTCTGTCCCAGACTACAATTGCACCCCCCTTGTCTGCTGGTTTGATGACAATGTCGTCTCTGTTTTTGAGGGAGTGTAGTGCGTCCCTTTCTTCTTTGGAGATGTTGGAATGTTTCTTGGGTCGCATGTTGAGACAGTCTATTTCTTGGTGGCATTTGTTGATGTAATGTTCAACTTCGGGAAAGGTGTTGCGGGGAGGTTCCCGATGAGAAGGCTTATGGAAAAGTTTTGTGAATAAGTCAGCATCAGGATTCAATTTTTGTTTGGGAGGATGTCCCAGTACTGCCATCCAACGTAGGGATCTAAAAAATCGTTGGCAGCTATTGATAGTTTGGTATTTACTGGCGGATGGTTTTAAAGGGACAAATTTGAGGCCCTTTGAAAGGGCTGACACTTCCGCCTCAGAGAGTGGTAAGTTTGAAGGAATGCAATGTACAAGGGGGTGACGTGCAGAGCTAGAGGAAGGTGGAGAGGGGGCTGGGTTGCTGATAGGTGTCAAGAACGGTGCAGACGGGTTTGCAGTCTTGTTCAAGTTGGTCAATTTTTTGTCTTTTATGGTTTGCATGTGTTTTTGTAGTGACGCATTGAAATTTATTTATCTATTTGTTTATCTTATTTTATTTTATTTTACTTTATTTTGTTTATTTATTTATGCATTCATTCATACATTTATTTTAAGTTTTTGCTTTACTAGCATGGTTGACGATGCACGATGCCAGTTAACATGAAACCAAAGCATATAACACGTTAAACTCTCTGTTACTGTTATGTGTGTATATTATTATACATATATATATATTTGTTTGTTTGTTTGTTGTTTTTTTGTTTGTTTGCCCAGCCGACTGCGTTGAACCATATCAGGGCTATAATCTTTTCAAAAACATATACCATACTTCAACAGTGGAAAATAGGACAAGAAAATTAAGTACACATACCAATTCATTCGCGCACACAATCTAAGGAGATGCCCCAGGCGCTGACCACTCCGTCCAATTTATTGTGCACGGGATTTAATAAAAAAAACAATCCCGAAAACAAATTTAAACATAACTAAGGACATTAAAACATATATCAAAACGGGCCTGATTTACCTAAAATTGCTTCCGCATATCTCATTTCCCTGGAGCACAAGATGAATGTACCCCCAATTATCAACCCCTAAGAGAAAGTACGTACGACTTTTATCGAACGTAAAGAGGTGAATGGACCAGCAAGGCAGAAAATGATAGGAAGAAATGACTGAAAGCAAAGGAGGAAGAAAGAAACAAAGAGAATGACAGAAAAGAGGAACTTTCTAGTACAGAATTTCGCTAAACTCTCTTACAGAAAAGTAGATGCGCAAAAATGCAAAGGACCGTTCACACCCTTTTCGCCCCTTACTGATATGTGATGAAATAACATTTCCAGATCTTTGTTTTCGTGAGCTAAGGGGGGTTTTTTTTGGTGTTTTTTTTCCCTTACAAAGCTGCTGTTGATGCTTATTGATGCCGCCAGCATTTTTCTTACAAAATTCCAAACGCCTATGTCTAAGTTTGGGAGAGGGATGGGAATGATTTAAGGACTGAGAACACAAGCCACCGAACAAGACGGAGGAGGGTGTGTGGGCGAGGAGGGGATTGGGGAGGAGAAAAAGAGATGGAGGAGAGAGAGGGAGAAGGCTGGTACAGGGAAACATGCTCAGCAGTAACACATCAAACACAGTACTGCCAGAGGGAGGAAAAAAATTGCGCATAATCATGCAGACTCCCTGCCTTGTCATCTGTGCTGTCGACTCATACATCCAATGATACGTAATATAACTTGTCTTAACCCTTTGACTCAGCGGGATCCTGCATTGTCAACTATGCTAGCAAAACAAAAACTGGTGGATAGGGTGAGGGGGTGAAAGGGTTAAGTTTTTGCAGTTGATGGATAGGGTGTGGGAGTCAACAGGCTTATATATCTGTAGGAATATGTTCGCAGAATACGAGGAAAAGTGGAAAGAGGGACGGTTGGATGCAAGTAAAAGGCAGAGAAATTTTGGTCTCACAAAGACAGAGAGACAAAGAACTCAAGAACTTTTAACCCTAAGACTCTCTCACCTTATCCATTAGCAAAAAAATTCACCCTTTCACTCCGTCGTCCTAAACACCAGCATCCGTATTGATGTTACTGTTTAGAGTCCAGCCGACTGCGCTGAGCAATAACAGGGCAAACTGTACACTATACCTCACTGGAAAACCAAAGAAACAAAACAAAAAACAAAAACAAAAACAAAAAAACAAGCAAACAAGCAAACAAGCAAACCAAAACACTACATGGAAAAGAAAAGTACACTCGCCCTATCAACCAGCAAAAATGTACTCCTTTCACTCCCTCGCCCAGTCTACCAGCTTTCTGCGTCATCAAGTCTCGATAGCGTAACAGAAACTTAACCCTTTCACTCCCTTACTCTATCCACCAGTTTTGCAGTTGATGAAGGAGTGAAAAGAGTGAAAGGGGTGAAAGAGTCAAATGAGTTTCTGACCGTACGACAAATATAGAGATGGAAACGAAGATAGAGACAGAAAGAGAGAGAAAGCGACAGAGGCAGAGAGACAGACAGACAGACAGACAGACAGACAGACAGACAGGCAGAGAGAGCCAGGCAGACAGACAGACAGACACACAGACTGACAGACAGACAGACAGACAGAGAGGTAGTGACAGACAGACAGGCAGAGAGAGCCAGGCAGACAGACAGACACACAGACACACAGACAGACAGACAGAGAGACAGAAACACAGACAGAGACAGAATCAGTGACAGAGAGAATAGGATGGCCGAGAGAGAAAATAAAAAAGATGGAGAGAAGGGCAGGAAGAGGAGGAGGCAAGAAGTCTGGAACGGCAGACAGACACAGAAAAGATACACACAGTGCAGTGGGGTGTAAAACTGTAGTGGGCTTGTAGGACAACAGTCACGATAACAAGAGCTACAACAACAAACACTGCATTGCCTGGATAGAAGGAACCACTCCTTACACACACACTCCACACACACATTCTCTCTCTCTCTCTCTCTCTCTCTCTCTCTCTCTCTCTCTCTCTCTCTCTCTCTCTCTCTCTCTCTCCGCCTGTTTTTGTGATTGCACCGATGTCTGCATACCATGACGAAAAGTCACCCTCCCCTCTCCAATCCAAGTCAGTCGCATTGCTTACTTGATCTATTACTAGAGCTCACAATGCGCTGGGAATGAAAAGAAAAGAAAAACAAAAAAGAAATAAAAAGAAAAAAAAGAGCTTCCATCAAAATTACAAAGCTGAACCCCTTTGATTCCCTCACCCTATCTGCCAGCTTCAGTTTCAGTTTCTTAAGATGACGTCGCCGCGCTCGGAATGAATTCCATGTGCACTAACGTCACAGGTGGCATATGATGGTGATCAAGGAACTAACTTTAAGCCTACATATAAACCCATGAGCTGGCCAGGTCCTGACAGCCAGCTTCCTACAACATTAAATATACACGGTAGCAAAGCAAAACCTTAACCCCTGGACTTCCTCACCCTCTCCACCAGCTTCCTTGTGAAAGGGTATAGTTTTCTTGAGCCGATATGTACTGAGAGAGTGAAACGGTCAACTGAAACGCGGTTCTGACCGTTCAAGTTATCAGAAAAGACTGATTAAAGTTCCTGTGTGCCTTTCTAACAAAAGTGTTTACGCTGGTTATGTGTGTGTGTGCGTGAGTGTGTGTGTGTGTGTGTGTGTGTGTGTGTGTGTGTGTGTGTGTGTGTGTGTGTGTGTGTGTGTGTGTGTGTGTGTGTGTTTGTGTGTGTGTGTGTGTGTCTGTGTGTGTGTGTGTAGGGTGGGGGTGAGGGAGATATATACAGAATCTAGACGTAACATTCAAAACTCAATGCCGATCCAGCAATCCGTCAGTTCTGTATGGGCGCTGCATCAATTGCCTCACCACCTTTCAAGGTTGTGGGCGAGTGCTTGCACCGTGGCAAAGTTCTCTCCAGTCAACTCTGCACTGTTGCCTGTCCATTTTTTCCTCTGTCTGTCTGTCTGTCTCTGTCTCTGTCTCTGTCTCTCCACCTATCTATCTGTCTGTCTCTTTCTGCTGCCTACTTATCTGTCTGTCTCTGCCTGCCTGCCTACCTGCCTCTCTCTCTCCTTCTCTCTCTCTCTCTCTCTCTCTCTTTCATATCTCACTTTCTCTCTCTGATTCTTCTCCCTGTAGTGTTCCCAAGAGGATGGTCTTAAAGAGTCCGCAGTATCTTGTTACATGACCATACCCATCCTAGCTATCTCTTCGTTATCGTGGACAGCAGGTCTTCATTGTGTCTCACGTACTGGGTGATATACATGTAATCTATACTGATAAGGCGCTAAATCTTCACGTTTAAATTAAATCAAAGCGCACGCTCTCATCATTCACTGAAACATTCACTCATATTGACAAAAAACAACTTACGGGTAGACAACACACATGCACACAGGGTGGAGAAAGAAAAGGAGGGGAGTGATATGAAGGGGTGGTTGTATGAAAGTTGGAGGAAGGGGGAAATTACTGCTAGACAAAAGAAAAAAA
Source organism: Monoplex corrugatus (assembly GCA_030674185.1). Classification (NCBI taxonomy): domain Eukaryota; kingdom Metazoa; phylum Mollusca; class Gastropoda; order Littorinimorpha; family Ranellidae; genus Monoplex; species Monoplex corrugatus. Next base: position 66,484,868 of record CM060305.1, read on the forward strand.
GGTATGTCTTCAAGTTTGAATCGAAGGGAGAGAGACAGACAGACAGACAGAGAGACAGAGACACAGAGAGAGAGAGACAGAGACAGAGAGACAGAGATAGAGAGAGACAGAGACAGAGAGGGACAGAGAAACAGAGAGACAGAGACAGAGAGACAGGCAGACAGACAGACAGAGAGAGACAAGAGGACAGAGAGAGACAAGAGGACAGAGAGAGAGAGAGACACACACACACACACACACACACACAGAGGGAGAGAGAAAGAGAGAGAGAAAAAGAGTGAAAGAGAGAGAGGGGGCAGACAGACAGAGACGGAAGGAGACAAGAGGCAGGGAGAGAAAGAGAAGAGGAGGTTGAAAAGGGAAAGAAGCAGGTGTGAAAGGGAGAGACAGACAGACAGAGACAGAAAAAAAAACAACTGAAAGTATACGCAGCAAAATGTGCGTGTGCGCGCATACTTCTGGGTGACGTTCTTAACTTTTAAACCACTCCTACATATAAATGTCAAAAAAACCAGCATAACAATAAAACTGGGGGGAAAATCCCCATAAAAATGCCCAGATCATATGAGCCAAAGCAGTCGAAACGGTGGAGTCAGCGTATGTTAAAAACAAATCCATAATACTGCCAAAGTTAAACGGCTTGAACCTAAAAATAATACGCGAATAAATAAAACGGAGGACGGCTATATTTAAAACCATTTTTATGTCAAGCAGCCTTTGTAGTCGTAGTCGTAGCAGCAGCAGTAGTAGTAGTAGTAGTAGTAGTGTACAGTAGTAGAAGTAATAATAGTAGAAGCAGTAGTAGTAGTAGTAGTGGTAGTAGTTTGGCTCTTAGGAAATGTGATATGCAGAAGCAATTTCAGGTACTCTAAGCCCGTTTTATATGTATATTTTAGTGTCCTCACTTATGCTTACATTTACTTTCAGGTACGTTTTTTTTTTTTAGCTCTCTGGTGATAAATCTAACGGAGTGGTCAACGCCAGGGGCATATACTTAGATTATGTGCTTGACTGCATTGACATGTGTACTTAATTTTTTTTTCCAGATTTGTTTTTTTTTGGGGGGTGCACTATTTTTAGATGGTTATAGCCCTGATGTGGCTCTACACTGTCGGTGTTGGCTGGGCTTTAGATAACACGACGTAGTAGTAGTAGTAGTAGTAGTAGTAGTAGTAGTAGTAGTAGTAGTAGTAGTAGTAGTAGTAGTAGTAGGTCTTTTCATCCCCGTAACCACTAATAATTATCCATTCAGAAGAGACCAAACGAAATGCAGCAACATCCATCTTAAACGACAACGACGACGACGACGACGACGATGATGATGATGATGATGATGATGATGGATGATGATGACGACGATGACGACGACGACGACGATGATGATGATAACGACGACGACGACGATGATGATGATGATGACGACAACGACGACGCAGACGACGGTTGTACAAATAAGAAATCAATCAATCTGTCAATAATCAGAGTTACCAGACCAAGATGGGTCCGACTCTCTCGTCTGTCCAACGGATAAGCAAGGAGGTAGGTAGTAAACTGGTCTTTACAGTGCTTGGTGTGGTGGGCTCTTGCGATGCAGACGGCCTTCTTTCTTCAAGAACCAACAGTCCTGGAGGGACTTGGGTCTTCCGCAAGGCACCGCATGCAGAGGTGTCCTGCGGCCAACCCTGCCCCAACTCCCCACAGCCCCCCCCCCCTTCACCCCTCCCTGTACAAACACACGCAGAGACTTTAAGCTATGATAACCCTCTGATTCCCTCACCCTGCCAACCTGCATCCTGCATTGTCAATGTCAACCATGCTAGCAAAGCACAAAAAATAAATAAATAAATAAATAAAAATAAAAACTTAACACTTTGACTCCCTCACCCTATCCAGCACCTTCCTGCAGGAAGCCGGTGCATAGGGTGAGGGAGTCAGAAGGTTAAGTTCTTGCAGTTACTGGAAGCTAGTGGATAGGGTGAGGGAGTCAAAGGGTTAAGTTTTAGCAGTTACTGGAAGCTGGTGGATAGGGTGAGGGAGTCAAAGGCTTAAGTTCTTGCAGTTATTGGAAGCTGGTGGATAGGGTGAGGGAGTCAAAGGGTTAAGTTTTAGCAGTTACTGAAAACTGGTGGATAGGGTGAAGGAGCCAAAGGGTTAAGTTCTTGCAGTTACTGGAAGCTGGTGGATAGGGTGAGGGAGTCAAAGGGTTAAGTCTTTGTAGTTGCTGGAAGCTGATGGATAGGCTGAGGGAATCAAAGAGTTATGTTTTCATGATCGCTGGAGATTGATGGACAGGCTGAGGGAGTCAAAGGGTTAAATTTGTTTTGTAGTTACTGGAAGCTGGTGGATATGATGAGGGAGTCAAAGGGTTAAGTCTTTGTGGTTGCTGGAAGTTGATGGATAGGCTGAGGGAGTCAAAGAGCTCAGTTTTTATGATTGCTGGAGATTGATGGATAGGGTGAGGGAGCCAAAGGTTTAAGTTCTTGCAGTTACAGGAAGCTAGTGGATAGGCTGAGGGAGCCAAAGGGTTAAATTTTTTTGGCAGTTACTGGAAGCTGGCGGACAGGATGAGGGAGTCAACAGGGTGAACTACAAATGTCGACCGAACCGTTTAAAAACTGCCTACCAGCCAAAAATAACAACCGTGTTTTGCTCCCCATAACAAACCGATAAATCAGTCTATAGATGTACAGGGCAAATGGATAACATGCAAGCTTGTTGACTTCCCTGGGATTCATTCATTATGCATTCATACCGCTGCGCGCTAGATGATGCTGTTTAATAAGCTTGGCATGGCGTTTTGAAAAAAAATATAGACGAGGGCATTGTCCTCGTGGTGTGTGTGTGTTGTGTTGTGTGTGTGTGTGTGGTGTGGTGTGGTGTGTGTGTGTGTGTGTGTGTGTGTGTGTGTGTGTGTGTGTGTGTGTGTGTGTTGTGTTGTGTGTGTTGTGTTGTGTTGTGTTGTGTGTGTGTGTGTGTGTGTGTGTGTGTGTGTGTGTGTCTGTGTGTGTCTGTGTGTGTGTCTGTGTGTCTGTACGTGTCTGTGTGTCTGTGTGTGTCTGTGTCTGTGTGGCTCTCTGTGTGTATGTGCGTGTGTGTGTGTGCGTGTGTGTCTATGTCTGTGTGTCCATGTCTGTGCGTGTGTGTGTGTGTGTGTGTGTGTCTGTGCGTGTGTGTGTGTGTGTGTGTGTGTGTGTGTGTGTGTCTGTCTGTCTGTCTCTCTGACTGTTTGGGTGTGCATGAACGTGTGTGTGTGTGTCGTGAGTGCGTGTGTGCGTGTGTGTGTGAGTGCGCGCACGCGCGCTTGTGTGTGTGTCTGTGTACAAGCGTGCGCGCGTGCGTGTACGTGTGCATGCTTGCGCATGCGTACGTGCGTGCGTGCACGTACCTTTTAATTACCTGTCCCTCGGTATTTTGACTTTGACAAAAATAATATCGGCGTTGAAAAGAATACTATGTCGACATGTTGTTTTACCACAGGTCGTATGGGGCGTGTACCTTTTAATTGCCTGAACATGGTAGTAATTTTCACATTATAGACCATGTGCGTTGGAAAGACACGTGTCGGGACGTCGTTGTTTTAACACCGGAGTGACGCCGTTAACCCTCTGCCTCCCGCACCCCTAGCCACCATCTACAAAAACTTAACCCTTTGGCGAATAGGGTGAGGGAATCAAAGGTTCAAGTTTTTGCTTTGCTAGCATGGTTGACAATGCAGGATTCTGGTAAAACAGTGTGCGGGAGTCAAAGGGTTAAGTTTTTGCTTTGCTAGCATGGTTGACAAGGTAGGATTCTGGTAAAACAGTGTGCGGGACTCAAAGGGTTAAGTTTTTGCTTTGCTAGCATGGTTGACAAGGCAGGATTGTGGTATACAGGGTGTGGGAGTCAAAGGGTTAAGTTTTTGCTTTGCTAACATGGTTGACAAGGTAGGATTCTGGTAAAACAGGGTGCGGGAGTCAAAGGGTTAAGTTTTTGCTTTGCTAGCATGGTTGACAAGGCAGGATTCTGGTAAACAGGATGCGGGAGTCAAAGGGTTAAGTTTTTGCTTTGCTAGCATGGTTGACAATGCAGGATTCTGGTAAAACAGGGTGCGGGAGTCAAAGGGTTAAGTTTTTGCTTTGCTAGCATGGTTGGCAAGGCAGGATTGTGGTATACAGGGTGCGGGAGTCAAAGGGTTAAGTTTTTGCTTTGCTAACATGGTTGACAATGCAGGATTCTGGTAAAACAGGGTGCGGGAGTCAAAGGGTTAAGTTTTTGCTTTGCTAGCATGGTTGACAAGGCAGGATTCTGGTAAACAGGATGCGGGAGTCAAAGGGTTAAGTTTTTGCTTTGCTAGCATGGTTGACAATGCAGGATTCTGGTAAAACAGGGTGCGGGAGTCAAAGGGTTAAGTTTTTGCTTTGCTAGCATGGTTGACAAGGCAGGATTCTGGTAAACAGGGTGCGGGAGTCAAAGGGTTAAGTTTTTGCTTTGCTAGCATGGTTGACAAGGCAGGATTCTGGTAAACAGGATGCGGGAGTCAAAGGGTTAGAAACGACTGCCATGAACTCCGGAAGCCAACAACAGCAAATTAGAACAATGATTACAATACGGAGCTGCCTGCTAAATGATACATTTAAGACCGCACTCTACGCTCAAGTACACGTTAAACGCTCCGCGCTGAATCCCGTTAGCTTTGAACTCTTTGTCTCCTGGTTTTCAAATGAATGTGTAAGCTTCAATAATGTATATAATTTCAAGCAGATCTGTCAAACTGTTTTGTTTCAAAACCCCATACTTAACCTTTCAGTTCCCGCAAGAAACTAGCGGATAAGGCGTGGGAATATTTAAAGCTTCAAAGATGTATATATATATATATATATATATATATATATATATATATATATATATATATATATATATATATATAAACAGACCTATCGAAGTCTTCTATCGTACAGACCCATACTCAACCCTTTCACTTCCGCACGAAGTTAGTGGATACGGTGTGGGTGTGAAAAGATTAAAATGCGCGCACGCGCACGCGCGCGCAACACACACACACACACACACACACACACACACACACACACACACACACGTGCGCTCGCGCACACACACACACACACACACACACACATACATGCGTGAAATTTTTATACACTTCCTGGCAAACCTGTTATAAACTTGGTCAGTCTCTCTGTACAATATTAATATACCTATAACAGTGGCTTTTAACATGCATATGTGAGCGCGCAAATATGTGAGATTATCTCTCTCTCTCTCTCTCTCTCTCTCTCTCTCTCTCTCTCTCTCTCCGTCTCTCGCTCTCTCTCTCTCTCTCTCTCGCTCTCTCTCTCTAGGCGTTTAAGATTACATCAGCTGCTGTATCATTAGGCACGAACTGTTGATAATGTGGTAGTCGTGACGTCAAACGATCATGCACATTATGTAATTGTCCCCAGCATGAGGCCAATGGCCCATTACACGAAAACAGCACTGAAATCTGAACACACACACGCACTCTCTCTCTTTTCTCTTCTCTCTCTCTCTCCTCTCTCTCTCTCCCTCTCTCTCTCTGTCTGTCTGTCTGTCTCTCTCTCTGTGAAGTCTGAATTCTCTCTGTCTCTCTCTCTCTGTCTCTCTCTCTCTCCCTCTCTCCCAAAAAGAAGGGACTGAGACTTACTTTACCCTCTCCCCCCCCCCCCACTAATAAAAAAGAAAGGGACTGAGATTTATTTTACCATTTTCTCTCTCTCATTCTCTCTCTCTCTCTCACACACACACACACACACACAGGAGGAAGAAGAAGAACACGGCGCTAAGCCATTTCCGATGAAGTCATCGCGTTGTCATGCAGGGTCCGTGCAAATAATACAAGGGTGTCATAATTTAGAGACTGTCGAGTGAAGGGCTTTGGCTACCGGTAGTGGACGCGTCGACGCCGCACAAGTGGTTTGTCCCCCTTGAACAACCCGATAACACCACACACAGTGCCCCGCTGAACTGCCTGATATCATTATTCTCTGCCCCGCCAACAAACATTACCGTATTTCCCCTAAACTAAAACTATATTGATAACATTATCCGGCGATTGTGCACCTGTTTAACGTATAACCGGTTGATATCAAACTTAGAGAGAGCTTATCGGGCTACTCGAGAGGTTTTCCCATGACAGAGTGACATAATGGTCTCAAAGTCGGGTGTTAAAAATCAGCTGGTGTTTAATCTTAACTCTTTGACTCCCGCACCCTATCTACCAACTGAATAATAAAAAACAACAACTGAACACGCCGACTTAACCCTTTGACTCTCGCACCTTGTCTACCAACTGAATTATAAAAAAAGAAAAACTGAACCTTTTGACCACCTCACCCTATCCACCAGCTTCCAGCAGAAAGCTGTGTGACAGAGTGAGGGAGTCAAAGGGTTAACTTTTTGCTATGCTAGCGTGGTTGACAATGCAGAATGCTGGTGGACAGGTTGCGGGTGTCAAAGGGTTAACAAAGCAGCGTGCTTTACAGGAACTGGAAAACAAAATGCCGGTGCTGGAAATAGTTATCGATATCAAAATGAGGTCTTCATTTTTCCCTAGAAAGAAATCAATACTAGACTCTAACAACAAAACAAACATTAAGTTAATGAATACAATACAATACAATACAATACAATATTTTATTTATATAGCGCAAAATCTTGATAAAATCAAATCTAAGCGCTGAAACAGACACACACGCACGCACGCACACACACGCACGCACGCACGCACACACACACACCACACACACACACGCGCGCGCGCGCGCGCGCGCACGGCTATAAATGGGGAGAAAGAATAAAAGCAATGGAAAATTATAGAGTATATTATACACTGTACTAACAACCAAAGAAACAAGCATAAGATAACACACTTGTTTTTCTTTGTTTAGATATATTACCTTCGAAATAAAATTGTGCCCGAGCACTGACAGAGAGGGAGGGAAAGAGAGATCGAGAGAGACAGACAGACAGATAGACAGACAGACAGAGAGACAGAGACATAGACAGAGTGAGAGAAAAGAGAGACAAAGAGAGAAAGAGAGACAGAGAGAGAAAGAGAGACAGAGACAGACAGAGAGACAGAGACAGACAGAGAGAGAAAGAGAGAGAGGGGGGGGGGAGAAACGCAAGACATGCAGACAGATACAACAGAGAGAGAGACAGACAGACAAGAGAGAGACAAAGATAGAGAAGAGAGAGAGAGAGAGAGAGAGAGAGAGAAGACACAGAGGAGAGAGAGAGAGAGAGAGAGAGAGAGAGAGAGACAGACAGACAGACAGACAGAAGAGAAAACAGACAGAGGAAGACAGAGATATGGGGGGGGGGGGGGGGGCAGGAGAGAGAAAAACGCAACGAGAGAAAAATAAACACCTGAATCACCTACACATTTGCATTTTACAATACACTTCCCCACTGAGCGTTCAAGCTGACATTTTACCGCACAAGTGACCTCGTCCCGGCTGGAGTCTCAGTGACAATGCGATGATTTACGCACAGTTCATGCAGAGTTTGGGAATTTTGTTTACCACGGCTTCATCGCTCTTTTGTTCTTCGTCTACATGGTCAGACCACATCTGGCGTTGAATGTGACCTCTTCATTACTTTTTTTTCCCCCCCCAGTTCCTGCCTGCTGTCCACGTTAACCCTTTGACCACCCCCCGCACCATGTCCACCAACATCCTGCATTGTCAACCATGCTAGCAAAGCAAAAACTCAACCCTTTGACTTCCTCACCCCATCCTGCAGGAAGCTGGTGGACAGGGTGAGGGAGTCAAAGGGTTCATTCTTTTTTTTTTTTTTCTGGTTGGTAGACAGATTGCAGGAGTCAAAGGGTTAGGAACATCAGCTGCTTTTTAACACCGACTTTGACCATTATGTCACACTGTGAAAGGTGAGGGAATCAAAGGGTTAAGTTCTTGCAGTTGGTGGATAGGGTGCGGGAGTCAAAGGGTTAAGTTCTTGCAGTTGGTGGATAGGGTGCGGGAGTCAAAGAGTTAAGTTCTTGCAGTTGGTGGATAGGGTGCAGGAGTCAGAGGGTTCAGGCGCAGGACACAGTGCTCTGCATGCCCCACGCTGAAGGGTCGGACCGCGATGGCCCAAGCTCCATTCTCGTCTAATGTGGATGACAGAACAAGCATTTGCTGTACATGTATACTGCTCGGTACCATGGTTTGTTATAAGACGCTTGGTACCTCGGACCTCAGCCCTCAAAAAAGGAGGGAAATATAGCGTTAGGGTGAGAAGGGGACAGAAGTTGTGGGTTTACATGTAAGGACAATGATCAAGTTTGTGTGTGTGTGTATATATATATATGTATATATGTATATATACATACATGTATATATATATATATACACACATATACATGTATATATACATATTTATATACATATATATACATACATACATATGTACATACATACATACATATGTCATTATTATATTATTATTATTATTATATTACTAGTAGTAGTAGTAGTAGTAGTAGTAGTTAGTAGTAGTAGTAGTAGTAGTAGTAGTTAGTATCGTCGTCATCATCATCCTTATCCTCATCATTATTATTATCATTATCATATTACTATCAGTAGTCGTAGTAGTAGTATATCATCACGATTAGTAGTAGTAGCAGTCGTAGTAGTAGTAGTAGTATCATTATAATTATTATCATTATTATCATTATTATTATTATGATGATGATGATTATTTATTATTATTAGAAGAAGAAGAAGAAGAAGAAGAAAAGCTAATCATCAGATTTAAACCTTAGCATATACGAAAGTCACTAGTAATGCTTTACAGAGCTAGAGACGCACACGTATATTTAGAATGCAATTATTGTACAAAGAACATAAACACAGGAAAGTTAACAAGCACGACAGGCATAATGGATATCATAAATAATATGAAATCACACATGAGTTGATGAGTATGGAAGAAAGCGGCTTATACTGCAAGGTCAGGAGTTTAGAGAGTTAAAAACAGAGGAAGAAGAAACGGGGGTGGTGATACGAGAATGACCAGCGGGGTACGCGATTGGTTGTCAATCATCGCGGTGAAAAACTGAACAGCCGCGGCCACCCGTTTGGGAACGCACAAAAACTGGACAAACCTGCTTCTGTCAAATCCTTAAAGCTGGCCAAACAGAACATTTCAGTTAAACAAACAGGCTGTCAGAGACGTGTCGCTAAAACTGACGAAACACTAGGCCTTTTTCCGCATCGATTCAGTTCAATAACTGTATATTGATCCATATGGAAATAGATCTGTGCAATCACAGACTCGTAATAAACGCAAACTTATCAAATACACACCGATAAAGGATTAATATCCATAGACTCATACAAACCATGAAATATCAATGTTTCGTGCAGAACAGAGACATGAACAGAACCTATTAACGTTTTCATTCTGTCCACCATCTTCTCAGAGACGTTAGGAGGGGGGTGGGGTAGACCTTGGTGGAAGGGAGAGGCCAAAGCTCGAAGACGTTAGGAGGGGGAGAGGTAGACCTTATGGGGGGGGGGGGGGAGAGGCCAAAAGCTCGAAGACGTTAGGAGGGGGAGAGGGCGACCTGGGGGGGGGGAGGGAGAGGCCAAAAGCTCGAAGACGTTAGGAGGGGGAGAGGGAGACCTGGGGGGGGGAGGGAGAGGCCAAAAGCTCGAAGACGTTAGGAGGGGGAGAGGGAGACCTTGGTGGAAGGGAGAGGCCAAAGCTCGAAGATGTTAGGAGGGGGAGAGGGAGACCTTGGGGGGGGGAGGGAGAGGCCAAAGCTCGAAGATGTTAGGAGGGGGAGAGGTAGACCTTGGGGGGGGGGGGGAAGGGAGAGGCCAAAGCTCGAAGACGTTAGGAGGGGGAGAGGTAGACCTTGGGGGGGGGGGAGGAGAGGTCAAAGCTCGAAGACGTTAGGAGGGGAGAGGTAGACCTTGGGGGGGGGGGAGGGAGAGGCCAAAAGCTCGAAGACGTTAGGAGGGGGAGAGGGAGACATTGGTGGAAGGGAGAGGTTAAAAGCTCGAAGGCGTTATGAAGGGGAGAGGTAGACCTTGGCGGGGGGGGGGGGGGGGGGGGAGGAGGAGGAGGAGAGGCCAAAAGCTCGAAGACGTTAGGAGGGAGACAGGGAGACCTTTTGTTTTTAAAAACTCGAAGATATTAGGGAGAGGGAGAGAGGTAGACCTTGTGGGGAAGGGAGAGACTAAATACGCCCACCCGATCGAGGAACTGAGTTCCTTCCACACTGACGTGCAGATTTCCAATCGATTACCTGAACTCGTTTGTAGTGAACACCGCTGTGAACGACTGGTTCCCTTTAACAGACGACATGGCGGTAATTGCCACATCTTTTGGCTGTTTCCATGTCCGTTGATCGCTTGGCTGGTTGGTTAGTTGATTATGTGCAGTATTGATTTGGAGGGGACGGGGGGGGGGGGGGAGAGGCTTTTTCTTATATGAAACAAGTTCAAACTTAGTCGCAGGCTGTTTTCATTCACTCATTTTGTGTTGTTGTCATTTTTCTTTTTGTCAAACATTCATAGATACACATGTCATCCCATCACAATGTATTGAAGATTGTTACAATAACAAACTGATACAAATACTAATATACAAAACCCCTAGGCTAGGTAGGACCTCAGGACCTGGCCAGCTCATGCATGACCTTATGTGCAGGCTTAAGGCTTTAGCAATGATCACTTTGGACCTTCTCCATCACATTGCACCTGTGATGTCAGCGTATATATGGAATTCATTCCGAACGCGGAGACGTCATCTTGAGAAACTGAATCTGAAATTGGTTGAGTGGCCGGTGGATTGTCACCGATGACTGGCTTCTTGGCTTTGTTTTCCATGGCTGGCTGGGCGACTAATCAATGATGGGTTGGGTATTACATTGTTCGACATACATAGTCTTAGACGCTCCTGGGTCGTGCGATGTATGCGACGGCAACATCGCTTCAAAGGGCCCAGTCGGCACACTATTTGGCAGTGTACAAGTTGGCTAGCTAATCCTCGAAGTTTGACGTTTGATAATAACAATAACAAAAACAAGAACAACAACAACAATAATAATGATAATATAACAACAACAATAATAATAATAACAATAACTATCATAACAATAACAACATCCATCTATCTATCTGTCTATCTATCTGTCTGTCTGTCTGTCTGTCTATCTATCTCCCCCCCCCTCTCTCTCTCTCTCTTCTTTTTTCTGGTGAAGTCCTAAAACGAGAAAGGGATGGAAACTGCATTTACGAAACACTAAGCTGTCACCCACCACCAGAATGACGGAAGAACTGAGCTGGGAGGCGAACAGGCCAGCATTTTCTATTGTCAGCTGGCAGTGAATTCAAGGCAACAGATTTCTAGTCCACAGGCTCTGTCAATAAAGCCAACCCGCAAATGTGTGTCTTGCCTCCTGTCTGTGTACATACTGGGTTAGTTCGCTTAGGTGAATGGTTAACCCTTTGACTCCCTCGCCCTGTCCACCAGCAGCCTGCTTTGTCAACCGTGCTAGCTAGCATAGCAAAAACTTGAACCTTTAACTCACTCACTTTATACACCGGCTTCTTCCTGCAGGATGCTCGTGGATAGGGTGAGGGGGTCAAAGGGTTACGTTTTTGTGCTTGGTGGATAAGGGTGCGAGAGTCAAAGGGTTAATCGGTTGCTGCTTTAATTACTTGTTTTATCTATTTATCTGGATAAGAGGCCATTTTTTTAATGTAAATCCGCATTAGCTGGCTGTTCACTTTTAACTAGAAGGTGAACATGTTCCATTTTTTCAACTGTCAACTGCGTCTCGTACAAGCAGAAGGCATACATGGTCCACTTTTTCAACATGATGTATGAGACGAAGTATACAAACCAAGACTGTGAATTTTGGTGTTTATAGTTCATTTGTTTATCCTAAAAATTCAGTTTTGCCTAACAATGTTAATGACGAACCCAAAAAGATACATAGCAGTTTAAAAAGAAATGCCCCCCCCCCCATCCCCCAGTTCAAATACATAGAACAAGGTAAACTCTCTACACTTCTGCGTGGTATATTTACAATTACAACCAGATAATACCATCATCAACATCATTGTCGTCGTCATTGTCGTCGTCGTCGTCTTCAACAGCAATGCTGACTACGAAAACCAAAAACGTTATTATTGCTATCAAGAACGAACGAAATGACACAACAATTAACAAGTTTCCAAGACACCAACAAAACACAATGGCAATGTACACCATCATCATCATCATAATCATTATGTGCCCTGCCGCATGGCCCTCCATATGCATTTACCCCTAGTCGCTGCAAGCACACCTTCCATCCTCTGTCCTCAGTCACCCTGAAAGTCCGTCCAATATTTTCTCCCTGGTGTTCTCTTTCCCTCCAGCTTTCCTGTTGTGACCAGGTGCTCTAATTCGCCTTTCCTCATAAAATGGCCTGTAAATGTTGCTTTCTTTTCCTAATCTTCTCTATAATTGATCTTCTTGTGTCCGCCTCGTTGCCAATGCACATAAAGTCCCGAAACATCTCACACTACACCTGATTTCTAAATGATCTACCCGTTTATATATATATATATATATATATATATATCTATTCAACTGTTTATGGTGTTTGGTTGTTGATTATGCTTTATGCAAATGTGCATGTCTTTCGATGATGAATATTTCTCACCATCTCCTATCTCAGGTAAGTGAAATGACAAATGTCATGTAATAACTGCATCCGGATGGTGATGTCACTGTCGTGTACACTCTTTGTGTTTCAATTTGTGTTTCCATTCGCAAAAATTCAATAAAAAGAAGTTCTGGGGGTAAAGTTTCCAAACACACACACACACACACACACACACACACACACACACACACACACACACACACACACACTCACACGTGCACATACTTGCAGGCGTCACACACACACACACACACACACACACACACACACACATACACACACGCACACGCACGCACGCACAAGCACGCACGCACACACATACACAAATATTTACAGTAAAAACAGTGGCGCTGTTATTTCTGGTTATCAAACTAAGCATCCACGCATCCCATATAATTCACACCAGTAAACTGTAATTTACTGCACACATCTGTTTAAACGATGAAACTTGTTCTAAACATTTTCTTTCTCCCATCCACTGCTGCAACTCTCTCTTGTGTGTGTGTGTGTGTGTGTGTGTGTGTGTGTGTGTGTGTGTGTGTGTGTGTGTGTGTGTGTGTGTGTGTGTCGTGTGTGTGTGTGTGTGTGTGTGTGTGTGTGTGTGTGTGTGTGTGTGTTTTCTCAACCACAGGGCTATGATGCATCAGACTGCCTGCGCACACATGTATGTAATTGATTTCCTCGATCAAACACTTAATGGACACGCCAAACAACTGTTTAAGAGAGCATACTAACGAGACGCGGCCCTGTTACACTAGAATGTTTGCATGATGGGTATTGATATATGCAAACACACACGCGCGCACACACACACACACACACACACACACACACACACGCGCGCGCGCGCGCGCACGCATGCACACAATATACATTTCTCTCTCTCTCTCTCTCTCTCTCTCTCTCTCTCTCTCTCTCCTCTCTCTCTCTCTCTCTCTCTCTCTCTCTCTCTCTGTCTGTCGGTCGGTCGGTCGGTCGGTCTCTCTCTCACTCACTCTCATTTTCTCTCCCTCTCTCTCTCTCTCACTGTTTTATCATTACTCTCATTCATTATTCTCACACAGTCCTGTTTCAGCTTTTAACGAGAAGATTGTAGCAACGACAAACATGGAAAATTGACCATTCTTGTTTTGTGCAGCTCTCTCTATCGTTGGAAAATAACGATCTGTCTGTCTGCCTTCTGTCTGTCTGCCTGTCTGTCTGCCTGTCTGTGTGTGTGTGTGTGTGTGTGTGTGTGTTCTCTCTCTCTCTCGCTCGCTCGCTCGCTCGCTCTGTAACATTGTGTTTTACTTCAGTCATGTTTCATCATTTCACATCGATTATTTTTATGACAACATTGAATGTTTCACAGTTCCAATCAATTCACGCTCGTTCTCAGCACTGAGAAATATCCACCCTTTTGCGCGACGCTGCGTGTCTTACAGGCAAACTGTGGTTTGACTTTTAATTAATGCCCATGTGCTCCTATAATGAGTGTTTCAGCGAGTTGGCTGGCCCTTGTAACAACAGTCGTGGATTCAACATTTGTTACATCTGGAGTCCTGCTCTAGAACAACATAAAAACTGACCTCGCTGTCCATCTGTATCATCATCATCATCATCATCATCATCATCATTATCGTCATCATCATCATCATCATCATGTGCCACGCCGCATGGCGTTGGCAATCATGGCCCTCCATACGAATCTAGTCTCTGACGCTGCAAGTATATCTCCTACCCTTTCTGTCCCTATCCGCTTTGCAACATTGTCAAATATTAATTTTCTCCCTGGGTCTACCTGGTGTTCTTTTTCCTTCAAGCTTTCCTGTTGCCCGTCCGCATGATCCATTCATTCTGGTCGATATCAGCTTAGTATTTCTTAAGATCAGACCCCCCACCCCGTTCATTCCCTCCCATTTCAAAACCTGGCCAGCGCATGAGGGTTTCTGCGCAGGCTCAAGGAGTCTGCTACATAACAGATGGGGAACAGGGTGGTGCACATACGGAATTGTCCTAGTGCAATGAATGCAAGGAGAGGGGGGGGGGGGAGGGTTATTACCTTTGGAATAAACTCTATTCTTACCTCAGCGTTTCGTCAGAAAAGCCTGAACGGGCCATTCACACGAGAACCGCTGAAGAAGGCAGATTGGAGAGGGGGTGGGGGTGGGGGGGTGGAGGGGTGTGTGGAAGAAAACGCAAGCGCTTTGTTCCGGAAATTTGCGGTAGCTCCAAAAACTGGCAGAATAACGCGGTGCCGCTGGATCCCGTGGGGATCAAAGGGGTGGACAAACACACTTTAATAACGCTCATTATGGCCTCAAGATGGCAAAAGCATAGCCAGCGGGCGTTACGTTACGCCTACGAGACCAACCAACAGCGGTTTCCCTCAGTTTTCACACGCTCTCTCTGTCTCTGTCTCTGTCTCTCTCTCTGGCTTTCTCTGTCTGTCTGTCTGTCTGTCTGCCTGTCTGTCTCTCCCTCCCTCTCTCTCTCTCCCTGTGTCTCTCCCTGTCTCTTTGCTTATTTTCTGTCTGTATACCTTTCTCTCTCTTTCTCTCTGTCTCTGTCTGTCTGTCTCTCTCTCTCCGTTTATTTTCTGTCTGCATCTCTGTCTGTCTGTCTGTCTGTCTGTCTCTGTCTGTTTGTCTCTTTGTCTATTTTCTGTCTGTATGCCTTTCTCTTTCTCTCTGTCTTTGTCTGTCTGTCTGTCTGCTCTCTCTCTCCCTTTGTCTATTCTCTCTCTCTCTGTCTATTTTCTGTCTGTATGCCTCTCTCTCTCTGTCTTTGTCTGTTTGTCTGTCTGTCTGTCTCTGTCTCTTTGTCTCTCTATTTTCTGTCTGTATGCCTCTCTCTCTCTCTCTCTTTCTCTCTCTCCTTCCCCTTCCCTTCAAATCATTGTGTGCAGTCACACACTGGGTTACTTACTTATATATTAGATTGCCTTTACATACGGACTGGTGATGTTTACTTTATGTCGTAACGTCAAATACCTTGCGTGTTTGTGGACGTGTTAGCAATGCTGAATATTCTTTGAAACCCTTTTTTATATTGATTCTACTCTTTTGGAGCGGCAAGGGAGGAATTTTGTTTACATTTCACTGGTTCAAAAAAATGTGAGAAAATATGTCTGGTTATTTACATGCGTACATAGGCACATACATACATACATACATACATACATACATACATTACATACATACATTACAGACATACATACATTACATATATACATACGTACACACATACATACACGCATACATACATGCATACATACATCCATACATACATACATTCATTCATTCATACATACATACATACATCCATACATACATCCATACATACATACATACATAAATTACATACATACATGCATACATACATACATACATACATACACACATACATACATACATACATACATTACATACATACATACGTACGTACACACTTACATACACGCATACATACATGCATACATACATCCATACATACATACATTCATTCATTCATACATACGTACATGCATACATACATACACATACATACATACATACATACATACATACATGCATACATACATACATACATACATACATATATATATATATATAATACATACATACATACATACGTACGTACATCCATACGTACAAACATACATACATACATTACATACACATCATATGACATTCTGTAAACGATGAACCACCTAACTAGTTACCTTGCAACCTCAGTGTTCTGGGACAACCATTTTAAATGTAATCCTCCATCCTATGTTTTGTATCACCTGTACGAACAGGTAACGGTTCACGTAAAGGTGTCTCAGCGGGCCGAACCCAGGGACCCAATGCCACTTCCAATGTTGTGCCTTGTGGAAGAACATGTGCCTTCAGGACTGGTCATGTACACCTCCCACATGAAGACCCACACGAAGACCACCATTATGGCGACTCATCCGTTAGCGCCACGAAACAGTCTGTGATCCGTGTGTGTGTGTGTGTGTGTGTGTGTGTGTGTGTGTGTGTGTGTGTGTGGTGTGTTTGTGTGTGCGTGTGTGTGTGTATGACTGTGTGTGTACATGTACGCGTGTTGTGTGTGTGTGTGTGTGTGTGTGTGTGTGTGTGTGTGTGTGTGTGTGTGTGTGTGAGTACGTGTACATGTGTGTGTACGTGTACATGTGTATGTGTGTGTGTGTGTGTGTGTGTGTGTGTGTGTGTGTGTGTGTGTGTGTGTGTGTGTGTGTGCGTTCGCGCACGTGTGTGTGAATGTGTCTGTGCCCACGCCTGCGCGCGCACGAGAGAGAGAGAGAGAGAGAGAGAGAGAGAGAGAGAGAGACAGAGACAGAGACAGAGACAGAGACAGAGAGACAGAGACAGAGAGACAGAGACAGAGACAGACAGACAGACAGACAGAGACAGAGACAGGGACAGAGGCAGAGGCAGAGACAGAGACAGAGACAAAGACACACAGAAAGAGAAACAGAGACAGAGAGAGAGAGACAAAGGATCAGAAAACCTGTGCCTGTGATGCGCTAAAACGTTCGTACATACACGTACGTGTGTCTGTGCGTTCGTGCGAGAGTATGCGTAGGCACGCGCGCGCGCGAGCGTGTGTCAAACTTGACCCAACTTTTGCACTCTTTCTCAGACACTATACAAATGCACAAACCCATGAGCACTTTTTTTAGTTAGTAACCGCTGAAGTACTGAACTGGCCAGACAGACTTGTGGAACAAACAAAAAAGCTGATTATGAACGGCCTCTACGACAATACTCGTACTTGCTGAAAAATGCCCTTGGAGCGCTCTGCCTATATGAACAGTAAGCTCCATATGTTTGTCTTTTCTCCACAACCTCTGTACTACTCTTCCTTCCAAAAGGTCTGATAAATAATAAAAAAAAAAATTTAAAAAAGAAAGAAAGAAAGAAAACCTGACAAGCCTGGTCCGAGCAGTGATCCAGGTGTTTGCTATACCCTCAATTCTTATTTCTAAAGAATTTTGTGTGGTTGACAGGGTTAGTCGTAGCCGTAGCCGTGTGTGGTGTGTGTGTGTGTGTGTGTGTGTGTGTGTGTGTGTGTGTGTGTGTGTGTGTGTGTGTGTGCGAGTGTGTGCGTGTGTGTGTGTGTGTGTGAGTGTGTCTGTGTGCGTGTGCGTGTGTGTGTGTGTGTGTGTGTGTGTGTGTATGTATGTGTAGCATGTGTGTGTAGTGTGTATGTGTAGTGTGTGTATGTGTGTAGTGTGGGTGTGTGTGTGTGTGCCCGTGCGAGCGCGCGCGCCTTCTGGGTCCGTTTACCGTGTAGGCACTTGGCTTACAAAAAAAATTGCGTTTACGACTTCTATACGACTGTTATTATCATAAATCGTTTTTGGTATAGCAGCACTATTCTCCGAGTTCGTTTGGATCCTGACAGCGCATTACACACAATCAGGCTTTTTACTGTAACAGCAGTACTAGTTTTTGTAGAATAGCATTAGCAGCAGCGGCACAATTAGTAGTTGGTAAATGGGTACAACTTGTAAGGTACGCTTTTTTACACTTCTCAACCACAAACAATAAACAAAAACCGACCAACCAAACAACAACTACAACATTTTTTTTCCTAATTTCTCTAGATATGGAAACTCAAGAACAACTGGCGACGAACAGCTTATTGTGATTGTTATTGTTGTTTAAAGCCCAGCCGACTGCGAAGAGCCATATCAGGGCCATAACCGCTTCGAAACATACAAAACATCAACGGGAAAAAAAGAAAGAAAATAAAGTGCACATTCGCGCACATAATCTAAGGACATGCCCACGGCGTTGACCACTCCATCCAACTTATCGCACAGGAGAATTAAAAAATACACCTGAATACAAATATAAGCATACCTAAGGACATCAAAACATATAAAAACGGGCATAAATTACCTAAAATTGCTTCCGCATATCTCACCTTCCTAGAGCCAAAAATGCACTTAATACATGTACCCAATTATCAATCCTAGGAAAAAGTAGGTAAGATTTTATCAAATACATACAGGTGAATAGACCAGAAAGGCAGAAAATGATAGGAAGAAATCACAGAAAATAAAGGAACAAGGCAGAAACAAAGAGATTGACAGAAAACAGGAAATTTTTGGCACAGGCATTTCAGAAGGTGGGGATACTATCTATGCTGAAAGAGCCCCCGGCATCCCCACGGGGGCGACGAACAGCTGATAAGAAAACCCAGGACTTACCACACACCTGGGGTACCATACACTGACCAGCCAAGAACTGACGGGAGTAAGCACTGATTCACAAATGCATAAATGGGTACTATCAAAACACACCGAAACCAAACGAGAACAGGAGAACAAAGACTTTACACATTAAAAAAAAAAAAGATATGTGAAAGGACCAAAGAAGCACTACACTAAGTTAGCATCACCAGATCTCTCAAGAACACGAACCATGAAGAACACACACACACACACACACACACACACACACACACACCACACACACACACACACACACACACACACACATTAAAATAAAATTTAAACAAAAAAATAAAGGCACCATCAGAATAGTAAAAGTTAGGACCCGTGGTGCCAGACAGCACAACCTTCCCTTCACAACCAACAACACCCCAAGACACCAGGCAGCAGGCATGTCAAGGAACCGAGAGGAGGAGAACAGAAAAGGTCGACAGAAAGTATGCCCGGGCAAAATGATGAGCAAACAGTCACACTGTGGGGGGACATGACGGACCAAACAAGCCCGCAAAGGGCAGACCAAACAAACGCCGGACGGCCGGGGGGAGAAAGAGGAGGGGGGGGGGGAGGGGCCCAAGCAGAAGAGGCGAGGGGGGGAGGGGCCAAGCAGAAGAGGCGACACACAGAAACCCACACACACACACACAGCCCACCTTGGCTGTTCCCAAACGTTAGGTCAACAGAGTAATGGCCCTTGCTTGTACCTTTCCGTTTACATTTTCCAGCCGCGAGCTCCCAACTGAGTGGATTCCCCCTTTCCCTCACTCGCCCCCACCCCACCCCCACCCTACCCTCCTCCCTACGCCTCAGGTATACCCTGTCCCACGTCAGGTTTGTTCATTGAGGGATTATATTGCAGCCGGACAAATCCATACGCGCTCCACCCTAACCCACCATCAATAATTACCTGGCAGACTCCTTAATTTAAGCCTGCACAAAAACTTTAGGTGCAGGCAAGGTCTTGAAACTGGGAGAAGAGAAAGAATTTATGTCGACGGGCTAGATCTAGTTGGTAGAGCCATGGACTCGAAGATCTGTTATCTTGAATTCAATCGCAGCCCGCGACGTTAAAACAAAAACGGGGGGGCCTGTTCGCTGCCCATTTTTAATGTTTTTTTATCATTCTGGTGGTATCAGCTTAGTGTTTGATAGATCCCTTCTCCCCTTTCCCCATTTCAAGACTATGCCAGCGCATAGGGTTTTGTGCTGGCTCGGAAAATCTGTCAGATAAAATAACTGGCAGATTTGGGTGGAGCGCATATGGAGTTGTCTTAGCGCGGTGAATCCCTCTTGAAATAACTCCAATTATGTATGAAATAACTAAGCTGACACGACCAGAACGACTGAAGCATTAAAAAAGAGTGGCCAGAGTTTGTGTTTCCGGCTGGAAGCTGATGTCAGAATACCGTATATCTTGAGGCAACCCTTCTTATCAACAGAACCAGAGTCAGCCAGCCAGCCCGCTTGCAAGAACCATTAGGGCTGTCTGAGTAGTGTTGAGCCTTTCAAGACCCCCTGGATTATCAGCATGGCACTTTAAACAACTGACCCGATGAACCACCTCACTCACCACTTCAACTTACAGAACCCTCCACTCTCCTCCCTACGTCACTTCCACCACTTAGCACTTCAAACCTGCTCTCCACCCCCACCCTCACCCACCACCACCACCGTCAGCCCTACACCGTTTTCTATCTCACACTAGGCTTTGGTTGGTTGATAGCTCGAGTCTTTAGTCAGTATCTTCCTCTCCCATCCAAGGCCTTGACTGACTGACTTGACTTATTGATTGATTGATTGATTGATTGGATTGATTGATCCATGACTGACCGACTGCTTGATTCCTTGACTGATTGATTGATTGATTGATTCATTCATTGAGGTTTTACAAGTAAGTGCATCACCTGTTATGGACATAAATACCACCATCTAGGATGCTGTATGTTCCCAATATAACATTCCTTATTATTCTTGGATTTTTCCATCAATATTGACTTTTTCCGTTTGGTTGATCGATTTTTCGTGTCTTACCCTATCAAAAAAAAAAAAAAGTTATGGTCTAATCAATCAAAATAAAGGAAAATTCTTATTCAACTCAACTGATCTTTCTATGAGAATTCTAAGGATATACAGACATATATATATATACCATTAATAGTTCCTTTCCATTCAATAAACCCACATTGTTCGTCTGCTATTTCTGTTCGGTTTTATTCCTCGGACTCACCATGCTTAGTCTTAGTTGATTCTACGATGGAGTTCGCATTCTATTTGATGAGTCATGTGACAAAGATTCTGTTTGACATATAGATATCGGGTATTTTATCATAATTGATTTTTGTACTTTCTTTAACAGTACATGCGTTATGATGCATCAGTTTCCATTTAATATTTCAATTCTTTTTTCAATTATGCTTATGCAATATATGCAAAGTAGCAAGGATTGGCTGTAAGACAGGCTCAGTGGGACTTAATGCAATTATCCTGAGTTATAAAGTGTTTTGAAGTTCGGGAAAATAAAAGACAAGATTAAGCTACCGTGGCTCCCGCTTACTCAACGCTCTTCCCCGTGTCTGCTTTTTGACCTCGACCCAACTTACACCACTTCCCCCCCCCCCCCACCCACCCCATTTTCTGCTATAGGCCCCACCCATCCAGCCCCCCTAACCCCCAAGACAACCAACACGTTTTGATGACGTCTGCAGGATGACCCAAACCGTGAATTGTGTCTCTACTGTTTGACTGTGCTCGTGCATGACAGATCGTCCCCTGTGTATGAATACCGCCGTATGTGCGTGCGCTGATTGCAAGTATGGGAGTGTGCACTTTCCATGCAATATTAATGTCAACGATCTGCATGATAGAAATCAGATGTGGTAGCTACAAGTTCTGTGTCTCTGTGACGGACTGATTCCAGACTTTTCGTTTGGTTGGTTGATTGGTTGGCTGGTTGATTGGTTAGTTGGGTTGGTTGGTTGGTTGGTTGGTTGGTTGGTTGGTTGGTTGATTTGTTTGTGTGTTTGTGTGTTTGTTTTTTGTTGTTGTTGCTGTTGTTGTTGTTGTTTTGTTTTTTTGTGTGTGTTTTTGTTTAGTTTTGTTTTTTATAAGGTTGTTTGATCAGAATCAGAATCAATAATCTTTTATACACACACAACACACACACACACACACACACACACATATATATATATATATATATATAATATATATATATATACTATATATATATATATATATATATATACACAGTATATATATATATTATATATATATACATATATATAGTGTGTGTTTGTGTTTCTTTTTTTTTCTTTTTGTGTGTGTTTTTTTTTTTTTTTTTTTTTAAAATATTTTTATAAGGTTGTTTGATCAGAATCAGAATAAATAATCCTTTTTTCTACATATCCGTTACACAAATAATTTCCCCGAGACACCCTTGATGGTATTTCAGCTCTCTCATCGATAGCTCGAGTTCAATCCCAGCCCGCAACATTAAAAACAGGCCTGTTCGCTGCCCGTCTTAACGATTTCGTTATTCTGGTTGTGTTAGCTTTAGTGTTTCACAGGTCCCTTCTCATCTCCTCCCCCCACTTCCCTCCTCAATTCAAGACCAAGCCAACGCACAGGGTTTTGTAACCAGACAAATAACTGCGCGCAGGTTTGGGTGGAGTGCGTATGGAATTGTCTGACTGCGACGAATCTCTTGAACAAACTCTAATCTCCACACTCCATGACGGTAGAAGACACAGATAAAAGAAAAAGATGAAAGTATGCAATACGCATGCCTTGTAAAAAACAAAACAAAATAAAACGAAAAACCACGACAATCAAAAACATAATCCAAATCTCCAACGGGCAAATTGAGTATCCAAAGCCCCAACCTCACGTACTCTACTAAAGTAACCGTACCCTCCAAACATTTTTTTACAAAGTGTATTTGTGAAAGACCATAAAAGCGGTTGGAAAACATCCAGCACTTAACATCTTCAAAATCCTACGGGTCACAAAGACCAATCAATATCACTTAGAACTGTTTAGCGATTTTGATAAATGTAACTTGTTCCTGCACCATGCAAACGGGGCTGTTGGAAAGGGACAGGCAGAAAACTGTAAGGAAATCAAAATTTGTGGGACTCTGGGGAGGAAAAAAGAAAGAATAAGCACGAGACGTATTAAAGTTTTTCTACTGCTTCTGTTACTGCCACGCTAGTGCTTCTACGTCTCTAACTACCATATATAATTACATTACACACTTTGGTAATCCAAAGGCGATACCAGTGGTGGTTTAATTAATGCGTCAGCCAGTAAAGCAAGCACTCAGGCGCGCGCGCTGAGCAGGCAGTCAGCAGATCTTAAACGGGTGGGTGAATATCTGGCACCGTGCCAATGCACACAGCCTAGTAGTAGTAAGTAGTAAGTAGTACTTCAGCTCCAGTGTCACCGCCACTTCTGATAATGCCCCACGCTCAGGTACCCGGGATCAGATTTCCACGATTCACTTCTCTAACAATAACACTACAACAACTACTACTCCTACTATTACCCCCATGTACATTATATGCATATCTTAACCCTTTGATTCCCACACCCCGTCCATCGGCATCCTGCATTGCCAATCATGATAGTAAAGCAAAAACCTAACCCCTTGATTCTTTCGAAATATCCACCAGCTTCCTACAGGAAACTGGTGGATAGGGAGAAGGAATCAAAGGGTTAAGATTTTGCATTTGGTGGACAGGGTGCGGGAGTCAAAGGGTTAACTTGCCAAAGTGTATTACATTACTTACTTACTTAGTGTTACTTATTATGCCATTAGCATGTCGGGACGGCAACACAGGTCTGCCACTCCCGTCTGTTCTGAGAAAACCTCTGTATGCTACCTCGGGTGTGTTTCACGGCCTGCCCTTTGTTCTTTCTCTGCTCATTGCCAGCTGTTCTTGCATCTTCCCTTCTGGCATCCTCCTTCTGATGTCCAGTGAAGGGCAGTCCACGTGAAGTTGTCATGGACTTTTGGAAAGGTATGCCCAATCCATCTCCATCGTCTTTTTATGATAATACGATATCCATACGGTCAACACGCAAAGTCAGAACAAGATTGACGCGGCTGAAATGTGGTTTCTAAGAGTTCCATGGACAGCTAAGAAAAAAAAAAAAACGAGACAGTCTCGAAGGATGCAGACACAAAAAGAACATTAAATTAAAGAAGGTTAGGAAAAGACAAACAACTTTAATGGGGCAAGAGAAATTAGAGCACCTAGTTTAACAGGAAAGTTGGAGTGAAAAAGAGCACCAGGTAGACCCAAGGAGAAAATATTGGACGGATTTGCGTAGTGTATGATGATAGACAGGATGGGAGATGTACTTGCAGCGACAAAGGATAGATTGGTATGGAGGGCGATGATCGCCAATGCCATGCGACAGGGCACATGATGATAGTGATGTCCACACACTCTTGACAGCATTGAACGAGCAGCTGTTGGTTGCAGATGGTGTTAATGTTGGGCCAGAAGATTTGCATGATTCCTCGGAGATTCCTTGTGTGGAAGG
Source organism: Monoplex corrugatus (assembly GCA_030674185.1). Classification (NCBI taxonomy): domain Eukaryota; kingdom Metazoa; phylum Mollusca; class Gastropoda; order Littorinimorpha; family Ranellidae; genus Monoplex; species Monoplex corrugatus. Next base: position 66,509,326 of record CM060305.1, read on the forward strand.
TTGACAGCTTGTTTGCTTGGGCGCGGGCAGTCACACTTGTTTTGGAGCTTGGTAAAGTCGCTTTCTGTCATCTTCCACCATTCTGGGCCAGAAAGTAGGGTGGAAAGGACGCAGCTCTCGTACAGTCTGGGCTTGGTGTTGACGATGTGCTGGTGCCAAGCCACACGTTCTTCAGCATTCTGAGGGTGTTTCTGGCCTTGCTGAGATAGGTTTTCATGTCCATGCCTGCTCCTTCGTCGTGACCGATAGTGTGTGTTATCTAGGTAGGTAAACTCTTCAGCTGTGGGCAGGTTTGTTCCATCAAATTGTGATGAGGGGAGTGGAAAGTTAATGTCAATACTTCTGTCTTCTTCTGACACTTCTTTACACCAGTTTGCTGTGCAACGATGTTGACACGGGATATTTTCCTCTGCATGTGCAAGTGAGACTGGGAGACCAGTACTAGTGAAGTCGACTGTAAAATCAAGGTCTTCCATTGTTGAGAAGAAAATTCCATCAGGTGCTTCCTGGTTGATTCTAAGTCGTTCTTCTCAATGCCCGTTTGTGGCCATGCTGAACAGCAGTGCTGACATTACATACCCTGACCTTAACCCTGCCTTAACTTCGAAAAAACAAAATTGAAGTAATAACGCAAACGTAACATTAGCGGTTGTTTAGTCAACCCGTTATTGAGTACAACAAGCACTTAGGCACGCGCTCTGCACGCAGTCAGTCAACGGTCGGCAATCCATCTTGAACAAACTTTAACGGCCACAATACAACTATAATAGAGTGTGCAATTCTGGCACCGTGCCAGTAAGTACCCCTGCGTCGTAGCATTTCAGCTGGAGTGTCTTGTAGTATTATTATGATAATGCCCCACGCTCAGGCACACACAGGATCAGGTTTCCCTCATTCAGTCAAGGCTTGTACACAAGGGAGTGTGTTGACGAAGACAAATCCGCCATCTCAATCCCTTTCTTGGTCGATCATAGATATAAACGGTAGCGACGATTGCTTGGCTGTTGATGACAGACAATGAACACGTACTCTCTGTCTGTCTGTCTGTCTGTGTCTGTCTGTCTGTCTGTCTGTCTGTCTGTCTGTCTCTCTCTCTCTCTGTTTATTATTAATCTATCTTTTATATTCATCTTTTGCTTCACAACAAATGGACATCAAACACATATGGCAACGAAAATTGACAAAAATACGAAAATATATTGATATATGAACTCTGTATAGATATAGAGTATACATAGTGATATTTCATTCACTGGAAGTTTAAAGATTAACACAAAGATCTGAGCTTCAGCCAACATTTTCTTTAATTTGTTTTTCAAATTATATCGTTTTGATATACGATAATCAAGTATCAACGAACAATGTGAAAACAGAGATAATATCAATTCATACATTTAAAACAAGTATTGTTCATATACAAACAACCTATAACATACAAAACATATATATGACAATATTCCAACATACAAAACATATATGACAATATTCTAATCAATGAAAATTTTATTGCGTATATCAAGAATTAAGAACATGCCATGGGAAAAAAATTCCGTTTTCTACATGGAGAAAGACAAGAGCCGTTTGCCTGTCACCCTATATATGTCTATGGTTCTCCCAACCGACGGCCGCGTGACGGTCGTGCGCGTACGTAGTAGAATTTTTTTTTTTTTTTTTTTTAATCGGGTTGTCAGTGGTTAGAAGTGGGTTAACGTAGTCGGGTAGATTGCATTATGTATGTGACACGTTTGGCACCCGGCCAGATCGGCAAGATACGATCGACGTAAATCTGGTGTGACTGACTGCACTGTTTTTCTCGCTTGAAATGAGGTAATGGTTCGATCGATCGATCATACCTCTCTGTCTGTCTCTGTCTCTGTCTGTCTGTTTGTCTGTCTGTCTGTCTGTTTGTCTCTCTCTCTCTCTCCACACACATATCTCTCTCTCCCCCCACCCACCCCTATGTATGTGTGTGTGTGTGTGTGTGTGTGTGTGTGTGGTGTGTGTGTATGTGGTGTGTGTGTGTTTGTGTGTGTGATGTGTGTGTGTTTGTGTGTGTGTTTGTGTAATGTGTGTGTGTGTGTGTGTGTGTGTGTGTGTGTGTGTGTGTGTGTGTGTGTGTGTGTGTTCGTTCTTTGATATAACGTCTTTTCGCTATGAGTGACATTAGACGTGTGTGTGTGTGTGTGTGTGTGTGTGTGTGTGTGTGTGTGTGTGTGTGTGTGTGTGTGTGTGTGTTCTCTGTGTGTGTGTGTGTGTGTGTGTGTGTGTGTGTGTGTGTGTGTGTGTGTGTGTGTGTGTGTGTGTGTGTGTGTGTGTGTGTGTGTGTGTGTGTATGTGTGTATGTCCGCGTGCGCGCGTGTATGTAGTGTAGTGTCAGTAAAACACGCCCAAAATAAACTTAGAGATGATTTTCATTATATGTTGAAGTTTAACTCTTCTGTTGTGATTGTAAACATGCTTTGCCGAAAATACATATCTGTTCCGTGTTTAAAATGGATTAAAAAAAAAAACACAAAAAAACAAGACTGCAGAAAAAAAAATATTTAGCGAAGAAGGGACGCCATGCCTATTAGGAGTCCAGGCCCTACCCACCACCTCTGCGCGTGATTTCCATACAAAGACGAACAGTGTGTAAACATGGACTGACAACAAAAAGACAAATCAAACAAATTATTTGCAGGAAGAACGAATATTTGATTGCTATAATACCCGATAAACGTAAACAAATTGGATGAAAGTTCACTAGTACTTTTGTAAACAGAACAGCCAGTAAATATCAGTGTTCTCAATTACAAACGCCTTTCTTAATCCTGATTTGCCCAGTTTTAATACTATCAAAACAAATTATCTGTATGCTACTGCGTTGTTAGGTTTGGCGATTACAACTGTAGCATCAAATGGGATTGACTCGCACGGCTTTAGCCGGTGGGATGTGCCGAGAGAGACAAGAGACACAGAGACAGACAGACAGATAGACAGACAAGCAGAGAGAAAGAGAGAAAAAGAGACAGACACACAGACAGAGATGGGGAGAAAGAGAGAGAGAGAGAGAGAGAGACATAAGACTTTATCGAACACATACAGGTGAATGGACCATTAAGGCAGAAAATGATAGGTAGAAATGACAGAAAGCAAAGCAACAAGGCAGAAACAAAAAAAGTGACAGGAAAGAGGAAATTTCTAGCACAGAATTTCCAGAAGGTGGGGGGGATACTATCTATAGTGAAGGAGCCCCGGCATCCCCATGGGGGGAACTTGAGAACTTAACTGTTCAGGTGGAGTTAATTGTGCGTGTAGGAGAAGAGGGAGAAGGTATGGGAGGTGGGGGACGGGGGGGGGGGGGTGGGGGGTGGGTGCGCGAGTTGGAAGAGTGCAAATATATTACGCTTTGTTCTGCCTTGGATTACGTGTTATTACTTTATCTTATCACTTATGTGACATTCTGTTTTGTGACTCTGCTGAAACACACAACAAACAACAACAACAACAACAACAGCAACAACAAAAACGACAACAACAACAATGTCCACATACACACACACACACACACACACACACACACACACACACACACACACACACACACACACACACACACATACACATCGTCTAAAAGCACATATGTGAACAGACGTTAAAAGAAATAACGAACGAACACACACACACACAAAACACACACACACACACACACCCCACACACACACACACACACCACACACACACACACACACACACACATACACACAAACGCAGAGTTGAAAGGTTAAAGCTGCAATCGCTGTCAGTCACATGTATACATTTGAAAATGTTATAATTCTAAACCATTTTCTTATATTTTAAGATGATCGCATTTTAATCTCTGTCTGTAGGCTTGAATTTGGAAGTCCAGACTGTGTTTTTATACTGGACCTCAGAAGGATGCGGGCTCACGGAGCATCTCCTTTCTGCTTTCTTTGAGGCCCAGGTTACAACTAGACTCCGTATTAGGCTAGAAAACGAATCAAGTCAGGCTCAGTACCAATCGACTTGTTTTGCCTAGTTGGTGCAGAGGTAGACGCTCTGTCTGTCTGTCTGTCTGTCTGTTTCCTCTCTCTCTCTCTCTTGCCATTCTCTCTCTCTCTTGCCTCTCTCTCTGCGCCTCTCTCTCTCTCTTGCCTCTGTCTGTCTCTCTGTCTGTCTCTCTGTCTGTCTCTCTCTCTCCCCCTCTCTCCATTCCAACTGCATGGGTACGGAGGAGAACTTAGTGCATGCAGCCTCCATGGGAAAGACGAGGGAAAACTTTTAACCCTTTGACTTCCACACCCTCTCCACAAACATCCTGCAATGTCAACTATGCTAGTAAAATAAAAACATTAACCCTTTGACTCCAGCACCCTGTCTACCAGCATCCTGCATTGTCAACCATGCTAGCAAAGCAAAAACTTAACGCTTTAACTCCCTCACCCTATCCCCTCCACCCCCCCCCCCTTTTTTTTCCTTCTTTTTAAAAAAAAATTTGTACATGTTATCTTTATTACCACGCACATTTTGTATTCCAAGCTAATAATCATACAATCATTTTGCTTGCTTGTTTCTTTCTTTCTTTCTTTCTTTCCTTCTTTCTTTGTTTACGCGTAATATTTATTACCATGTACACTTTACATTCCTACCTAATCGCCCTACATGGCGTAAATCTCTCAAGCCCAGCTTACAAATGACGACAGTGTCAGGTTTTACTGCCGAGTCATTCATTGTTTGAAGGCCGCGGGTTATCTCACCGTCCACTGGCTGCCGGCAGAGTTTTGTCTACACAATTACAAAATTAATTGTCCGCACCTGTCACTGACAGAGCCGGAACCCATTTAGTACACGCTAGCAAGCTGGTCGCGCAATTGGCAAGATTGCGAGTGGCAAGGGCGGGAAAACAAGAGTTGCTATCAAAGGGACGCGAGACGGAAATGATATTCGCCAACGTGCTGAGCTTATTTCACAATGGAGGACGATGGAGTCATCCTCAAACGGAAAAGGCGACTTGTAAGGCCGCCATCTTTACCTCGCCGGCGAGATACTTTCGATGCTGCCCAGCCTTACCTAGTGAATACCTGAGGCGAGATTCAAAGGCATAGCAAAGTGAGACACAACTAGCCAAAACGAGCTTAACTAGCGAGCACGTTTCTTACGGTCCCCCTTGCGACAGCAAAGCTAACGGCTACGTTAGCGAAACGTAGCGATTTCGAAAGGTGCTAGCTTACAATTTCAAGATGGTGACCGCATGTGCATCAGGATTCACAGCTTTGTTTTTTGTTGCTGTCCTAATTACATTTGGTGCAAGAGTGGTCATAATGTTTGTCAGTACTGAAGAGACATAGGCAAAAGGTCATCGGCAATTTCACTCAGAATAAGCAACTTCACGTGTTTTTCATTTCTTCTTCCATCTTAAATTTGCAAGGTTTGCTAGATTTGCTACGACCAGTTTCGTACACACGCTCACCTGTAGATGAGCTAGCCACCAGCATCTAGCTTAAGCCTGATTTGATACGTCCTTAGAAACTCGCCTCAGCGCACTGCTCACAACAGAGGACGAAGGAGTCGTCATTTAACACAAAAGGCGACTCGCACTGTTGCCAACTTAACCTCGCTAGCAACATCCTCTCGATGGAACCTAGCGAATACCTCGCCACGCTTGCCGCTAGAGGGAACAAAGAAACTCTCCTACCTAGTGTACCTCGCGAAACCTCGCCTCCAAGTGTGTAGTGTGTAAGAAACGGGCCTCAGACTGTAATTATATACCAAACAGAGAACTGCCAGGGTCTTCATAAAACACCAGCGCTAATCACCAGACTGTGTCTCCACACGACCGTGCCTAACATCACCTACAGGCTGGTTGGCTCTACTGACAAAGTCGTGGAATGGAGATATCATGATTGCGAGTTCAAGTCCAGTTTAAGAGAAAAAAAAAAGAAACAGAAAACAAAATAGAAAAAAACTGCCTGTTCCCTGTTCATCATCTAACGCTCCAATCACTCTGATGATGTTAGTTTAGTGATTTATAGGACTCCGTCTCATCCCATCCCTCCTCCCCCCTTAATTTTCAAGACCTTGCCAGTGCATAGGGTTTTGCATAAGTTTAGGAAGTCTGCCAGATAATTACTGGAAGATTTGGATGCAGCGAATATGGAATTGAGCGAGTGTGATGACTCCTTTTTGAACGATCTCAAAATTCCAAACTCGCTATGAATAACACCTGAGGCTTAAGCATACAATTCATTTTGTTATCAATGAATTCACAATTGCCTCATGTATGCACAAACTCGTCAAACTGGTCTGAACCTTCTCCATTTCTGTTTATATTCAAATACAGATTGCAAACAGTTGGGCCTGTGGCTATGTGTGTGTGTGTGTGTGTGTGTGTGTGTGTGTGTGTGTGTGTGTGTGTGTGTGTGCGGACGTGCGTGCGTGCGTGCGTGCGTGCGTGCGTGCGTGTGTGTGTGCGCGTGTGTGAGCAAAAGGGTTGACTGAAATATTCTTACGTATGCCAAAATATGGGTCTTTGGCTTTTATGAACTAGGCTACATAGTGACCCAATATGGGTTGTGTTGATTCATATTTTGCTTTTGAAATATGTCATAGGGCCTGATTCCACTTGGCTTGGCCAAATTTTGAGGAAAATCCGTTCATAAAGTCTGAAAACTCTCTCTCACACGAACATACATATACCACGCATGTGCATGCACGCACGCACACACATACACATACATTCACGCACATACCAAAGGTTCCTCCAGATCAATATAAAAATATTTCCCTTGAACAGATAGATTGAAGGAGACAAGACAGGAGAGAGGGAAAGAGTGACCAGTTGAAGAAGACAAAAGAGAAAATAATAGAGAGAGGGGGAAACAGAGAAAGAGAGATAGAGACAGACAGACAGAAAAAAAAGGAAGAAAGACTGACAAGAGACAGAGAGACAGACACAGAGAAACAGAAACAGAGAGACAGAGAGAGACAGAAAACATAGAGAGACACAGCAAGATACAGAGACAGAGAGACACAGAGTCGAAAAATAGGAACGAAAAGAGGAAGACTCAAAAAATATAACAGGCATCAACGCATGTAAACAAAAAAGGCCCCGGGAGTAAACAATCTCACGTGTGATCAATTTTCACGCGTTAACCGTCTTGTGGCCTATCCACACAACATTCCCGCGCGCAATGTAATCCTTTTCAAGTCTGGCAGAGGTTGACATGGGAAGCTACAAGTCAAAGCCTTCAAAAACACCATGTCCTACCCCACCCCTGCCCAGCCCTCTCTCCCTTCCCTCCCATCAAAAGAAATCTGAGCAAGGACGCGCGTGCAAAAGCGCCCTGAACACAAGCCAGTCATGTTGCACGCTAAGGGCGAGTCACACGTGAGTGTGTGTGTGTGCACAGAATGAAAGCTGGGGGCGTCGTTTTGCGTCACTTGACGATAGTAACCCTTTAACTTCCCTCACCCCTTAAGCAGCAGCGTCCTTGTCTTGCATTCCCTCACCCTGTTGGTGTGTGAGGGCCAGGCAATGAAGGGGTTAAAGTTTCCACGCTAGGGCTTCAGGTTAATCTTTCTCCAAACTAATTTGACTGGTGTTCTTTGGACGTTGTAAACATGCGATCAGCTTGAATGATACTTTATGAGGATCCCACAGAGTGCATGCATTACACACACACACACGCGCGCGCGCGCGCGAATGGAGAGAGAGAGAGAGAGAGAGAGAGAGAGAGGAGACATACAGAAAGATAGAGAGACAAGAGAGAGAGAGAGAGAGAGAGGAGAGAGAGAGAGAGAGAGAGAGAGAGAGAGAGAGAGAGAGAGCTGAAGAAGACGAAAAGAGAAGAGGAAGACTTTAAAAAAAAAAAACCACACACCACAAGAAACAACACAAGTAAACAAAAAAGACCCCAGGTGTAAACAATCTCACGTGTGATCAATTTTCACGCGTTAACCGTCTTGTGGCCTATCCACACGACATTCCCGCGCGCAATATAATCTTTTTCAAGTCTGGCAGAGGTTGACATGGGAAGCTACAAGTCAAAGCCTTCAAACACCATATCTTCCACCCACCCACCCCTCCTGCCCTGCCCCAGCCCTCCCTCCCCTCTCCCTCCCTTCAAAAGAAATCTGAGCAAGGACACGCGTGCAAAAGCGCCCTGAACACAAGCCAGTCATGTTGCACACTAAGGGCGAGTCACACGTGTGTGTGTGTGTGTGTGTGGTGTGTGGTGTGTGTGTGTGTGTGTACAGAATGAAAGCTGAGGTGTCGTTTTGCGTCACTTGACGATAGTAACCCTTTAACTTCCCTCACTCCTTATTCGCAGCAGCGTCCTTGTCTTGCATTCCCTCACCCTGTTGGTGCGTGAGGACTAGGTAATGAAAGTTTCCACGCTAGGGCTTGGGGTTAATCTTTCTCCAAACTAATTTGACTGGGGTTCTTTGGACATTGTAAACAATCCACACGACATTCCCGCGCGCAATATAATCTTTTTCAAGTCTGGCAGAGGTTGACATGGGAAGCTACAAGTCAAAGCCTTCAAACACCATATCCTCCACCCACCCACCCACCCACCCCTCCTGCCCTGCCCCAGCCCTCCCTCCCCTCTCCCTCCCTTCAAAAGAAATCTGAGCAAGGACACGAGTGCATGCAAAAGCGTCCTGAACACAAGCCAGTCATGTTGCACACTAAGGGCGAGACACACGTGAATGTGTGTGTATGTGTGTGCACAGAATGAAAGCTGGGGTGTCGTTTTGCGTCACTTGACGATAGTAACCCTCACGCCTTAGGCAACAGCGTCCTTGTCTTTCAGTCCTTCACCCTATTGGTGCGTGAGGGCCAGGAAATGAAAGGGTTGTGATTAATTTTACACCAAAGCGAGGGCTATCTTTCTCTAAACTAATTGGACTGGCGTTCATTGGATGTTTAAAACATGCGATCACCTTGAATGATAGTTTATGGTGATCACAAAGGGTGCATGCACTAAACACAAACACAAACACACACACACAGAGGGAAAGAGAGACAGAGAGAGAGACAGACAGAAGAAAAAGAAAAACACAAAAAGAGACAGACAGAAGAAAAACAAAAAAAGAGACAGACAGAAAGCGAGAGAGAGAGAGACAGACAGACAGAGACACAGAGAGAGAAAAAACAAACAACACACACACACACACACACACACACACACACACGCAAAAACAATGAAACTTGCAACGCACAGTAAGGTAAGTAAGTACCCAAAGAGTTGATCGTCAATTCCCTTGAGATCATCATCCACTTTGCTCTCCAACAGCCTGAGTCAAAGGCACTGTTATGGGGGACAAAGAAAACAAAAGCTGGCTTGCTGTCTTTTGTTTCGCCCAGAGACAAAAGCGCCATGCGCCGTAAACTGGGGAGCCATCAGGTGCAGAGCCATTCACCGGCCATGTGTGCGTCACGATTGGAAATAGTCACAAAAGACGAGGGGAAGATTAATCACAAACAAAATTACCCACTGGGGGATCGTAGCTGTCCTTGTTTCCCACGCTCAGAGAGACAAACAAAGCGTTCAGAGAGACACATAGAGCTTCAAGCGAGCGTTCGCGCACTGGGGGCCCGTTTCTTTTACGCTAGAACGCTCGCGCGCAAGTAGGAATATTGAGAGTAGCGAGGGCGAGGGAGAGGCGAGTCCAAGATTTAGTTTGATGTTTGGTTTTGTTCTGTTTTCTTTTCTTCAGTTTTAGCCTAAATCTTCCCATTACAGGACTGTGGTCACTGTTGCAGTCTGCGCCTGCTAGTGTTTTTGCTATCCAGTGATAGGCTGATAGAATATCAGTATAAAATATAGACTAGGTGAAACATAGTCTAGGTAGGGCCTCAGGACCAGGCCAGCTCATGGGTTTATGTGCAGGCTTAAGGCATGTGCCACGGTCACCATACACGCGGCACCTGTGACGTTAGTGCATATGGAATTCGCTCTGAGCGAGGAGACGTCATCTTGAGAAACTGAAACTAACAGAAAAGAATTTCTAAATCTTTTATTTATCAGGATGTAATCAATTTGATTTTCAGTATTATCTACTTGACTCATCCATGTCCATTTTCTCCTGTTAGGCTGCTCTCTCAAACCAGGTGTTTCCTACTATGAACTTATTCATCTGTGCCCATTCCACAACTTTCTCTCCCCTTCATTTTTTGGTTTCTCCTGTCTGAATCACACAGATCCTCGTCATAACGCGCGAGGCCGGAAAGGACAAACGTAATAATACTGCGCCGGCGCGTGGGAACAATGACGTCATGCTCCGGGGTTATTCTTATAGGAAGACTTTATGCGGGAACGTTGTGGACTCTGTAAAACAAAGTCTGAAGGATCACGCAGATCATGTAGGCTTACGACTGATCTGATCCCGTAACTCTCTGGCGGGCACCCCTGCTTTATCCTTTAGATCGTGATGCTGGTTTGGCTTGTCTTGTCGTCTGGGCTTAGTGATGTCTGTTGAAAGGACTGCGATATAAATACGCTGCTCTCTCTCTCTCTCCCTCTTTCTCTCTCTCTTTCTCTCTCTCTCTCTTTCTCTCTCTCTCTCCCTCTTTCTCTCTCTCTTTCTCTCTCTCTCTCTTTCTCTCCCTCTTTCTTTCTCTCTCTCTCTCCTCTTTCTCTCTCCCTCTTTCTCTCTCTTTCTCTCTCTCTCTTTCTCTCCCTCTTTCTCTCTCTCTCTCTCTCTCTCTCTCCCTCTATTCTCTCTCTTTCTCTCTTCTCTCTCTCCCTCTTTCTCTCTCTCTCTTTCTCTCTCTCTCCTCTCTCTCTCTCTCTCTCTCTCTTCCTTCCCTCTTTCTCATTATCATCATCATCATCATCGTCGTCATCATCAGCAGAGAGGCGTCAGTTGACTGATTGCAAGTAAGACTGCCGTCCTTGTTTGACTTTGTTACTCTGATTGCAGATAAGATTGTTTGTCTGCCGTATCGTTGATGTGGGTGTGGACGTTAAACTCCAAACAAAACATCTTCTCTCTCTCTCTCTCTCTCTCTCTCTCTCTCTCTCTCTCTCTCTCTCTCTCTCTCTCTTTTCCCATGTGATTTGACCATAGGCATGTTTGTTTATATTTTGTCTACCTTTTTTTTTTTACGATCATTTCCAGCAAGGTGCAAAGGCTTTTTTAATGTCTGGTCACGTAATGCATGCGTGCGTGTGCGCACGTGTGTGCGTATGTCTGTGCTTGTACGTTGTGCGTGCGAGTGTGTGTATGTTGTGTGTCTATGTATATGTATTCACAAGCGTTGTTGTTGTTGTTGTTGTTGCACTGACAATGAGGGAAGGAAACTAGCAGTGTATGCGCGCGTGTGTGTGTT
>CM060305.1:66525663-66528163 GCA_030674185.1 Monoplex corrugatus
TGGACTGCATAAAAACCACAGGCATGCGTAACTCCGAGACATGACGCGTTCGCACAGTTTAACCGTTAACCGTTAGCCTACTCGAAACGGGACTGCTTACCAGCGACGCCAATCTCTCTATATCCATGTCTCTGGACCGGCTGGGCGTTCTTGTGAAAACATTTTGTTAGCGGTTGTTCTTTTGTGAGAGGGCAGGATCTTGTATGTATGTATGTATGTACTATTTGTTCAGATAATTCCAGCCGTGGCCATTTTATTTTTGGTAAATGGCAGTGATTTGCTGTCACTGTTGACCATTGAGGTACACTGGATGTGTCACTGGAAGGACCAGTACTTATACCTATTTTATGGTCATTTGTTCAGCTTCAGTGACGCTTGGCGATCTGGATACATTCCAAAGAAGCTTGTCACACGTTCTATGGTCAACACTCCAGAAATCAATTGGGGGGAAAAAAAGGTTGTCTCTTTTTTAATACAACCAGACCAAGACAAGCGAACATTTTCGGCCAGTTGGCCTTTGTCAAGCGTAAGATCACAAACAAACAATTTCTCTTAATTTTTGTATCTGATGTTTGTTTGTTTGTGATCAATTGGCCGAAAATTTGCGCCTGTCTTGCCTGGTTGTATTAAATACGTGTTCTTATTCTCTCTCTCTTGTGTGTGTGTGTGTGGGGGGGGGGGGGTGTTTGTGCGTGTGTTTTGTTTTGTTTTTGTTTTGTTTTTTTCTTTCTGGTTCCTGTTTGCTTGAACGCGGGCAGTCACACTTGTTTTGGATTTTGTCTCTTCTTTGTTACGTTAAATATTGACGTCTCCTATTTAGCATATCATGCATACCTACCTATTACACACACATTAAGTCCGTGACTGCTTAGTTCCTTGAAAAGTCCGGGATACATTGTTCGTTGCATTTCTTATAACAACTATTGTTGTTGGTTCTGTCTGTCTGTCTGTCTGTCTGTCTGTCTCTGCCTCTCTCTGTGTGTCTGTCTGTGTGTCTGTCTGTCTGTCTGTCTGTTTCTCTCTCTCTCTGTTGTGTTTTGTGTATGTGTGTGTGTGTGTGTGTGTGTGTGTGTGTATGTGTGTGTGTGTGTGTGTGTGTGTGTGTGTGTGTGTGTGTGTGTGTGTGTGTGTGTGTGTTTGTCTGCCTCTCTCTCTCTTCCCCACCTGTCTCTCTCTCTCTCTCTTGTTCTTTCTTTTATCTTTTTGAATTCAATATCCTTATTTCCTATTGTATTTTCATCTTTCCCATCAAGCAGCAGGCAACAAAACTTTACGATAGCGTGATGAAAAACGAATATACTTTTTCCCCCTGACATTAAAAGTACGAAACGCAACCGCAGCATCAGAAGACGAAACGCAACCGCCCCATCAGACGAAACGTAACCGCCGCATCAGACGAAACGTAACCGCCCCATCAGACGAAACGTAACCGCCCCATCAGCAACAACACGCCATCATCACAATGAATAAAACAACAGCATTTTCTTTCTCATTTAGATGCAAAAGAAAAAGGGTTATATCATAGCGGCACCCCCTCATTCCTCCCTCCTCTCCTCCTCCCCCCCCTCTCCCCGCATTTCTCCTCCGACCCGTTTTAACATTAACCCTTCAAATCTCTCCTCACACGTTCACAGGTTCTTGCTTTTTAAAAAAAAAACTTACGTAATAGTAAGGACAGCAATGATTACAGTCCAGTTATTATCATCGTTTTTGTGTTTAAAGTCTAGCCGATTGCTGAAAAGCCACGTCAGGGCTATAGATCATTTCAAACAACAAGGAAAGAAAGAAAGAAAGAAAGAAAGAAACAAACAAAACACACACATACACATACACGCATACACACACACACGCGCGCGCGCGGGCGCGCGCGCGCACACACACACACACACACAAACACACACACACACACACACACACACACACACACACACACACATACTTCTTCCAGTTAATTCACGTTGTTTTAAGACACACACACCCTCCCTTTCCCGACCGCTGAATGTCATCCATATCACTGCTGTCACCATGTTCCCTACAAAAGTCAAATATCAAAAATCAATCGAAAACGATAAAACTTAAATCTTCAAATTGAGAATCTCATCAAGAATACCCTCACGTCAAAATCGCAACAGTCAGTGTTTTTAAAAAAAAAGTTAAAAACCTTCAAAGCCAAAACGATTAAAAGCCCAACCAAAACAAATCTTTTCCACGTTGTAATCAATCCAAGCGAAAGAAACTCACATCTCTACAGAAAGAAAAGAAAAAGATTTTCCGAGAGGAACATCACGAAATAAATCCATCACTGAGTTGGCGTTAAAATCTTTGATCTAACGTCATTGATCATCATCATCATCATTAGGTGCCTTGCCGCATGGCGTTGGCGATTATGGACTTCCATCTATCTCTATCGCTTGTTGCCTCAAGCATCTCTTCCACCCTCTTTGTCCCCAGCCACTCTGCAAGTCCGTCTAGAATCTTCTCCCTGGGTCTACCCGGTGCT
>CM060305.1:66530663-66535663 GCA_030674185.1 Monoplex corrugatus
TGGTGAGAGAGAGACAGAGAGTGACAGAGAGAGAGAGAGAGAGAGAGAGAGAGAGAGACAGACAGACAGACAGACAGACAGACAGACAGAGACAGAGAGAAACAGACACATAGACACACACACATACACACACACACACACACACACACACACACACACAAGAAAGACAGAGAAACACAGAAAGAGACAAAGAGAAAGACGTGTGTATGAGACAATACTTATGTGTGTATGTACGCGCACACGTGCGTGTGAGCTAGCACATCGGAGTACGTGAACGCACACGTGCCAGAACTCGAATCTCAGAACACATTCACTTGTCCTAAGGACCCAACATCACGTTACCAGACACGAACTGGTTTGTGTAACAAGCTGAATAAATAAGATGTGTCAGTGCGCCTGAAAATAATGTCAAAAGTGAATGATTTTTCCCCTAACATAATACCTGCCGCCATTAGGGTAAACTGATCTAAATCCGACCGATTTTGGCACAAGGTACAGGTTTTGTGGCATGCCTTCATAAATATTTCGTAGATGACTAGTTAGAACAGCTTGGTACCTGTAGTAGACTTTCTGTGATTGTTTACTGGGCATTACAAAGTTATAAGGGTACCACAGTCATACAATATGCTCAAGAACGAAATAGGAGCACATGATCATTTCTCTATCAACAGTATCGGTTTGTTGAGACAAGGGGTCAGCAAGCGATCACGTGAAAAGCCTCTATGGTACGCGTGGCGCCTGGAAGCAGGCGGGTTGGTGTGTAGCCTTCAACGTCGCACTGTGTCATAATTTAAAAAAATACTATTACTTTCATTGGCAAATCCTAGAAATGTGGTTATTCCTGAAACTGAAACCAGTTTCTTTCACCTATTTTCAGTAACAGGAGTGACTGTACTTTCGGTTTTGTGAGGCAAACCGGGATATCGGTCGGATTTTACATCACCCCAATATCGGTCGGTTTTTAGGTCAGTTTACCCTAATTCCGTCGCCAACTGAAACAGAAACCCAATACTTCCTTTCTACAAATAACTGAGTGCTAATGGTAGCAAGAGATGTTCTGTTTCAACTCATAACAAACTTCTCGCCTTTTTTGTTTGTTTTTGTTTTTTGTTGTTGTTGCTGCGCTTGATTGTGCTTCGTAAGCTCACAAGTATCCTTGTTAAAACTTGTTGATGGTACTTCGAATGTGTATGTGGAAGTGGATATTAGTTTGTGTATTTGGATATGAACCTTTGCTCTTAGTAATTCCAGTTTGTCAGTGCTTCGCGCTAAAAAAAAAATCCACAGTTCTCTCTCTCTCTCTCTCTCTCTCTCTCTCTCTCTACCCCATCTCGCACACAATTCTCTCTCTCTCTCTTTCTCTTTCTCTCACTCTCTCTCGCACACAATTCTCTCTCTCTCTCTCTCTTTCTCTCTTTCTCTCTCTCTCTCTCTTTCTCGCTGTGTCTTTCTCAAATGTGTTTCTTTGACTGAAAGTGTAATGATCCCCTTGTTGGAGTATATATTTTATCTAAGGTACAAGTTATGTGTAGTGTGATGTAGACCCTCTTTGGGCGAGGGCTGGATGTTATTTCATATCTTGGTAAACAAAAATGTGTTTTTGTTTTGTTCTTCTTTGTGCTCTCTGTCTCTATCTCTGTCTGTCTCTGTCTGTCTCTCTCTCTCTCTCTCTCTCTCTCTCTCTCTCTCTCTCTCTCTCTCTTTCTCTCTGTGTATTCTTAATTTAACTGACATTTCTCTCTTTTCTTACACATACATACACACACGGGCGGGCGCGCAAGTGCTCCCTTTTACGTGTTCATTCTGAAATCTTTTCTTCTTTTTTCTTCTTTCTTTTTGTTCTTGTTTCTGTCAGTATTTGTCCACACAACTCACAAACTACCAGTACACACACTTAGCGTACGTACGGCGAATTCCTACGGTTCAGTCATGCGAGACCCGCGCGCCTTTAGTACTATTATCTGCCTACGGCCCGTAGCGCGAGGCAAGACTAAAAAACTGATTTATTGTTCCCACCCCCCACCCCCCGTTAAGAGATTGGGGCCACTGACCCCCACCCCCACCCCACCTCACTGTCCCACAGTATTGTGAGCCTCTTTCAGCCCCTGTAAGGAATATCGAACTGCGCCGCCGGTAACTTGAGATGTCAACCACTGCGTTTGACGTATGTCTTTCTTTTTGCCAACAAACAAAACGAATGAAGAAAACACACAAAACTATAAGGATTAATCTGCCACCAAACTCCATACGAATCCAACGGCTGTCTGACTTGCAACATTACTGTTACTGTTATTTGTGTTTAAAGCCCAGCCGACTGCGTAGAGCCATATCAGGAATATGACCCATTTCAAATCATACTATTTCAACAAGAAAAAAAAAAAGAACAGAAGATTGAGTAGACGTATGAAAGCATTCGCGCACATAATGTAAGGAAATGCCTATGGCGTTGACTACTCCGTCCAACTGATCAAACAGGGGGTTTAAAAATCATACCTGAATATAAATTTAAATAACTTAGGACACTAATACACACACACAGACACGCATACACACATGTATGGGAGACTCTGGCGGAAGACAGGGCAGCATGGCGGACAGCCGTTCAGCAAGGCGTTGAATGCGGAGAGGAGGAGAGCGCAAAGCGCAGATGAGAAAAGGGCTCTTCGCAAGCAACGTTCCAGAAACTAGACAATAGCGACTCAATTTGTATGTGGCAGATGTGACAGAGATTGCCACTCAAGAATCGGCCTGCACAGCCACAGCAGAAAGTGCACGTCATGACCACAACGCCTCCTGGTGCAGACTATCATCTCCTGAGATGTAAAGAGGCCGACGACGATATATACATATGTATGTGTGTGTGTGTGTGTGTGTGTGTGTGTGTGTGTGTGTGTGTGTGTGTGTGTGTGTGTGTGTGTGTGTGTGTGTGTGTGTGTGCACGTAAATTACCACAACATTGTTTTGTTTTTGTTTTTCGGGTTGCTTTCATTTTTTTTTGGGGGGGGGGGGGGAGGAGCGGGGTTGTTGTTTTTATTTGCTTGGGTTGTTTTTTTTGTTTTGTTTGTTTGTTTGTTTGTTTGTTTGCTTGCTTTTGTTTAGGACGGAACAGGTTTGTTGTTGTTGTTCATTTTTGTTTAGATTCGTTTTTGTTTTGAGGGTTTGTTAGGTTTTACTTGTTTTCTTATTCTTTTTGAGAAGGGAAGGGAGGGGGGTTGGGGAAGAGCCCGGAGGGGAAGGGGTTGGAAAGTTGAGAAGAGGTCAAGCGGAGCGGACAGACGTACAGATTTTTCGTCTGACAGCAAAAGTACTTCGGACAAAAGGACCGACTCGTTAAGCGAGGCATACCCCCGCCAGCGATCACGTCTGATCTTTTCGACTGACAGTCATGCTCGGCGTGGATGCATTGGCATTTTGATGACCACGCGTTAAACCCCTTGACTCCCGCGCCCTGTCCACCAGCACCTTGCATTGTCAACCCTCGCTAGCAAAGCAACAACTTAACCCTTTGATTCCCTCACCCTATCCACCAGCTTCCTGCAAGTAAGCTGATGGATAGGGTGAAGGAGTCAAAGGGTTAGGTTTTTGTAGCTGGTGGATAGGGTAAGGGAATCAAAGGGTTAACTTTTTGTAGCTGGTGAACAGGGTCCAAGAATCAAAGGGTTAAGTTTTTGCTGTTGGTGAACAGGGTGAGGGGATCAAAGGGTTAACCTTTTTCCACCCCTCATCCTGCAGGAGACTGGTGGAAATTGGTGGTGTGCAGAATGAAGGGATGAAAAGGTTAAGGAATCATTTCAGAGAGTAGATTGCGACTGGAAGCAGACCAGACATTATTTCCCCCTTTTCTGGGTGCTTGACAGAAATATTGCTATCATTGTCGTAATATTACTGCTATTTGTGAGGTGGGGGGGGGGGGGGAGAGAAACGCCCGCCCGGACGATGACGCTTGCACGCTCGCTCGCTTACACACACACACACACACACACACACACACACACACACACACACACACACACACACACACACACACAGGCATGCACGCGCATACACATACACTTTTCTAAAAAAATATTTACAAGGATAGACGGTAAAAACACACACACACACACACACACACACACACACACACACACACCACACACACACACACACACACACACACACACACACTGTCTCTCTCTGTCTCTGCCTCTGTTTCTTTCTTTCTCTCTCTCACACACACACACACTCTCTCTCTCCCTCTCTCTCCCTCATACACACACACACTCCCCTTTCTCTCTCCCTCACACTCACACACACACACTCTCATACACAAACGCGCGCGCACACACACACCCTCTCTCTATTTTGTTTTATAACACTCAGTTTTGTGTGTGTGTGTGTGTGTGTGTGTGTGTGTGTGTGTGTGTGTGTGTGTGTGTGTGTGTGTGTGTGTGTGTGTGTGTGTGTGTGTGGTGCGTGTATGCGTGTAAACTAGGGAACACGAGCACACACGTGTGTAGAAAATTAACGAAGCGTGTCGGGGTCACAAAGACAGTAAAGAGGGGGGGAAGGGGGAGGGAGAAGGGGGAGGGAGAAGGGGAAGGGGGAAGAAGTTGTAGCATCAGTGGACAGATAAAGGCAAGGGTATGTACTTCAGGACGTGCCTTGAATTCTAATCAAAACCTTTTATCTCCTTTTCTTTTTTTCTTTCTTTTTTTCATCCAACTTGCCGCCCTTGACTTCGAGCTTCTCACAGTTCCGGAAACTGAAAACCTCGATCAGTTCCACCCGTGGCGTTCGTCTGTGTGTCTGTATCTGAGTACCGAAGAGATGTACAAACGTACGGAGGATATTGTTTGCTTTCTTCGGGAATGCCGTTTTGTTTGTTTGTTTGTTTGTTTGATTGTTGGTTGGTTGGTTGTTTATTTGTTTTTGTCTTTCCTTTTTTTCTTGTTTTTTTTTTCTTTTCTTTTTTCCTTTTTATTTATTTTTGTTTCTTTCTTTCTTTCTTTCTTTCTTTT
>CM060305.1:66553163-66563163 GCA_030674185.1 Monoplex corrugatus
TAGAAAAAGAAGAAACAGAGACAGAGAGAGAGAGTAAGAGACAGAGAGAGACAGAGACAAGAGCAGAGCTTCTTTTGCGCCGTGTAAACAACTACACGAGAGAAGAGAGGAGAAAGAAGAAGAAGAAAAAAAAACTGAACACGAATTGAGAACAAACTCATTACTTATCGCCATCAGGAAGCACTTCTCAGCCGTCTGACCTGGTCTGGCTTCCAGCGCTCATATAAACCACCTGTCCCCACCTGGCCCACCTACCTTGCCTACCTGTTCCTACCTACCACTGAGCTAACTAGGCACACACTCTGTGGTTCCTCTTATGTAACGACAGCAGTCAGGGGTGTCTTCTTGCTAATCAAAGCAGTCAGTCAGGTATGTTTTTCGTGTAATCAGAAACAGTCACAGGTGTGGGCCCCAGTAGCTCAGTTGGTTTGAGCGTAGGATACACATGCTAATGGTTGTGGGTTCGAATCCCAGGGGTGCGCTACATTAAAAATGGCCTTCTCACTGTCCCATCTTAACATTATTATTGTTCCGGTGGTGTCAGTATAGGATTAGATAAGTCCTCCTTCCCCTCATTTCCCAGGGATGGTTATCCCCGTCGGCCATATCACCTCAGGTGGGTGTCGACGTAAAAACTGAACCAAATCAATCAGTCAAGTGTGTATTCCACACAGCCAGGGAACTGGGTCTGGTTTCGATAAGTCATACATTTTTTTTTTAAGTCATACAGCTTCACAATCCTTAGCGCATGTGCATGTCGTCGTCCGTCTCGTTTCGGTTTCAAGTCTCACACGATGACGTTTCCGCGCTCGGAATGAATTCCGTATGTGCTGACGCCACATATGCATGCCAAGTGATGGGTGAGATCCAAAATGATCATGGAATGATCCCTTATTATCTGCGCATTATCCTTACACGCTGTCTAGCCCCTGGGTGTCATTCGTCTTGATAGGTCTGCACAGCTGCCAATGATACATGTTTACAAGTTGATGTATTTCTGACATGCGTAGTGCTATTGACTAACTGAGAAGGAACAAGTACCTGACCCTTTGACTTCCGCACCCTGTCCACCAACATTTTGCATTGTCAACCATGCTACCAAAGCAAAAAAAAAATCTTGAATAAACCTTTCACTCATTCTATCCACCTTTGACTCCCTCACCCGATCTACCAGCTTCCTGGAAGCTGATGGATAGGGTGAGGGAGTAAAAGGGTTAAGTTTTTGGACCTAGTGGATAGGGTGCGGGAGTCAAAAGATTAAGATAAACGAGCATTTCTCTGTTTTTGTTTTGTTTTGTTTTGTTTTGTTTTTTAACCCTGCGTTCTGGCAAGGTCTTGATATGGGGGAGGTGGAAAGGCGAGGGGGCCTATGAAACGAGAGAGAGAGGAGGGGGGAGAGAGAGGAGAGAGACGAGAGAGAGGAGAGACGAGAGAGAGAAGAGAGAAGAAGAAGAAATGTAAACTGCTGCTGGGAACCTAACCTTGTCTGAGAGTGCAAGCTGTAATATACAGACTGTTACGTAGTGCGTATTATGTAAAGTCAAGGTCCGCACGCTGTACACTTTACGTAAAGCATATGAAGTACGTGTTAGACGTTCTTACACACCATTCCCTGTTTACTTGTTCCGTCTTTTTTCTTGTTATTTATCCAGTACGAGCCCACTAGTTATCGCGGGATGATTGGTTCTTTCTCTACAGAGACGTGGACTCGACAGATAACTCGCGTTCATTCCCAGCACGCAAGATGAAAAACTGGCCTCTTCGCTGCCCATCTTAACTTTTGACACCCGCATCCTCTTCACCAACTGCAAAAACTTTAAGCCTTTGACTCCCTCACCCTGTACACTGGCTTCCTTCCTGCCAGCAAGTGCTGAGCTGGCGATCAACAAGATGCTGAGCTGACGATCAGCTATACGTTGAGCTATCAGCACGCTGCTGAGCTGACGGTCAACACACTAAACGAGCTGGAAAGCCTGAAGTGGAGGAATGACGTGTGGCGGCGTCAAGGTCTCTTTCGCACCGTCGCGGATGTTGGCCTTCCTGAGCCTGCCTCTTGCTTTAACTCCATTTTTTGTTCTTTGCTTATCGAGCAAGCTGATAGGCGCTGCATGCTGGTCAAATGAGCAAACCACTTCTACGTCATTTTTGTTGTATGCTTACGGAGCCAGCTGAAGGGAGAGGGGGGGGGGGGGCATTCTGGTCAAATGAGCAAACCACATTTACGTCATTTTTGTTGAATGCTTACGGAGCCAGTTTGATGGGGGGGGGGGGGGGGGGGAGGGGGCGGAGGTTGTATTCTGGTCAAAAAGCAAACCACTCGTACGTCATTTTTGTTGTCTGCTTACGGAGTCAGTTTGGGGGTGGGTGGGGGGGGTAGGGTTGCATGCATTCAGGTCAAATAAGCAAACTACTTCTACGTCATTTTTGTTGTCTGCTTACGGAGTCAGTTTGGGGGTGGGGGTGGGGGGTAGGGTTTGCATTTAGGTCAAAGAAGCAAACTACTTCTACGTCATTTTTGTTGTCTGCTTGATATGAAGCCAGCTGATGGAGGTAGCGTTCTGGCCAAGTGAACAAACACTTAATTCCTACTAGTTCAAGAATGTTGCTGATTCCGCCATTTTATCTTTGTACCTACTACAACAACGCTGAACTCAACTTCACTCATACTACACACACACACCACTGCCACTGTACACTCACCACTTTTCACTGCACGCCACCGCCCCACTCAAACGGCATGAGCCAACGTTTATTTTGTGCGGTGGTGCGAAGGTAAGCGTGTCCTAATCCGTGATTACGGCAACACGGGTCTTCTTTAGGCCCGGAGAGGATTTTCGTGTTGGGCAAAACTGGCTAACAGCAAAACAGCGTGAGGTCATGACTGGGGACTTCCTTTTCCTTGTCCTCTTCACGTTCCTTTCTCTCTGCCTTAACCCTTTGCCACCTGTACGTTATCTACCAGCTGCAAAACCTTAACCCTTTGACTCCCTCACACTATCCACCAGCTTCCTGATAGGGTGAGGGATGGTTACGTTTTTGCTTTGCTAGCATGGTTGACAATGCAGGATGGTGGTGGACAGGGTGTGGGAATAAAAGGGTTATAGTCTCCCTTGATGTAAAGAGGACTTCCGTGTCCGCGCCATGGGCTTTTTTACGATTTGCGTCGTCTTTTCTTGATCTCGATTTTTATGTCGCTGAAGCCACGATTGGCATAAGCACGACGGAATTTGGTTGTTGTTCTTTTCTCTTTTCCTTCCCGATATCATCTTCGTGTTTTGTTCGTGAAAGAAATACCTTTTCATTGGCCAGTGACAATCATAATGCGTTTGAATATTTTCCCGTAATTTTGAGGTCGCAGGGGAATGAGGTGATACAGACCTCAACTGTTCTCGTGGTTAATCTGGTTGATTTAGTAAATTCACTGCAGAGATATGTGTGTGTGTGTGTGTGTGTGTGTGTGTGTGTGTGTGTGTGTGTGTGTGTGTGTGTGTGTGTGTGTGTGTGTGTGTGTGTGTGTGTGTATGTGTGTGTGTGTGTGAGAGAGAGTGTTTGTGTGTGTGTGTTTGTGTGTGTGTGTGAGTGTTTGTGTGTGTATGTGTTTGTGTGTGGTGTGAGTGAGTGAGTGAGAGAGAGAGAGAGAGAGTTGGTGTGTGTGTGTGTGTGTGTGTGTGTGGTGTGTGTGTGTGTGTGTGTGTGTGTGTGTGCGCGCGCGCGCGCGCGTGCGTTTGACTTGGCAGACCTTGTGTCCGAGAACTTCAATCTTAGGTGTTTTCTTGTAGGATTTGAATGATTTAAACTTCAGTCATCAACATTATCATCATGTGCCCTGCCGTATGGCTTGGGCGATAATGGCCCTCCATACCAATCTATCTTCTGTCGATGCATCTCCTATCTTTTCTGTCCTCATCCACTCCACAAAACCGTCCAATATTTTCTTCCTGGGTCAACCTAGTCCTCTTTTTCATAACAACTTTCCTGTTGCGACTAGGTGCTCAAATTTCTCCTCCCTTATGAAATGTTGCTTGTCTTTTCCTCATCATGGCCAGACACACGAAACCTCACATCTGACAGACAAAATCTAAATACTATACAATGCAGCACGGAAAAAAAAACACCACGACAGACCAGAACACATAAAAAAACAACAACACTGGACCACATGTGATGCTCATCAGTCCTCGTGTTTACATGCTTACTGTTGCGACAGAACACATGACAACTCTGGACAACATGTGATCATTAGTCCTGTGTTTACACGCTCACTGTCTCGACACAACACACGAAAACACTGGACCACATCTGATCCTCATCAGTCCTGTTTTACATGTTAACATGCTTTACTGTCGGCTAGATGTTACACACAGTTCATCAGACATTACTTCATGCAGCATCTTGATCGCATTACGGCCACTCCAACCCACCCGGCCTCCAGGACACCCACCATCCGTCATTGCTGTCACCACAGTCCTGCACTCCGACATTCTCACGTCGTCTGTCCGATCGACCATCCATCATACGGAACAACCCAACAACTTGTCCAACTTCTCATCCATCATATGGAATTGTTCAACAACTTGTCCCAACCTCCCAGCTTGCCATTGGTCAACAACTCGTCTAATCACTTCTCAGCCATCATCGTGTGGAACTGGTCAACAAATTGTCCAACGTTTTCGCCTGCTCAATTTGTATTCATCATCATCATCACCGCCACGTTCCGTTGTTATTCTCTCTGTACCGGCCAAACGTTCGCAGGGCGTTTCTTTGCAGCGGCGCTTTGGTGATCCTGTAGCGTTTTCTGTAGGAAACCCTAAGTAGTAGTTTCTTCTTCTTCTTCTTCCTTCTTCTTCTTCTTCTTCTTCTTCTTCTTCTTCTTCTCTTCCTCTTCCTCTTCCTCTTCTTCTTCTTCTTCTTCTTCTTCTTCTTCTTCTTCTTCTTCCTTCTTTCCTTACTTCCTTTTTCTTTTCGTTTCTTTCTTTCTTTCTTTCTCTTTCTTTCTTTTCTTTCTATTTCTTTCTTTTATTTCTCTTTCTTTCTCTCTCTCTCTCTCTCTCTTTATCTGTCCACTTGTACCACCACGTGTGTCGCAGGGAGAAAGAGCTGACAGACAGCGGCCATCCAGAAGGTCGGAAATGGATAAATGCCGTGTGACGTCAAGGTCTCTTTTGCATCATCGACCCCAGGTCTTCCTTGGTCCGCTTCTCGCTTTAATTAACCTTTTGGCTCCCGCAAACTATCCATCAACTGAACAGAACTTAATCATTTGACTCCCTCCCTATCCACCAGCTTTTTGTAGGAAATTGGTGGATAGGGTGTGGGAAGCAAAGGGTTAAGTGTTTGTTTTGCTAGTACGATTGACAATGCAGAATGCTGATGGACAGGGTGCGGGAATCAAAGTTGAGCCAGCTGGTGTTGGGGGGGGGGGGGGGGCGTGCTTTTTGGTCAAGTAACAAAACCATTTACTTCTGTGTTGATAAACATGATGCTGAACAGTTGCTGTTCTCATAATTTCTTCTGTCGTTTGTGTTTCTGACGATGTCGCGTCTAGTGATTTTCGTTCGTTCGTTTGTTTTTTATTTTTGTTTTTGGTTTTGGTTTTATTGTTGTTGCTGTTGTTGTTGTTGTTGTTATTGTTGTTGTTGTTTTGACAGCTCTTAAACACCGCACCTTACAAGTGGTAATTTTGTGCTCTCAGAAACTTGGTCAGGGTCCATGTCTGGCACTGGTATGTTACGGTGGCCATGAAAGTGGAAATGGTCTTCCTGTAGCAATCGAAAAAGGCCGCACAACATAAGCTGTTAGCGAGACCACAAATTACAGTAAGATTCAACAACCACTGCTTCTGTTCTCTACACTAAAATACGATAACGATCATGCATACGTACTGTTGTTGTTGTTGTTGTTGTTGTTGCTGGTGTTGCTGGTGGTGGTGGTGGTGTTGCTGCTGCTGTTGTTATTGTTGATGTTGTTGTTGTTGGGTGCCATATTTTGGAGGTTATTTTGAAGTACTGTACTGAACTGTGGTTGTGTTGTGGTTGTGTTGTTGTGTTGTGTTGTGTTGTGTTGCGTTGCGTTGCGTTGCGTTGCGTTGCGTTGCGTTGCGTTGCGTGCGTTGTGTTGTGTTGTGTTGTGTTGTGTTGTGTTGTGTTGTTTCGGTTGGGTTGTTGTATTGCACTATACCATATTGTACTGCATTGTATTATATAGTATTCTTTCAAAAGATATGGTGGTATGGACTGGTATGATATGATTTGGCATGATATGGCATGGCATGGCACGGTAATGCATGGCATGGTATGGTATAATGGTTTAAAATATACGGTATGGCATGATATTCTTTTAAAATCCCCGACCATCGAGAAAACACACACTAACCGGTTCCTTAGCACCATCAGGCAACGCAAAAGAAACACATGAAGGCTAGGAAGCGCGCTGCTAGCTAGCCAGCTGATTAACCCCAAAAGATCTCCATCACCGAGCATCCTCAGCATCCTTAACATTCCGGAAGGGGGCTGTTTTTGCCTCCAGGGTCGCCTCCTGGCATCAGAAGAATGTCCCTGCCCTCCATGCTTGGCACCCGCATCCTTCAACATCCCCATTCTTTAACCCTTTGACTCCTTTTAACCGAAAGCTTATAGAAGCCATAATTACATTACACTCTACGGTAGAAGCTGGTGGATAGGCAGAGGGAGTCAAAGGGTTAAGTTTTTGCTTTGCTATCATGGTTGCAAGGTGTTAGTGGACAGGATGCCGGAGTCAAAGGGTTAACGGGAAACTGATATAGGCCGTAGAATACACTATGCAGTAGAAGCTGGTGGAAAGGCAGAGGGAGTCAAAGGGTTAAGTTTTTGCTTCGCTATCATGGTTGCAAGGTGTTAGTGGACAGGATGCGGGAGTCAAAGCGTTAACCGGAAACTGATATAGGCCGTAGAATACACTATGCAGTAGAAGCTTGTGGATAGGCAGAGGGAGTCAAAGGGTCAAGTTTTCGCTTTGCTAGCATTGTTGACAATGCAAAATGTTGGTGGCCAGGGTGCAGAAGTCAAAGGCTTAACCAGAAGCTTATAGAAGCCACAGACTATACTCTACGGTAGAAGCTGGTGGATAGGCAGAGGGAGTCAAAGGGTTCAGTTTTTGCTTCGCTAGCATGGTTAACAATGCAGGATGCTGGTCGCCAGGGTGCAGAAGTCAAAGGAAGCTTATAGAAGCCACAGACCACACTGTATGGCAGAACAGACTGGTGGAAAGGCAAGAGTCAAAGGGTTAAGTTTTGCTTTGCTACCATGGTTGCAAGATGTTGGCGGACAGGGTGCGGGAGTCAAAGTGTTAATTGGGAGCCTTTAGAAGCCACAGACTACATGTATACACTCTATGGCAGAATAGATGGGTGGATTGTCAGAGGAAGCCAAAGGGTTGAAAGCGCTAACAAGGTGGCCCGCCTGGGCCTCCTCCACCCGCCAAGCCAAACGGCCCAATCAGCAAGAGCTGAGGAAGCGTAAAAACGCCACAATTAGCGCCATGAGTTACCGCCCGTTTGCTGAAAGGGGAGCTAAGCTAATGTCCTATTAATTAAAGCAAGGGATCCTTCACCGCACACTGGAACCGGCCACACGTGCATGATGATGATGATGACGCTTGCATGCCTTCTCCTTGACGCTCGCTTGCTTGCTTGCTCGCTTGCTTGCTTGCTTGGTGGTAGGGGTGATTCCATAGGGTTCTTGAAATTCCAGAGGTTAAATCTTTCAGGAAAAACAAATGTGTCGGTTAAAATGAAGGTAATCAAGGTGGTGGTGGTGGTGAAAGGGTGATGATAGTGGTGGTAGTGGTGGTGGTGATGGTGGTGGAGATAGTGGTACGGTAAACAACGAATTTTTTAAGACGGGTTGGTCGTTAGGATGATGGTGGTATTGGCGGTTGGTGATGACCTCCGTGTTTCTGAATTCTGAGTTCGGAATTCGCGCAGTTCGTACAAAACGAATTCACCACATTGGGAAAAGTCCATATACCCTCTGCCCAAATCTACCAGCGATTATCTGGCAGACTCCCTAAAGCCTGCACAAAACCCTACGCGCTGCCAAGGTCTTGAAATAGAGAGGGGAGGGAGGGATGGAGGAGGCCGGGCAGAACGACCTCTGGAAGACTCAGCTGGCACCACCAGAATGACAGAAAACATGAAAACGGGCAGCGAACAGGCCAGCTTTGTAAATGCTGCGAACTGGATTTGAACTCTAGATCTCAGATCCCGAGTCCACGGACTTATCAAAAGAACCAACCAATCCTCGTAGAAAAAGGAAGTACGAGTTGCGATGATGATGATGATGGTGGTGGTGGTGGTGGAGGTGGTGGAGGTGGTAACCACCAAAAGTATTTCTGAAGGAAGCAAATGCAACTGAGACGAGGTGGTAACGTCAGATGACGCAACAGGATGTAGGTTATGATGTAACGTCAGCCACAGACAGGAAGTCGTCATTAACGCTAATTGAAAACGAAAGTGACTTTTTTGATATTGCAAATCCAGTGCTAACGATCTTCAGGACGTTGCCGTCTTCTCTGTGAGCATAAATAGTTGAGATGCACAGCGCAGTAAAATCAATAGTGTGTATGTTATTGTTACTGTTGTTTAAAGCCCAGCCGACTGCGTAGAGCCATATCAGGGCTATAACCGCTTCAAAACACAAACCTTCTACAAGAAAAAGAAAAGAAAATTAAGTATACAATCAATGTATTCGCGCACATAATCTAAGGATATGCCCCCGGCGTTCACCACTCCGTCCAATTTATCGCACAGGGGAGATTTAAAAAAACACACCTGAATAGAAATTTAAGCATACATAAGGATACCAAAACATATATAAAAACAGGCATGAATTACCTAAAACTGCTTCCGCATATCTCACCTCCCTAGAGCCAAAAATGCACTTAATACATGTACCCAATTATCAATCCCAAGAAAAAGTACATAAGACTTTATCAAACACATACAGGTGAATAGACCATTAAAGCAGAAAATGATAAAAATGACAGAAAGCAAAGGAACAAGGCAGAAACAAAGAGAGTGACAGAAAAGAGGAAATTTCTAGCACAGAATGTCCAGAAGATGGGGATACTATTTATACTGAAATAGTTTCGATGGGTAGCGACCATGGGTTGATGGGTGGGAGGGTGGGTGTGAAAGCAAGGGAGGGGAATGGTACAGGAGGGGAATGGATAGGGGGTATTTTCAAAGACAGAATCATCTCCCTTGTTGGAAAGAGGGCTTGACAATGTCAGCTTCTACAAGATAGGATGAGGGAGTCAAAAGGGTTAAGTTTTTGCAGTTGGTGGATAGGGTGCGGGAGTCAAACGGTTAAATCAAAGTTACCTCTCCTGCATCCTTAAAGGTGTCTCTCATGCTTTCTACTTGGTCACTTCTCTAAACGATGGTGGATAGGGTGCGAGAGTCAAAAGCTTAAATCACAATCGCCTCTCAGTCTCTCATGTTTTCTAATTGGTCCCTTCTTTAAACGAAGGTGGATAGAGTGCGGGAGTCAAAGGGTTAAATCACAAACACCTCTCCTGCACCTCTAGTCTCTGGTGATTTCTTCTTGGTCCTTTCTCTAAACGATGTTTATCTTGAAGGGCCAGCCGTCTTGAAGCGGTCGGCAAGACCATCTCCCTGCAGCTTCAGCGAGCAGTAACAGAGAGAGAGAGGGAGAGAGAGAGAGAGAGAAAGCGAGAAAGAGAGGGAGAGAGAGAGAGAGAGCGGGGGGTGGGGGTGGGAGAAAGAGAGACAGAGAGAGAGATGGGAGAGAGAGAGAGAGTGAGTGAGTGTATGTGTGTGTGCGCGCGTGCGTGCATGTGTGTGTGTGTGAGTGTGTATGTGTGTGTGTGCGCGCGCGCGCGTGCGTGCGTGTGTGTGTGTGTGTGTGTGTGTGTGTGTGTGCGTGCGCGCGTGCGTGCGTGTGTGTTTGTGTGTGTGTGTGTGTGTGTGTGTGTGTGTGTGTGTGTGTGAGTGTGTGAGTGA
>CM060305.1:66570663-66580663 GCA_030674185.1 Monoplex corrugatus
TGTTCACTTGAGGAGATCAATGACTCGTATTAATGAAAGATCTCTGACTTACGCTACCAGAAAATATATGGAAAATATCTCAGTTTCACGGTATTCAAGAATAGTTGTTTTGCATAACTCACAGCATGGATAAGCTTTGACTTCTTCAAAACAAGTGCGACTGCCCGCGTTCAAGCAAACAGGAACCAGAAAAACACGAAAATAGAATCAGAACGGGTATTTAATACAACAAGACAAGACAGGCACAAATTTTCGGCAAACTGGCCTTTGTCAAGCGTGAATGTAAGATCACAAAGGAACACCAAATACAAAAGTTAGTAGAAAAAGACTGAAACATTCCTGCTGCTTCGTCCAGTGGGAGAAGAGGACTAAAAAAAACGAGGGCTTCTACCTAGCAATCAGATCAATTACTAACATATTCTATAGTGCTAACTACTCGGTAGAAAAAAACAACAACTTCAAATCTATTTCTCTGACCAATTGTTTAATGCTTGCCTTGTTGGAATGTCCGTGCAGTTTTAAAAGTATAATTCATAAGTCGTGTAATGCAAACCCTCTCTGGGTGAGGGCCGCATGTGACAAAAGCATATCGTATAAAATTACGAGTATATGCTTATTTCATACCCTGGAAAATGAATTAGTTCTTGTTCTTCCTGCTCTTGAAAGATCGATCGTTCACAGACTAGAACGTGGAACACAACTACACATCCTCATACAGGACCATCAAAAAATAGGAACTTCAGTAGAGGAGTCGTTAACCCTTACACTCCCGCATCCTGTCCACAAGCATCTCGCATTGCCAACCGTACTAGCATAGCAAAAACTTAACCCTTTGATTTCCTCACACTATCCACCAGCTTCCTGCAGTAAGCTGGTAGAGGGGATGAGGGAATCAAAACGTTAAGTTTTTGCAGTTGGTGGGGATAGGGTGCGGGAGTCAAAGGGTTAAATAAACTCTTGCAGGACGGAACCCAAAGGTAACTAGGCCTGCAGGCGTCTTCTGAAAACCATGGTACCACGTACATGTCTTCAAGGTCATCTACATCAGACGAATTTAGAGTCTAACCATGACGGATTCATCGCACCCAGAAAAATCCATATGCGCTTTACCCAATTTGCTATCTATTAAGTGGTATATTCCTTGAGCCTGCGCGAAAATATATGCCCTGGCAAAATCTTGAAAGGAAGGGAAGGGAAGGAAAACTGAGCCTATCGATCAAACACTACGCTGACACCACCAGAATGATCTGGAGCATTAAGACGGGCAACAAGCTAGCAAGTTTTTGTTCAGTTGCGGGTTGGGACTGAACTCGAGACATCGTATCTCAAGTCCACAGTTCCAGTACAAGAACCAACCAACCAGCTCCAGTCACCTGACGAGAATGACGCCTGCCCATCTTGGTCACCACAATCACTGCCGGACATGGCCTGATCATGTAGATGGAGAACAAAAGAAGGAGAAAAAGAACCTCTCTCTCTCTCTCTCTCTCTCTCCTCTCTCTCTCTCTCTCTCTCTCTCTCTCTCTCTCTCTCTCTTTCTCTCTACGCTCAACCAAGTGAACAGTCACTAGGGAACTGCATTATTTAGTCACCATAATCCTCCAGCTCTAGATGTTGTGTGCCAAAGCATGAGTTTCTGCAAATAGTTTCTCTCTCCATCCCGCAATGCTGTCAATACATTTTTCTGTGTGTTGTTGTTGTTTTCTTTCTGTTTTTGTGTGCGTGCGTGCGTGTGTATGTGTGTGTATGTGTGGGGTGGTGGTGGTGGTAATCTTCCTCTCCATCTGCTTCCCTCAAATCTTGTTAAGCTTCTTCAAAACAACAAAAACCGATCGACACGAGCTTTGGGAACCCGTAAACCAACCGTTGTGTGACATGACCTTTCAAGCAAACACCTCGTGACCTGACTTCTGAAGGCGTAAAAACAACCCACACTAACCAACTAGGAGGCTCAGCACGCAGCGTGCACACGCGTAAGTGCACAGGAAAGGGGGCGGGGGAGGGGTTGGGCGTGAAATCGAATCTGCTTTGATAGAGGCAGCTGACGAGTTGGAAACAAAAGAAAAAGAGAAAGGAAAGCGAGAAAAGGTTTCCATTTCATGTAAGCAGCTGGGAGGTGGGGGGGGGGGGGGAGAGCGGGGACCACGGGGGGAGGGGAGAAGGGGAGTGGGGGTAGTGGTGGAATGAGGGAGGAGAAGACAGTAACCCGAGACACATACACACACCTGTCGGCTGACTCCATCAACCTAATTTTGGTTCGTCTCGGCCTATCGAGAGGGCGCGCGCGCGCGCTGACATGCACGCATGCACGCACACACACACACACAATCACACACACACGTGCACACCATACACACACACACACACACGCACGCGCACACATACACATGCGCGCGCACACACATCACAACAGCTGCCGATTCATCTACTGCAGTCTGCAATCATTACAATCATCATCGTCGTCGTCATCATCATCATCGTCGTTGTCGTCATCATCGTCGTCGTCGTCATCATCATCATCATCGTCGTCACCATCATCATAGTCATCATCATCATCATAATCACCGCCTGTAATCTTTGAAATCCACGCCCGCTCACACACAAACCCCCATTTAAACACAAGACGCACAAAACTCATGCGTGCAGGTATACACAAGCATCAACGCATATACACCACTGATCTAAAACACACACACCACACACACACACACACACACACACTCTCCTCTCTCTCTCTCTCTCTCTCTCACACACACACACACACACACACACACAAATACTTAAGAAAAAATATATACTTTGTACTACTCACGCACACACAAAAACCCACGCAGTAATGACCTAAACAAACCACATACATACACTCACCACGGAGCTAAAATTCTCCTTTCACACAGTACACACACACACACACACACAGTACACACACACACACACACACACACACACACACACACACACACACACACACACACACACACACACACACACACACTCAGGTTCACACACACACTCAGGTTCACACACACACACATATACAGGCTTGACTAATCAACTGACTGATATGAGTTCAGGTTTACGTTACGATAATAGCCACCTCACGAGCATAACCATCGCAGGGCAGAAGGGGAAGACGGGGAAGACGGGGGAGAGGGGAATGGGAGAGGCGAGGACTTATTTGATCTTGTACACACCACACGAGCGCACCACCCTTCTTTTTCGTTCTTTTTTCTCTCCAACCCTCCCTCACCCTCACCCCCACAACTCCCATTATCTCCTCCCTCTTACTCCAACAGCTGTGGTTACATACCTTGTGTGTGCCCAGACTGCACCAGTGCAACGCCTGGTGAAAATCCACAACACCCGCTTGTCTTGTGCATCAACAACAGTCAACAGAATGACTCGACCATACCAGTGCACTTTCAAAAAAACCGCGCCTCTCATATGGCCATGTAACAAGAAGTCGACGGCCTTGCCAAATCAATCCAATCCTCCAAGGAAGCTGTTAATCAAAGGAGGGAGACGAAGAGGGAGAAGTACAGGAAAATCGACAGGCTGACAACAATTGTGGAATGCACAAAAAAAGAAACCATCTGCAGAGAGACCCAGGCTTTGGCACACCACCGATAGAGCTGGAGGAAGCTGGTGAACAGTTTCTTCGGTACGGCGAGCCAATTGACTCTTTCGCGGAGCTGAGGGAGAAGAAGAAGAAATCTCATCACCACCACCAGAATTATCATCATCATCATCGTTGTCATCGTCGTCATCATGATCATTATAATGATGATGATCATCATCATCATCGTCATCACATACGCAAATACCATGGGAGAGCTGAAAATGAGAGAACACACACACACACACACACACACACACACACACAACACACACACACACACATATATATATATAATATATATATATTATACATATATATATATACACACACACACACATTACACACGCACACATTACACACATACAAACAAACCCTGACAGCCACACAGACGTCTCTCTCTGGTCGAAATTAAACAACCAACTATGAGAGTTTTTATCGTGACGTAATAACTTGTAACTTGAAAGCAGTTTGTTACTCAAGGACAATAGTACTAGGGCACACTGAACCTGTCCAACAACCAGTCCTTGCAACTCGACACAAATGACATAGGCATACAAAAAAAGTGACACGCGCTACTTACACTTATCAAACAAATGAAACAAATGACAATTGTAAAATATATATAACATTCAAAGAAATGGAAGCGAAGAAGGCAAAGGAAGCATTAAAAGCAAGCGGTTACGGGAGGGACACGGGGTGGGGGGTGGGGAGGAACAAACAAAAAGTGGCAGTTTATGACGAACTGGCTGCTTGAATAATAAATATTTGAAACATCTTTTGCACAGAGACAGGATTGCGTATCAGACTATAAACAAGGAACAGCTAGAATTTATAATCTTCGTGTGATAAAGAACAATTTGAATTTACCGACCGTCATGTAATAAAGAAGAGCCAGAACTTTTAAAAACTGGCATGAAATAAAGAACAACTAGTCTATGTTTTATATAATTGTCAGACAGTGATACGTATTTCATTTCACATGCAATGTTTTGTGCTCAGTTGCTCAAAATTAGTGCCGTCCTTTTTTTCTTTTTCTTTCTTTCTTTCTTTGTTTCTTTTTTTTTCAAACCAATTTGTACTCAATCAAATACATTAAATATCAACATAACAAGAAGACAGGACGAATGAAGCCATCAAGTCATGTCATTCTCTTAGCCTTGGTCTACAAAGGAATCATTAATGCAATTGCTAGTCACTGAAGAAGTGAAATGATACAAAATCGATTCACAAATTCCTCTCTTGGGTTTACAAAGAAGACCTCTCTCTCTCTCTCTCCTTCTTCTCTCTCTCTCTCTCCT
Organism: Monoplex corrugatus; assembly: GCA_030674185.1. Classification (NCBI taxonomy): domain Eukaryota; kingdom Metazoa; phylum Mollusca; class Gastropoda; order Littorinimorpha; family Ranellidae; genus Monoplex; species Monoplex corrugatus. The sequence goes on from CM060305.1 coordinate 66,575,581, forward strand.
CTCCTCTCTCTCTCTCTCTCTCTCTCTCTCTCTCTCTCTCTCTCTCTTTCTCTCTCTCTTCTCAATATACAGACGCATTCCCTAGTCTGGTCGATCTAATTTCTTTCTCCTCCGCTTATCCTTTACCCTATCATCCTCCCCACCCAAACCAAAACACAATCCTTACACCCCCAACGCCAAACTCTCTCTCTCTCTCTCTCCCTCTCTCCTTTCCCCTCTCTCTCTCTACATCTCCTCTCTCTCTCTCTCCCTCTCTCTCTCTCTATCTACATCTCTCTCTCTCTCCCTCTCTCTCTTCCCCATCTCTCTCCCTCCCTCTCTCTCTCTATCTACATCTCTCTCTCTCTCTCTCTCTCTCTCTCTTTCTCTCTCTCTTCTCAATATACAGACGCATTCCCTAGTCTGGTCGATCTAATTTCTTTCGCCTCCGCTTATCCTTTACCCTATCATCCTCCCCACCCAAACCAAAACACAATCCTTACACCCCCAACGCCAAACTCTCTCGCTCTCCCTCTCTCCTTCCCCCCCCCCTCTCTCTCTACATCTCTCTCTCTCTCTCTCTCCTTCTCTCTCTCTCTCTATCTACATCTCTCTCTCTCCCTCTCTCTCTTCCCCATCTCTCTCCCTCCCTCTCTCTCTCTCTCTCTCTCTCTCTCTCAACACACACACAGACGCATCCTACAATCTTAACCCTGGTCGATCTGACTTTCTTTCTCCTCCCCTTATCTTTTATCCTATCACCCACCCCACCCAAACGAACACACAATCCTTACACCCCTCTCTCTCTCTCTCTCTCTCTCTCTCTCTCTCTCTCTCTCTCTCTCTCGCTCGCTCTCTCTGTCTGTCTGTCTGTCTCTTGTCTCTCTCTCTCTCTCTCTCTCTCTCTCTCTCTCTGTCTCTCTCTCCCCCTCTCTCCCTCCCTTTCCTCCTTCTAAATACACACAGACGCATCCCCCTAATCTTCACGCCAGTCGATCTGAATTTCATTCTCTTCTCCTAATCATTTACTCTATCATCCACACCACCCCAAACCAACAACACACAATCCTTTACACCCCCCCAAAGCCAAACTCTCTCTCTCTCTCTCTCTCTCCCTCCCTCTCTCTCTCTCTCTCTCACAGGGACAAAAATGTCAATGGCAATAAACCATTTTCAGATTCAGTCTCTCTCTCTCTCTCTCTCTCTCCCTCTCTCTCTCTCCTCTCTCTCTCTCTCTCTCCCTCTCTCCTTTTGTCACCACTCCTCTCTCACGAGTTTTCTTTTTTTAATAACGTGAACACTGGCGTCTTTTTACGGCTCAGATCGCAAGATGCCGACAGCAAGTGACAAAGAGACAACGAATCCTTCTCTCGCTTAACAACTTATCGCTTCTCGTCTCTGAGATAGGGAGGAGGAGGGGAGGGGAGGAGGAATGAGGGTAGAAAACAGGGGGAAGAGAGGGAGGGAGGAAGGGAGACGGGAATGAAGAAAGGCACTCGGCGAAATGGAAAGTGAGACATGAGAGAGAGAGGGAGGGAGGGAGGGAGGGAGAGAGGGAGGCAGGGAGAGAGAGAGAGGGAGGGAGGGAACGGAAGAGAGAGAGAGGAAGGAACGAGAGAGGAGAAAGAGAGAGAAGAGGGAGAGAGAGAGTGAGTGAGAGAGAGAGAGAGGCGGGACAGTGGTAGAGACAAAGAGAGACAGAGACAGAGAGAGAAACAAAGAGAAACAGAGAGAGACAGAGAGAGACAAAGAGACAGTGACAGAGAGAGAGAGACAGACAGAGAGAGAGAAAGACAGACAGACAGAGACTGAGACAGAGACAGAGAGAGAAAAGAAGGGGAAAAAAGGAGAAGGGAACAGCAATACAAAGACATGGGCATACTCTGACAGAAAAAGACAAAGACAGATGTGTATAGCAAAACACTGAACAAGGGAAGAGAGAGATGCGAGGGATGAAACAAGAACGAAAAACAAGAACAGCTTTATGAAAGTTTTTAGGTATTTCTTTTTTTTATTTGTTTTTCAACATCCAGCGACTCGCACATAAAAAGAGGGGGTGGGGTGGGGTGGCAGTGATGAACAGAAAGAGACAAAAAGGAACAGAGCCAAAGACAAAGATACTGACAGAAAGAGAGAGAGGGGGAAGAGAGAGAGGGAGAGAGAGAGAGAGAGGAAAACGGCAGAGTGAGACTGATAGAGGAGAATGCACCTGACAGAGAAAGAGAGAGAGAGAGAGAGAGAGAGAGAGAGAGAGAGGAAAACGGCAGAGTGAGACTGATAGAGGAGAATGCACCTGACAGAGAAAGAGAGAGAGAGAGAGAGAGAGAGAAGAGAGAGGAAAACGGCAGAGTGAGACTGATAGAGAGAATGCACCTGACAGAGAAAGAGAGAGAGAGAGAGGAGAGAGAGAGAGAGGAAAACGGCAGAGTAAGACTGATAGAGGAGAATGCACCTGACAGAGAAAGAGAGAGAGAGAGAGAGAGAGAGAGAGAGAGAGAGAGAGAGAGAGAGAAAACGGCAGAGTGAGACTGATAGAGGAGAATGCACCTGACAGAGAAAAGAAGAGAGAGAGAGAGAGGAAAACGGCAAGAGACTGATAGAGGAGAATGCACTGACAGAAAAGAGAGAGAGAGAGAGAGGAAAACGGCAGAGTGAGACTGATAGAGGAGAATGCACCTGACAGAGAAAGAGAGAGAGAGAGAGAGAGAGAGAGAGAGAGAGAGAGAGAGAGAGAGAGGAAAACGGCAGAGTGAGACTGATAGAGGAGAATGCACCTGACAGAGAAAGAGAGAGAGAGAGAGAGGAAAAACGGCAGAGTGAGACTGATAGAGGAGAATGCACCTGACAGAGAAAGAGAGAGAGAGAGAGAGAGAGGAAAACGGCAGAGTAAGACTGATAGAGGAGAATGCACCTGACAGAGAAAGAGAGAGAGAGAGAGAGAGAGAGAGAGAGAGAGAGAGAGAGAGAGAGAGAGAGGAAAACGGCAGAGTGAGACTGATAGAGGAGAATGCACCTGACAGAGAAAGAGAGAGGAGAGAGAGAGAGAGAGAGAGAGAGAGAGAGAGAGAGAGGAAAAAACGGCAGAGTGAACTGATAGAGGAGAATGCACCTGACAGAGAAAGAGAGAGAGAGAGAGAGAGAGAGAGAGAGAGAGAGAGAAGGAAAACGCAGAGTAGACTGATAGAGGAGAATGCACCTGACAGAGAAAGAGAGAAAGAGAGAGAGAGAGAGAGAGAGAGAGAGAGAGAGAGAGAGGAAAACGGCAGAGTGAGACTGATAGAGGAGAATGCACCTGACAGAGAAAGAAGAGAGAGAGAGAGAGAGAGAGAGAGAGAGAGAGAGAGAGAGAGAGAGAGAGAAGGAAAACGGCAGAGTGAGACTGATAGAGGAGAATGCACCTGACAGAGAAAGAGAGAGAGAGAGAGAGAGAGAGAGAGAGAGAGAGAGAGGAAAACGGCAGAGTGAGACTGATAGAGGAGAATGCACCTGACAGAGAAAGAGAGAGAGAGAGAGAGAGAGAGAGAGAGGAAAACGCAGAGTAGACTGATAGAGGAGAATGCACCTGACAGAGAAAGAGAGAGAGAGAGAGAGAGAGAGAGAGGAAAACGGCAGAGTGAGACTGATAGAGGAGAATGCACCTGACAGAGAAAGAGAGAGAGAGAGAGAGAGAGAGAGAGAGAGAGAGAGAGAGGAAAACGGCAGAGTGAACTGATAGAGGAGAATGCACCTGACAGAGAAAGAGAGAGAGAGAGAGAGAGAGAGAGAGGAAAACGGCAGAGTAAGACTGATAAGGAGAATGCACCTGACAGAGAAGAGAGAGAGAGAAGAGAGAGAGAAGAGAGAGAGAGAGAGAGAGAGAGGAAAACGGCAGAGTAAGACTGATAGAGGAAATGCACCTGACAGAGAAAGAGAGAGAGAGAGAGAGAGAGAGACACACACACACACACACACAGATAGACAGACAGACAGACAGAGACAGACAGACAGAGAGACAGACAGACACGAAGAGAAAGAGACAGAAAAGGAGGAGAGATGGAAAACTGGAAAATAAGACAGATAAAAAGAATGGTGGAGAGGGGAGTTGACATAGGAAATAAACAAAATCTTTTTGCCAACGGTACTGATATTAACACACTTACATACCCGCCGTGGCTGATTTATTTGTATCAAAATTATGAAGTGTCCACCACTTTCTTCCCCTATGACCTTATATCAGTCCATATTTTAGCAAGTAATATCCACCTTATCGCCATGGACAGCCAATAGGATCATGTTTATATTGCTGGCAGAGAGCGATATTTCATCTCCCAACACTTAACCCTTTGACTCCCGCACCCTATCCACCAACTGCAAAAACTTAACACTTTGACTCCCTCATCCTATCCACCAACTGCAGAAACTTAACCCTTTGACTCCCGCATCCTATCCACCAACCGCAAAAAAATTCAACCTTGACTCTCGCACCCTATTCATCAACTGCAGAAATTTAACCCTCTGACTCCCTCACCCTATTCACCAACTGCAAAATCCGAACCCTTTTGACTCCCTTACCCTATCTACCAGCTGCAAAAAAATTAACCCTTTGACTCCCTCACCCTATCCACCAACTGCAAAAACTTAACACTTTGACTCCCATACCCTGTCCACCCACTGCAAAAACTAAACCCTTTATCTCACGCACCCTATCTACCAATCGCAAAAAAAATAACCCTTAACTCTCGCACCCTATCTACCAACTGCAAAAACTTAACCCTTTGACTCCCGCACCCTATTCACCAGCTGCAAAAACTTAAAACTTTGACTCCCTCACCCTATCCACCAACCGCAAAAAAAATTAATCCTTGACTCCTGCATCCTATCCATCAACTGCAAAAACTTAACCCTTTGACTCCCTCAACCTATCCACCAGCTAACCCTTTGATTCTCTCAGAGTATCCACCAGCTTCCCGCAGGAAGCGGATGGATAGGGTGAAGGAGTCAAAGGGTTATGTTTTTGCTTTGCTAGCATGGTTAACAATGCAGGATGCTGATGGACAGGGTGCAGGGAGTCAAAGGGTTAACAGTGATGACATGACAAACACGTTCAGGCACACATCCTTATAAC
>CM060305.1:66600663-66608163 GCA_030674185.1 Monoplex corrugatus
CAGATTTTCATGATTATGTCACTGTCATTGTTAATGTCACAGTTATTGTCATTGTCACTGTTACCGTCATTGTCACAATCATTGCCATTGTTATGTCACAGTTTCTGTCACTGTCACTGTCACCGACATTGTCACTGTCACTGTCATTTTAATATCACTGTTATTGTCACTGTCACTGTCACTGTCATTAACACTGTCGTTGTCACCGTCATTGTTAATGTCACAGTTAATGCCATTGTCATTGTTATCGTCACCATCATTGTCATCGTCATTGTCACCGTCATTGTCACCGTCACTGTCATTGTTTACGTCACATTTAGTGTCAATGACATTGTCAATGTCGCTATCACTGTCATTTCACCGTCACTGTCACTATCACTGTCATTCTCACTGTCATTGTCAACATCACTAGCATTGTCATTGTCAAAGTCACTATCATTGTTATTGTCATTGTTACCGTCACTGTCACTATCGTTGTGATTGCTAATGTCACCGTTATTGTCACTGTCACTGTCATTATCATAGTCATTTTTGTTACTGTCACTATCAATGTCATTGTCACTGTCATTATCATTGTTAACGTCACCGCTTTTTGTCATCGTCACTGTCACCTTCATTGCCATTGTCACTGTCACCTTCATTGTCATTGTTACTGTCATTGTCACCGTCACTGTCACGACCACTGTCATTGTAACCATCACTGTCAATGTCACTGTCAATGTCACCTTCACTGTCGTTGCGAATGTCACCGTCTCTCATTTCCTAGTAACCATTGTTTACACAAATCTCATCCCTGAGCTCACTAGACAATGGGCTGATCGGGACATTAAAGTAATAGAACCCTTATAATGTTCACTGATTTTATCTTCAGCTTACTAGAACGCTGGTCCGCAGCAAAGCTTTTAGTAAGAGAAAAAAAATATATTGCAAGAAATTTGATCTCTCGTAAATAACATTCTAGACACACACTCTCTCTCTCTCTCTCTTGTTCAAACACACATTCGTGCACGCACGCACGCATGCAGAAGAATAGATAGACACACAGATGGACGGACGGACGCACGACGGACAGACAGACAGACAGACACACACACACACACACACACACACGCTCGCCCATATCTCTCTCTCACTCACTCACTCACTCACTCACTCACTCACTCACACACACACACACACACACACACACACACACACATACACCCATACACACGTATGTACACACACATATATAACACACGCTCGCTCATACCTCTCTCTCTCTCTCTCTCTCACACACACACATGCACAAACACACACACACACACACACACACACACATGTGTACACACACATGTGTACACACACACACATACATACACGCACGCTCGCCCATACCTCTCTCTCTCACACACACACACACACATACATGCATACACACACACACACACACACACACACACACACACACACACACACACACACACCTATACTCACATGCATATGCATGCTCCAGAAAGTGTGATCAGCACTTTTGATAACATGAACACGACGTAATACTGTATTGATCGCTGACAAAATCGCGGTGTAACGTCGTCCCAAAACGAAAACTGACACTTTGCTATTAATTATTCCTGGACAAAAGCACTCCTTGGCCAAAACTGGTTCAAGCTATGGCATTTTGTTTTGTTGTTGTTGTGGTGGTTGTTGTTGTTGGTTTGGGGGTGCGCGTGCGTGTCTGTGTTGTGTGTCTGTGTGTATGTGCGTACGTAAGTGCATGCGTGCGTGCGCATGTGTCTATGCGCGTTAGTATACATGCGTGATCGTGTGTGTGTGTATGTGCGTGTGTGTGTGTCTGTGTGTGTCTGTGTGTGTCTGTGTGTGTGTGTATGTGTGTGTGTCTGTCCGTCTGTCTGTGTGTGTCTGTGTGTCTCTGTCTCTGTGTGTGTGTGTGTAAAATTAAACAGGATAGAAAGGGTGTGTGCAGAAAAGGGGAGGGTAGTGTCAGAAGGATGCATACAAATGGGAGAAGATGTTTTGTATTTCTCTCTCTCTCTCTCTCTCTCTCTCTCTCTCTCTCTCTCTCTCTCTCTCTCTATCTCTCCCCTCTCTCTCCCCCTCTCTCTCTCCCCTCTCTCTCTCTCTCTTATCAGGAGCTACCAGCACAGGAACGTGTTTACTACCAGACTGCTCTATCTCCCAATCTATCGAACTTTCAGAACCTGACGACGACAGAACAACAAACAGTGACACAATGCAGAAAGGTGTAAGCTGTGTGTGTGTGTGTGTGTGTGTGTGTGTGTGTTGTGTGTGTGTGTGTGTGTATGCTGTGTGAATGGTGTGTGTGTGTGTATGTGTGTGGTGTGTGTGTGTGTGTGTGTGTGTGTGTGTGTGTGTGTGTGTGTGTGTGTGTGTGTGTGTGTGTGTGTGTGTGTGTGTGTGTGTGTGTGTGTGTGTGTGTACTGTGTGCGTGTATGTGTATGTGTGTGTCTGTCTCTGTGTGTGTCTGCGTGTGTCTGAGTGTGTTTCAGGACAGTCGAGCCGTATCAACAATCTCCCTGTCCTGACGTCTTGGCATCTTTTGGTTATTGCTTATTACAGCAAAAATACACAAAAATCACATTCAAGCTGACAGCATAGTGCCTCCCTGGCTGACAATGCAGGATGCTGGTGGACGGGGTGCGGGGAGTCAAAAGGATAATAAATAGGAAGAAGAAGAGAAAGAAAGGAAAAGAGAGGCAGCAAGAAAGGAGGAAGAAAGGGCGGACGTTACGCACATCGTCTCACGTGCAGCACAGTGTGATGGTGGCGGTCTGTTTGGGTTTAAAGCAATGTGCAGTGTGGTTGGTAAGGTGTAACGTAACGGCCATGAAGTTATCACTCAGTGGAATCTCCTCCTCCCTCCCTCTCCCTTCCTCCCTCTCTCTCTCTCTTTGCTCCTCCTCCTACTCCTCTTCCTCTTCCAAACCAACCAAGGACAGCCGTGTGGAGTTGTGTTGCCACACTTGACCTTGCGGGGGTTAGCACCCCTGTCAAAACGTACCACGCTCTGTCTCCACACCCTGATGCAACGCTTTTTTTTTTTTTTTTAGTGGGTGGAGCGGTGGGTATGGATGTATGGTGAGAGGCGAGGAAGTGGTGGTTATGACGGACGGGGCGGGGGAGAGAGGAAGGGTACATAGGAAGGAGGGAGGTCTAGATGGGGAGAAAGAGTGAGAGAGGGTTAGAGGGTGACTATTACAGTCAAAACACAAAATAGCCAAGTGCCCCAATGGCCAGCTCCAGAAAAAAACTTCTTTCTTGAAGGTGGGCAACAGGGGGTCTACTATGTTTTGAAGAAAAGGGAGCACGTGCATACGCACGCACACACAGTGCATGTGTAAGCAAGCAATTAATGTTCTTGCTGCTGCTGCTGCTGCTACTACTACCGCTGATAACAGCACTTTAGCTGATTCAGATGACACAGCCGCGGTCTCGAAATTTGACATCTTCGGGTTCTGTTCATACCCGCTACATAAAAAACATGGGCTGTTCATAAGCCGTTTTATTGCTCCAGCCATTCTGGTTGTGCAGGCTTAGTGTTTCATAGGTTCCCCCTTCTTGCATTTCAAGACCTTATCAACGCATAACAGTTTTGCGCAGACTCAAGAAGTTGTCGAGATCGTCACAAGCAGATATGGACGGAGCGATGTGTGTAATTAGTCCATGTGTAGTTATATCCCTCTCGAACAAAAAAAAACTTCCAAAACTCCAAACGTGGACCTCAAGCCAATGACCTTAACCCTTTGATTCTTGTACCTTGTCCACCAACTGCAAAAACTTAACCCTTTGACTCCTTCACCCTATCCACCAGCGTCTCCCAGTCCATCCATACTCACCACTCCACCCACTAAAAGAAGAAGAACCGTTGTGTCAAGGCGTGGTACATTTTGACAGGGGTGCTAACCAGCACGCTGGTGGATAGGATGAGGGAGTCAAAGAATTAGGTTTTGGCTTTGCTAGCATGATTGAAATTAGATTACCTGTCGACTTTGCTGGCATGATTGAAATTAGAGTACCTGGTCACAACAGGAAAGCTGGAAGGACAGAGAGCACCAGGTAGACCCTGCGAAAAAATATTGGCCTAACTTGCAGGAGTGGCTAAAGACAGAAAGGGTGGAAGACGTGCTTGCGGCAACAAGGGATAGATGCATATGGAGGGCCATGATCGCCAACGCCATGCGGCAGGGCACTTGATGATAATGAGCATGACTGACAATGCAGGATACTGGTGGACAGGGTGCGGGAGTCAAAGGGTTAAATCAGACATAAAGACAAGGCCTAATAGCATTTTACATGTATTATAATGTATACGGAGTGGCAGGAATGGGGAAAGGGATACCGGGAGGAGGGAGAGGGAGGGACTACAGGCAAGACTGGTGGTAGCGCGTCAAGAAAGCCAGCCAGCCAGACAGACAGAGAAAAACAGATAGACACAGACAAGGAAAAGAGACACAGACAGATCTGGGGAAGTCATCTCATGAACCCCGAGTACCCTCACTGTCATCAAGGTAAATCAGCATAATCTGTCACGACTGACACCACCCGTGACAATACCGCCCCTGTTCCATCGTCCCCTCTCTCACGTCCGTGCGTCTGGGATGATTTGACGATAGCATCGCGCCCCCTTGGGGGCTGTAAGGCTACTGCATCAGATTGTCGTATTACATTTTTGGAAGGGGAGAGAAGAGAGAGAGAGAGAGAGAGAGAGAGAATGGATTGTGTGTGTGTGTGTGTGTGTGTGTGTGTCTGTTTGTGTGTGTGTGTGAGACAGACAATGTGTGTGTGTGTCTGTGTGTGTGTGTGTCTGTGTCTGTGTGTGTGTCTGTGTGTGTGTGTGTCTGTGTGTGTGTGCGAGAAAGAATGAGAGAGACAAAGAGAGAGAAAGAGTGGTGTGTGTGTGTGTGTGTGTATGTGTGAGTGTGTGTGTGTGTGTGTGTGAGTGCGCGCGCCCGCGCGCGCGAGCGTACATGTAACTCTAATTTAAATTCTCGAAAAATAAACAAACAAACAAACAAACAAACAAAACACAGACAGAAAGAAACCAACATACAATTCTAATTTTCATTCTCGAAACAAACAAATAAAACCAAAAAAAAACCCAACAACAACAAAAACAAACCAAACAAACACACTTAACCAGGAAAGTACCTGGGGTGCAGCAAATCGGATAAAAAAGATTACATGTCTGCAGCAACCTTCCTGCATAAGAGATCAAACAACAGATCAGTCCACCACCAACTTGACACCTTGCTGTTGGCAAAGTCCGCGTGAAACGACGGTCAGCTCACGTCACCCCCCCCCCCCCCCCCCTCATAACAATCACGACACGCTTTGCTTTGACCGACCTTCAGGACACCCTGACTGGTCTTCAGAAAGACACTGGACGTCGCCAAGGCCGACAGAGAAAAGGCTACGTAATGTCAAAGACAGGGCCAACCTTACCACCACGCCCGATCTGCTTGTTGGTGCAAATACAGAGACAGAGACATGAAGTATCATGTACATTACAGTTTCCCGTAAGTTTCCTCTGCTCTCCTCCAGTACTGTTGTTAAGCGAGCCCTGCTCATAAAGCAAGGGGTTACGGGCTCGACCCTTGTGGCAGGCCAGGTTTTCTTTTAATTAACCCGTTAACTCCCCGCAGTCTATCCATCAATTGCGAAAACTTTAACCCTTTGACTCCCTCGCCCTATCCACCAGTTTCTTGTAGCAAGCTGGTGGATAGGGTGATGGAATCGAAGAGTTAAGTTTTTCTGCTTTGCAAGCATGGCTGGGGTAGACCACGTTTTCTTTTAACCCTTTCAACCCCCGCACTCTTTCCACTAACTGCAAAAACTTAACCCTTTGACTCCCTCACCCTATCCAAAAGCAGAAACAGCAAGCTTGTGGATAGGATGAAGGAATCGAAGGGTTAAGTTTTTGCTTTGCTAGCATGGCTGGGGTAGGCCAGGTTTTCTTTTAACCCTTTCAACCCCCGCACTCTTTCCACCAATTGCAAAAAAATTAACCCTTTGACTCCCTCATCCTATCCAGCAGAAAGCTGGTGCATAGGGTGAGGGAATCGATGAGTTGAGTTTTTGCTTTGCTAACATGGCTGGGGTAGACTAGCTTTTCTTTTAACCCTTTGAACCCCCCCCCCCCCCCTGCACTCTATCCACCAACTGCAAAAAGTTAACTCTTTGACTCCCTCACCTTATCCACCAGCCTCCTGCAGGATGCTGATGGATAGGGTGCGGGGGAGTCAAAGAGTTAATTAACGTGGGTTGGCTGGCTGCTTCAGTAAGAGCCGTGGGCTCGAGATCTTATGTCTTTGAGTTCAAACCCAGCCCGCAATACACACACTGGCCCCTGTTCACTGCCCGTCCAAATAACTCCGATTATTCTGGTGGTGTCATCTTAATGTTTCATAGGTCCTTTCTTTCACCTCACCCCACGCCACGCCACCACTCATCGTTTCAAAACCTTGTCGACATATATAGGGTTTTTACACAGGCTCAAAGGGTCAGCCAGTTCACTGCTTGCAGATCTGGTTGGAACACGTATGAAATTGTCCGAATGCCATGAATACCCTGTCTGAACACATTCTTAACCCTCTGACTGCCGCATCCTATCCACCAACCGCAAAAACTTAACCCTTTGACTCCCTCATCTTATCCACCAGTTTCCTGCAGGAAGCTGGTGGACAGGGTGAGGGAATCAAAAGGATTAAGTTTTTGCTTTGCTAGCAAGGTTGATAATGCAGGATGCTGGTGGACAGGGTGCGGGAGTCAAAGGGTTAACCTCAAAACTCCTTCTTCATCGACCACATTGTTTAGGGGGTGGGGGGGGGGGGGGGCATGAACAAACATACTTTCTACAAGACTGGTCGTAAAAAAAGAACTAATTATATCATTTGCTTAAAGCCGGTGTCAACGATAATCCTGCTCCATCTTCCCTTACCGGCGGAAAAAAAATAATGACTAGAACAACCGAGACGGTGATAAATACGAAAAACGACTGTACTGCACCCACCTTAATCCTCTGGCTCCCTCACTCTATCCGCTAGCATCCTGCAACGTCATCAGTGATAGCAGAGCAAAAACTTCACCATCTGACTCCTTCACCTCGCAAGAAGCTAAATCAGGAAGCTGATGGATAGGGTGAGGGAGCGAAAAGGTCAAGATTTTGCAGCCGATGGATAGGGTGCGGGAGTCAAAGGGTTAAGAGCCAATGCAACACTATTAACAGGCAGGACACCTTGCGGTATCGACTTCTGGGTCGTCAAGGAGGTAAAAAGAACACACAGGTACTTTTTTTTTGTCCACGAGACAGAAACGGCACATGGAATTAAGTTAGCTTTGTTCAGCAGCCAATGAGGAGGAAGTAAGTGGAGAGGGAAGGGAGGTAATTGTCATGGGTGAAATTAATTGCCGTGCTTTTTTCTGTTGTGGGTATTGTGTCAATATGTAGTGGGGATTGTGTGTTTGTGTGTGCTTGTGTGT
>CM060305.1:66618163-66630663 GCA_030674185.1 Monoplex corrugatus
CGCCGTGGGAGCAGCAGAGAGAATTACGTTGGATGGTATATATTGCAACTGAACGTGTCACCTTGAAAAAAATAAATGTGCGGCGCAATGTATTTACTACTGAGATGTAGGACAGAGAGACCAGGGTGAGAGAGAGAGATGGGGGGCGAGAGAGAGAGAAGAGAGAGAGAGAGAGAGAGAGAGGGAGGAGAGGGGAGAGAGAGAAACAGAGACAGACAGAGATAGAGAATGCGCATGCACGCGCGTGTGTCTGTGCGTTGGGTTGGGTTGAGTGTGTGTGTGTGTGTGTGTGTGGTGCGTGCGTGCGTGCGTGCGTGCGTGCGTGCGTGCGTGGTGTGTGTGTGTGTGTGTGTGTGTGTGTGTGTGTTTTTGTGTGTGTGTGCGTGTGTCTGTGTGTCTGTGAGTATGTCTATGTGTGTGTGTGTGCGTGAGTGTGTGTGTGAGTCAGTCTGTGTGTGGGGAGGGGGGGGTGTGAGCGCTCGCGCATTTGTGTCAGTCTGTGAATGTGCGTGTAAGAGGCAGACTGACAGACGGACAGACAGACACAGACAGACAGACTGACTGACAGACACAGACAGACAGACAAAAACAGACACAGACAAACACACAGAGAATGAACGAATTCTTCGTGTGCGTGTGTGGGGAGGAGGGGAACGAAACGGATGGAATGAAAAAAGCGGAGGGAGGGAAGGGTGTTGTTAAAGAGAAAGAGAGCAAGAGAATATTGCTGTGTTTGCGGGCGTGTGCGTAGGTGCGTGCGTGTGTGCACGTGCGCGTATGTGTGCGTGTGTCTGTGTCTGTGTGTGCGTCTGTGTGTGTGTGTGTGTATCTGTCTCTCTGTGTGTCTGTGTCTTTTACTCTGTGTGTCTGTGCGTGTTTGTTTGTGTGTAAAGGTGTGTCTAATTTCCCAAAATATTTGTTTCCTTGCTTCATTAACACCGACATTCCAGTCTGCAAAAAAAACAAAAAAACGTTACAAGCTTGGGTGAAGTCTACAGCTCTCTCTCTCTCTCTCTGTATGTCTGTCTGTCTGTCTGTCTGTCTGTCTCTCTCTCTCTCTGCCCCCTTCCCTCTTTCTCTCACTCTCTCTGCCAACTTCTCTCCCTCACACACTCTCTTGCTCTCTCTTTCTGCTTCTCTCTCTCTCTCTGCCTCTCTCTCTCTGCTTCTCTCTTTACCTCTCTCTCTGCCCCCTTCCCTCTCTCTTCTCTTTCTCTCGCTCTCTCTCTACCCCCTTCCCTCTCCCCCCTCAGAATCAGAAATAAAAAAATACATTTCTGATTCTGATTCTCTCTCTCTCTCTCTCTCTCTCTCTCTCTCTGTCCCTCACACTCTCTCTCCTCCCTCCCTTCCTCCCTCTTTCCCCTCTCTCTCAGTCTGTCTTTCTTCCCCCACCCATCACCCTCCTCTTGTCCTTTCCATCCGCACCCTTTGGCATGTCTTACAACATGTTCCAGTCCCCTCGTTGGGCTTTCTTCTAAGAACAAACAGCGAACACGAAAACCAAAACGAAAAGCAAAAGAGACACGATTAAACTGGACAAGAAATTCTCTTACATTTTTCTTACAACAACAGATCAACAGATTCGCGAAAACAGAACAAAACAACAACAACAACAACAACCAAAAAAACAGAAAAAAATATAAAAATAAAAAGACATAGGACGCGTTGAAGCTGAACTGGGTTTGCTCTCTCCACTTTCCCTCCAAACTTTTCCATCGAAAACCAATTTCAAAGAATTGGGGGGGTGGGATGGGGGGAGAGGCGGTGGTAGTGGAGGGAGACAACAAGACTTCCCGTATATTTCGATGAACAGGAGAGAATTCTCAACAAACAACAAAAATATATGTCAGGAGCTCATTGGGGTTTCTTCGTTACGTATGACTTCCTTGTAAAGAATGACAGTGAACAATGACTGTCAGCTCAGCCTTTTGTGTCTTATCACTCACTCTTCTGTCAAAAGAAAGACAACGAGATGGAGGAATACAAAAGAAGAGAGAAAAAAAGCAAATATTGAAAAAAGACACACCAAAGAAAAGGAAATAAGATAGAGGGGGGGGGGGAGAACTGAGGAGAGAGATAGAGAGAGAGACAGAGACAGAGAGACAGAGAGAGACAGAGAGACAGAGAGAGAGAGAAGGACACAGGAGACAGACAGACAGACAGAGACAGAAAGAAAGAGAGAGAGACAGACAGACAGAGACAGATAGAGAGAGACAGACACAGAGAGAAGGAGAACGAGACAGGAGACAGAGACAGAAAGAGAGAGTGAGACAGAGAGACACAGAGAAAGAGAGAGAGACAGAGACAGAGAGAGAAACAGAGACTGAGGGAGACAGAGAGACACAGAAGCAGAGCAAGAGAAAGAGAGGGACACACACACGGAGTGACAGAGGAGACAAGAGAGACAGAAAGAGGTCGGTCGGATCAAGGAAAGTGGTGCACACATTGCTCTAACGTTTGTCATTCTTGATACAGAAGATAAGTGGGCGAAGAGGGGTGGGGGGTTGCTGGGGGGTGCGGTGATGAAGGAGACATAGTATCAGGCAGGGGGGTGGGGGGTGAGGGGCCCGGGAGATGTGGTGATGAAGGGGGACGTATTATCAGGCAAAAAATCCAACATTTCTAAGCAAGTGTTTTCCACAAGATAAACTGTTTTGATCGTAGATTTCACGATCAAATAAACGAACAAACAAAAAATGTCCACCGCCTTTTCGCAGGCGGGAGGTGAGGGGCGAGAAATTGTGACATTCTTTTCTCCCCCCCCCCCAAAAAAAAGGGGGGGTGTTGTTAATTTTGTTTAAAGCCCAGCCGACTGCGTAGAGCCATATCAGGGCTGTAATCGCTTCAAAACAAACAAAACTTCAACAGGGAAAAAGAAAAGAAAAGAAAATTAAGTACACATATCAATGCATTCGCGCCTACAATATAAGGACATGCCCCTGGCGTTGACCACTCTGTCCAGCTTATCGCAGAGCGATTAAAAAAACATCTGAACACAAATTTAAACACACCTAAGGACACCAATACACATAAAAATGGGCACAAGTCACCCCAAATTGCCTCCGCACATCCCACCTCCCAAGAGCCGAAAAAAGCACTTAATACATGCACCCAATTATCATTCCTAAGGAAAAGTGCGTAAGATTTTATCGAACACATACAGGTGAATGGGCCAGCAAGACAGAAAATGATATGTTGAAATGACGTAAAGCAAAGGAAGAAGGCAGAAACAAAGAGAGTGACAGAAAAGAGGAAATTTCTAGTACAGAATTTCCAGAAGGTGTGGATACTATTTATACTGAAAGAGCCCCCGGCATCCCCACAAGGAGGTGGGGGAAAAAAAGGGGGGGGGGGTAAGGGGAGGAACAAATAAATATAATGCTGGGGGGAGGGGGGGGACGGGAAGGAAAAGTGGATGAGGGTGGCAAAGAAAACGATTTTTTTAGAAACCGGTGCCAAGGGCCATACAGTGCACTCCACTTGAGACACTTCATTTACAGGAGAACGTAATCAAAGACCAGGCCTTGCGGTTTACACAGGCAGCTCTTTGACATGCTGCCATGGTATCATCATCATCATCATCATCATAATCATCATCATTCCCATCATCATTATTATTATCATTTGTGTACGTGTATGAATGTGTGTATTCTGATATGAAGGGAGTAGGGTGGGATGTAGGCGTAATCTGATTGTGTGTGTGTGTGTAAGTGTGTGTGTGTGTGTGTGTGTGTGTGTGTGTGTGTGTGTGGTGTGTGTGTTTATGCGTGTGTGTGTGTGTGTGTGTGCGTGTGTTTCTGTCTGCCTGTATCTGTGCACGTGAGAGAGAGAGAGAGAAAGGGAGAGGAGGGAGAGAAAGAGAGAAAGGGAAATGAGAGAGAGAAATATGAGAGAGAGACGGACGGAGAGAGAGAGAGAGAGAGATTTATGTACGTATTTAGAGAGAAATATGAGAGAGACATAGAGACAGACAGACAGACAGGCAGAGAGAGAGAGAGAGAGACGGGGAGAGAGAGAGAGAGACAGACAGACAGACAGACGAAGACAGAGAGTGAGAGAGAGAAAGACAGAGAGAGAGAGAGAGAGAGAGAGAGAGAGAGATTTCTGTACGTATTTACACTTTGTCTTGGAAATGTGCAATGCGCAGGGAATCCATAACAGTTTGGGGAATATTGCTACACAAAAAATGGCATCATCATTATGGTGATTATCATCACCATCATGAACACTAAAAACAGAAGTTTTCTGCAGTAGAAGTAGGTTAAGTAGCACTGCCATAACGTAAGAAACTAAGTGAACAAGAAACAGCTTTCTACACAGGCTATACGGTACTACTTTGGTCTTTACTGAAGACTCAAACCAACCATATTGTTAATCATACTTACGACGAGACAATACTAACTCTTTCAAAATACGATTTTTTTTCACTTCCGACACATCTAACTAACCATACAGAAGTCACTCAAAGGCTAGGCCTTTAACGCCAGCACTCTACACACACGGTACTACTCTTATCTTTACTAAAGACTCAAAACCCACCACATTGTTAATCATACTTACGACGAGACAATACTAACTCTTTCAAAATACGATCTTTTCACTTTCGACACATCTAACCAACCATACAGAAGTCATTTGAATGAAGACTAGGCCCGTAACTCCAGCACCCTGTGCACAAGCACTGCGATCACGTGTGAACATTTGGCGGCCAAGGACAGACAGCTAGCGCTAATCTCTCTGCTGAAGAAACCAGGGAGACATAAGTGTATCGTAATCAGTCGCCGGTGCACTTCACAATCAGCTGTGAGTGCATTATCATCAGACTTGAGTGCATACTGTGATCTGACGTGAGTAGTGTATATATGAGCTAAGCGGGTGGCGTAACAAACGGCAGTCAGACAGGGGCATTGGGGAGAGAAGCAGACAGACAGAAAGAGACTGACAGCGACAGACACAGAGACAGACAGAGACACAGAGACAGAGACAGTGAGAGAAGAGAGAGAGAGACAGAGACAGGACACAGAGAGAGAGACAGAGAGAAGAGAGAGAGAGACAGAGAAAGAGAGACAGAAAAAGGAAGAACTGGGAGAAGAGAGACAGATACACAGAGAGAGCAGACACAGAGAGACAGACAGACAGAGAGAGAAGAGAGAGAGAGAGAAAGAGAGAGAGAGAGAAAGAGAGAGAGAGAGAGCAGAGACAGAGACAAACAGCCAGACATACAGACACCCAGAGACAGACAGAGAAAGAGAGAGAAAGACAGCCAAACAGAAAGCCAGAGAGAGAGAGAGAAACAGAGAGACAGACAGACAGAGACAAAGAGACACAGAGAGAGAGAAGACACAACATGCATTAATTGTCAAGCAGCGCAGACGCTCCTTTTATTTCAGGACACTCGAGAATTGATTAGGTGAGAACATATATAAATGGCACGGGTGCGTACGCGCACGAGAGTTAGCACATATAATACTCACCCAAGCACACACGCACGCGCGCGAACGCGTTGACATACATGTAAGCAGACTCACGTGGGTACTCACGAAGCAACACCTCCCCTCCACCCTCACCCTCCAAGTACAAGTATATGTAAATCACGCTCCCTTTTAAATGATCAACGACAGAATATCTGACGAAAAGATGAAAAGATAGCCAAGCCATTCTCGCAATCTCCCTTTTTCATCATCATCATCATCATCATCGTCGTCGTCGTCGTCGCCGCCATCATCATCATCATCATCACGACCATCACCATCATCATCACCATCATCGTGTGCACTGCTGCATGGCATTGGCAATCATGGCCCTCCATATGAATCTATCCTTTGTCGCTGCAAGTAGGCCTACTTCTCCAACCCTCTCTGATTTCATCCTCTCCGTCCAAACTCCCTTTATATATATATATGAGAAAACTACAGAAAATCCAGATTTTGTACATCTCCGGGGTCATTGTGACCTTTAATAAGCATTAATTGAAATAAAACTGAGCGTTAAGCAAGGACAACGCCAGACTGTCACACCAGTGAAAAATGTATTTCAATATAATCTAAGAAATTCATTGAGAACGTGCTGTTCAAGTATGCTAATTTATTAATTAATTTATATATTAAACCCAATGAATTTATTTATTCATGTTTTGTTTCTTCACTTGTTTATTTATTTATTTATTTATTTATTTATTATTTTCACTCGTGAGACTTTAAACCTTCGGCACCACGACTTTGAAACTTAAGCATTCGAGATTCTTCAATGGTTTACACATTTGACACAAATTCGACTAGGAAATCTTGCACGTACATTTTTTGTCACCACACACACACACACACACACACACACACACACACACACACACACACACACACACACACACACACACACACACACACATATATATATATATGCGTAATATGAATTTCAACACCATACCACACCCTGTTATTCTTTTACGTTTTTTTCTTATGATGTGTAGTCCTCCTCCTCATTATTGCGCCATAATCTGAAAGTTTCTGTCGCAGTTACTGCAGAATGAGCAAGCCAACCGTCCGACCAGCACACCCGACACCAGCACCAAACAAACAGATCAATGGCAATCAGGATCGATGGAACAACTTGAATATTTCAACATCAAGTCTCTTCCCAATCTTGAGTTTGTCCGTCCGTTCTTGTGTGTGTGTGTGTGTGTGTGTGTGTGTGTGTGTGTGTGTGTGTGTGTGTGTGTGTGTGTGTGTGTGTGTGTGTGTATGTGTGTGTGTGTGTGTGTGTGCGCGTGTGTGTGCGTGTGTGTGTGACTGTGTGTGTGTGACTGTGTGTGTATGACTGTGTGTGTGTGACTGTGTGTGTGTGACTGTGTGTGTGTGACTGTGTGTGTGTGTGTGTTGTGTGTGTGTGTGTCTGTGCGTGTGCGTGTGCGTGTGTGTGTGTGTGTGTGTGTGTATGTTTGTGTGTGTGTTTACTCTGTCTCTCATTTGCTTTTTCCTTAACTTTCCCGTTCTTTCTGTCTCTTTCTATTTTCTTCTTTTTGTTACTCTTTTCTTCTTTGCTCAGTTCTTTCTTCCTTTCTCTGTTGTTTCTTTCTTCCTTTTTTTGTTTTTTGTTTTTGTCTTCCTTCCTTCCCTCCATTAGTTTTTCTCTTGTCTTTCATTTTGTTTCTTTTGTTTTTCCTCTCTTGTTTCTTCTTCTTTTTATTTTACCTTCCTTCTTTCTTACTTTTTCCTGGTTTTGCTCTTTTCTCCTTTCTATAGTTTTTTTTTTCTTCAGTTTTGCTTTTTTGGTCTTGTTTTCTTTCTTTATTTCTTCCTCTTTCTTTTCTTCTCTTTTCGTTCTTCGTTGTTCTTCTCATTCTTCGTCTAAGTTTCAGTTTCAGTTCCTCAAGATGACGTCTCCGCGCTCGCAATGAAATCCACATGCACTAACGTCACAGATGCCATGTGTATGGTGATCATGACACAAGCTTTTTAATTAAGCCTGCACATAAACCCACGAGCTAGCCAGGTGCTGAGGTCTTATCAGGCCAGTGTTTAACCTAGCCTACATTTTTACGTCACATTTAACCCTTTGACTCCCAAACCTTATCCACCAGCTTCCTGCGGGAAACTGGTGGATAGGGTGAGGGAGTCAAAGGGTTAAAATGTACTCTCGTAGAGAAAACAGGTCGTCGTCTTCTGTAGCACACCCACAGACCTGTATGCATGTACTGCTTCTCTTGTGGCTCAGTCTCTGGGCTGTCGGCTCCATCTCCTCTCCCTAAGCGACCGCGGTAAATCTCGTAATTCGTTCGTTCTTCCTTTGCTTTTCCTTTTTCTTATTTCTTTTCTTCCTTTTTTTCAGCTTTCTTCTCCAATCTTTTCTCTCCTGTCTTTGTCACAAAATCTCTCTCTCTCTCTCTCTCTCTCTCTCTCTCTCTCTCTCTCTCTCTCTCTCTCTCTCTTTCTCTTATATGTTTGTGATTTTAGTCATTAGTTTTGCCCGTTCACTACTTTCTATAAATGTCTCTCTCTTTTTGTTTTTTTCTTTTTGCACACGATCTCTTTTTCTCTCTTTGCCTCTGTCTCTTCTCTCTCTCTCTCTCTCTCTCTCTCTCTCTCTCTCTTCTCTGTGCATGTGTGTGTGTGTGTTTTGTGTCTCTCTCTCTCTCTCTCTCTCTCTCTCTCTCTCTCCCTCTCTCTCTCTCTCCTTATTCTTATACTTTTTAAAAAAAAATTCTTTCTACCTACAATCTTTTCTTTCTTGCTTGCTTGCTTTCTCCTTCTTTCTTTCTTTCTTTCCTTCTTTCTTTCTTTGTACTTTTCCCACATTTGCAGCAGTCTCTAGCGTCCGTGACCAAGACGCAGACAGGCGCAATGGTGCCCAGCGATGGAATGGAGGGACAATTTGCGTGGCGCCCTGCAATTTCTCTAATGCACATTTAACGACACCGTCTCCCTTATTGTCCTGTACGTTGTGTGTGCGTGTGTGTATGCATGCGTGTGTAGTGAGTGTGTGTCTGTGTCTGTGTGTGTATGCGTGTGCGTGTTGTGTGTGTGTGTGTGTGTGTGTGTGTGTGTGTGTATGTGTGTGTACGTGTTGTGTGTGTGTGTGTTGTTGTTGTTGTTATTGGTGTGTTGTATATGTGTGTGAGAGAGATAAAATGTCTCTGTGTAAATGTGTCTGTCAGTGTGAAGGAGACAGAAAGGTAAAGAAGAGACAGAGACACAGAAAGTCTTCTGAGGGAGAGGTCGAGAGAGAGGTCGAGAGAGAGAGAGAGAGAGAGAGAGAGAGAGAGAGAGAGAGAGAAACAGACGAAAAGAGAGACAGAACAGAGGGATAGATAGATAGATAGATAGATAGATAGATAGATAGATAGATAGACAGATAGATAAAGAGACAGAGAGACAGAGAGATAGATAGAGAGGGAGAGGGAGAGAGAGCGTGTGAGTCTGCATTAGAGGGGAGAAAGGGAGGGGGAGAGAGAAAGAGACACAGAGAGAGAGAGAGAGAGAGAGAGAGAGAGAGAGAGGAGAGAGAGAGAGAGAGAGAGAGCGGCATGCAGACAGAAAGATAGACGGAAATGTTTGAGTCTGCAAAAAGGGAAGCTGCGTGATTATGTGAACATTAGAATAATACACGACATGCATACCTGATATCGCGAAAGTCAGCGTGAGCTTGAGCATGCACGTGCAAGACACGTGTGTCTCTCTCTCTCTCTCTTCTCTCTCTCTCTCTCTCTCTCTCTCTCTCTCTCTCTCTCTCCCCCCCTCGTCTCTGTTTCAGAAAAGTTTTCCTGTTTCTCTGTTTAAGCCTAAACTGGCTACGTCTCTGTCTCTATCCCAGTCTCTTCATTACATCTCTATCTTTTTCACACACGCAATTTAATATATAAGTAGTACTTTGTGTACTGATAATGTGTTGCGTACACACACGCACGCGCGCAGGTACACAGACCTCGTGACGAGTTATAAAAACATCACGAGTTTTTGAAGGACCATTTTCTGGGACAGGTTTCCCTCCAACTTTGGTAGAGGGGACAAAACGTTCTTATTCAACTGGGCCTAAGCAGCGGACAGCGGACAGCGGACGGTCTTATTACGATACGGAGGTTAGCAGCGAAATACGCCAAGCTGCCTGGACGAATGTTTTTGTTACTTTTAGTGTTTAAAGCCCAGCGTAGCCATGTCAGAACTATAACCATTTCAAAAAAAAATACACAATACCTCACTGGAGAGGGGGAAAAAAAGAAAGAAAAGCAACCCAACAAACAAAAACTGGAAAAGAAAATTTAGTGCACATATCAATACATCTGCAACACATAATCCAAGGATGTGCCTCTGGCGTTGATCACTCTATGCAATGTATTACCAGGGGATTAAAAAAACCGTCTGAATATAGACGTAAACATGACTAAGGACACTAACACATAATGTGTGTATAATATAATATGCATAAAAACGGGCCTAGATGACCTCAAATTGCTTCTGCACATCACATGTCTTTAGAGCCAAAAATGCATTTAATACATGTATGTACTCTATTATCAATCCTAAGGGAAAGTGAGTACAGATTTTAAGAAAACACACAGGTGAATGGACCAGCAAGACAGAAAATGACAGGAAGAAATGACAGAAAGCAAACGGAGCAAGACAGAAACAGAGAGCGACAGAAAAGAGGAAATTTTAAGCACAGAATGCCCAGAAGGTTGGGGGATACTATTTACACTGAGAGATCCCCCGGCATCCCCACTGGGGAGCCTGGTCGAAAAAGAAGTCCCAGACCAACTGGCGATTGTTATTAACCCTTTGACTCCTGCACTCTGTCCATCAGCATACTGCATTGTCAACCATGCTGCCAAAGCAAAGATTTAACCCTTTGATTCCCTCGCGGTATTCACCAGCTTCCTGTAGGAAGACGGTGGATAGGGTGAGGGAATCAAAGGGTTAAATTTTTGCAGTTGGTGGATAGGGTGCAGGAGTCAAAGGGTTAACTGGGTGAAGTGGGCTTCCACCTGGCAATGCTACACCTAAAAAGGTACCCTACGTTCCTCCGCCGGAGCCGACGGGGCGGATATGAGCCATCTAAAGAGCCCTTGCCGCCCCCCCCCCCCCCGTACTCACAGTATAGTCCTTTGTCAGTAAACTAAGTGGGGCTGTGATATCGTCCTCTGGCCATAAGCCAGGCGGGGGCTGTGATATCGTCCTCTGGCCATAAGCCAGGCGGGGGCTGTGATATCGTCCTTGGCCATAAGCAGGCGGGGGCTGTGATATCGTCCTCTGGCCATAAGCCAGGCGGGGGCTGTGATATCGTCCTCTGGCCATAAGCCAGGCGGGGGCTGTGATATCGTCCTATGGCCATAAGCCAGGCGGGGGCTGTGATGTCCTCTGGCCATAAGCCAGGCGGGGGCTGTGATATTGTCCTATGGCCATAAGCCAGGCGGGGGCTGTGATATCGTCCTATGGCCATAAGCCAGGCGGGGGCTGTGATATCGTCCTCTGGCCATAAGCCAGGCGGGGGCTGTGATATCGTCCTATGGCCATAAGCCAGGCGGGGGCTGTGATATAGTCCTTTGGCCATAAAGTAGGCGGGGGCTGTGATATCGTCCTTTGGCCATAAGCCAGGCTGGGGCTGTGATATCGTCCTCTGGCCATAAGCCAGGCTGGGGCTGTGATATCATCCTATGGCCACAAGCCAGGCGGGGGCTGTGATATAATCCTTTGGCCATAAAGTAGGCGGGGCTGATATAGTCCTTTGGCCATAAAGTAAGCAGGGCTGTAGTATTGGCCATAAGGTAGGCGGGGCTTGGTATTGGCCATAAGGTAGGCGGGGCTGTGGTATTGGCCATAAGCTAGGCGGGGCTGTGGTATTGGCCATAAGCTAGGCGGGGCTGTGGTATTGGCCATAAGCTAGGCGGGGCTGTGGTATTGGCCATAAGGTAGACGGGGCTGTGGTATTGGCCATAAGCTAGGCGGGGCTGTGGTATTGGCCATAAGCTAGGCGGGGCGGTGGTATTGGTCGTAAGCTAGGCGGGGCTGTGGTATTGGCCATAAGCTAGGCGGGGCTGTGGTATTGGCCATAAGCTAGGTGGGACTGTGGTATTGGCCATATGGTAGGCGGGGCTGTGGTATAGGCCA
The DNA here is from genome assembly GCA_030674185.1 of Monoplex corrugatus. NCBI lineage: Eukaryota > Metazoa > Mollusca > Gastropoda > Littorinimorpha > Ranellidae > Monoplex > Monoplex corrugatus. Next base: position 66,629,764 of record CM060305.1, read on the forward strand.
TATGGTAGGCGGGGCTGTGGTATTGGTCATAAGGCAGGCGGGGCTGTGGTATTGGTCATATGGCAGGCGGGGCTGTGGTATTGGTCATATGGCAGGCGGGGCTGTGGTATTGGCCATATGGTAGGCGGGGCTGTGGTATTGGTCATAAGGCAGGCGGGGCTGTGGTATTGGTCATATGGCAGGCGGGGCTGTGGTATTGGTCATATGGCAGGCGGGGCTGTGGTATTGGCCATATGGTAGGCGGGGCTGTGATACAGTCCTATGGCCAAAAGGTAGGCGGGGCCATGGTAACCTCAACAGAAAACTTAACCCTTTGACTTCCTGCAGGAAGCTGGTGGATAGGGTGAGGGAGTCAAAGGGTTAAGTTTTTGCAATTGGTGGCTAGGGTACGAGAGTCAAAGGGTTAAGAGGGCTAAACCAGAGGTGCCAGGTCTGAGGGCGCCTTCTTATAAACCACGGTGCCATATACGAAAAACAGCCAATATGATCCTTAATGAGGGAGGAGTTCTGGCAGACACACATGAATGTCCGGAACAAGCTGTGCGCGCCTGTGGATGCTTTCACAGAAGGCGACCTGTTTCATCTTCAGAACTAAGTTCTAGGCGTGATGACGAAAGTTAAGAAGAAGAAGGAGGAGAAGGAGGAGGAGGAGGAGGAAAAGAAGAAAAACAAGAAGGAGGAGGAGGAAGACGAGGAGGAGAAGGAGGAGGAGAAGAAGAAAAACAAGAAGAAGAAGACGACGAAGAAGAAGAAAAAGAAGAGAAAAAAAGAGAAAAGAACGATGAGGAGGAGGAGAAGAACAGAAAAAGAAGAAGAAGAGAAAAGAAGGAAGAGGAGGAGGAAAAGAAAAAGAATAAAAAAGAAAGAAAACAAAGAGAGAAAAAGAAGAAGTAAAGAAGA
>CM060305.1:66635663-66643163 GCA_030674185.1 Monoplex corrugatus
TACCACGGCATAAAACATTAGTAAGAGAGGTGCTTTTCACAGGTCCATCCCCTTGAAGGCCAGCGAGTCGAGCTTTCTTGCCTTTCCGAAGACTCGGACAAAAAAATAAACACACACACACACAAAAATGGGTGGCGCGGCACTGCGGCGACTGGCTCTCAAAGGGGAGAGCAGCCCGAGTCCCACATGGTAAATTCATTGTGACAAAAGTAAATAAATATGAATACGAATATGAAATATGAATATTTCTTGTGAGTTTTCTGGTACCAATGACCACACACAAGACAACAGACAGAGAAAAAACAGAGAGAGAAAAACAGAGAGAGACAGACAGAGAGGCAGGCAGTCAGGCAGGCAGACAGGGAGAATGACCAGAGAGACAGAAAGAGCGAGAGAAAGAGAGAGTGAGACAGAGACAGACAGAGAGACAGACAGAGAGACAGACACAGACAAACATAGAGACACAGGGACAGAGGAGGAAAGAGAGACAGACAGACAGAGAGAGACAGACAGACAGACCGAGACAAAGAGAGAGAAAAAGAGAGACAGACAGACAGACAGAGACAAAGAGAGAGAAAAAGAGAGACAGACAGACAGACAGACAGAGACAAAGAGAGAGAAAAAGAGACAGAGAGACAGACAGACAGACAGACAGACATACAGACAGACAACGACAGAGAGATACAGAAGGCGTGACAGAAGAAACGGATGAGGAAGCAGCACTTGCACACTAATTGTCGATCTTGATAGGGAGGGCCGCAAGAAAGAGCTCAGGGTGAACGTCCTGTCTCTCCGAGCGTCTGTCCAGAATGGACACTGACAAGTCGCTGACCTTCTCATCTGAATATGTAATCACGATCAGTCAGACACCGTGATAGATGGTTAACATAACGGAATTCACGCATGGAGGGTTGTAGGTTCGAATCCCCATCGATCCTGTCAAAATCATTGCGGGATTTTTTTTTTTCGGGCCTGTAATCGCTCCAACCCCAAAGCTGAGCGCGATATGTACTCTCGTTTGGGATAACTGGGACTTCCACATAGTCGAGATCTAATCACTTTACGGACACGTCATTGAGGATGTTGGTCAAAACATTACTGACCAACATCGCAGCTGTCTGTTTCTCTTGAACTTGGTTGACACCAAAATAAATCATTAAAGGAAGCGTACAGCCCTGTCACGCAGTCTCAATCAAGAACAAAACTCCATAGCATTAGCATTATCATCCCCATGGTCATGCATCATCAAAGACTCCATAGCATTAGCACTATCATCCCCATCGTCATGCATCATCAAAGACTCCATAGCATTAGCACTATAATCCCCATCGTCATGCATCATCAAAGACTATAGCATTAGCACTATCATCCCCATCGTCATGCATCATCAAAGACTCCATAGCATTAGCACTATCATCCCCATCGTCATGCATCATCAAAGACTCCATAGCATTAGCATTATCATCCCCATCGTCATGCATCATCAAAGACTCCATAGCATTAGCACTATCATCCCCATCGTCATGCATCATCAAAGACTATAGCATTAGCACTATCATCCCCATCGTCATGCATCATCAAAGACTCCATAGCATTAGCACTATCATCCCCATCGTCATGCATCATCAAAGACTGACCGATGAAACGAGTCGGAAATAAGACAGAAAAAAAAGAGAGGTGAAATCGCGACCCACTAAGGAATTTGGCTAAAACCTCAACAGAAGATACTAATCGTTCAATCTTTACTTTTATGGCACTAATGCTGTGTGTGAGTTTGGGCTATGGAGTTTTGCTTAAGAAGGATAACACATACACACACACACACACACACACACACACACACACACACACACACACACACACACACACACACACACACACACACAAAACACACACACACACACACATACACACCAGAATGACCACAAACATGAAAACAGCCAACGAACACGCCAAATCTTTATTTCGCAGGGTAGGACCGAACTCGAGACATAAAAACTATAGTACCACGATTCTGTCAGAAGGGCCCAGCCAGCCCGTGGGAGTTCACTGACTCGCTTGGAATCGGTGGGAGTTAAAATTCCAGCCTGTTCCAGCCCTTACCAACCACTAGATCTACAGTATCAGTTACACACACTTACACATGATTCTGTCTGCAGGTCGATGTCCTACGCCTAAAAGTACTCTACTCCATCTTAACCCTTTCGATCCTTCGCTTCATCCTGCAGCTTTCTGTGCTAAGAATGCCATGGTGACGAACCCCGTAATCTTGACCATTCTACTCTCTTAGCCTACCCACTTTCCTGACCAACATCGCTGGCGTCTGTATCTCTCGACCGTGCTAATTGCAGAAAAGGAAGGGAACCTACAAAACCTTGTGAATATAATAGAAATAGAAAGAAAAAATAAAGAGTTGGAACTAAATAGCAAGAAGACTGAAGTCATGGTAATCAGTAAAAACCAAGCTACATTTATAGGGCATTTTATGAGGAAATGGGAATTAGAGCATCTGGTCACAACAGGAAAGCTGGAGGGAAAGAGAACACCAGGTAGACCCAGGGAGAAAATATTGGAAGGACTTGCAGAGTGGCTGAGGGCAGAGAGGGTGGAAGATGTGCTTGCGGCGACAAGGGATATGCATATGGAGGGCCATGATCGCCCAACGCCATGCGGCAGGGCACATGATGATGAAGAGCCTACACACCAGCTTCGTCTATGAAGATTGTGTATAATATTAATTAACTCTAAACTCTTAACTCCTTTACTCTCTTATCCTAACGCTCTCTGTATTAAGACCTTGGGTAATGATGAATCTTTGCAATCTTTAACACCTTAAATCTCTAACCCTATCCACCAGCTTTCTCTCTGTAGGCTGTGTAGAAATGAACGCCGAAATTCTAATCCTTTCACCATCTTACGCCATCCATCAGTATCTTCCGTGGAGAACGTATAGTGATACAATTCTTAATCTTAACGGTTTTATCCCACTCACCTTCTACACACGATTAATTGATTGATTAACCCCTCGACTCTTGCATTCTGTCCACCAACTGCAAATACTGAACTATGACTCACTCACCTTACCCACCAGCTTCCTGCGGGAAGCTGGTGGATAGGGTGAAGGAATCAAAGGGTTAAGTTTTGCAGGTGGTGGACAAGCCGCGGGCGTCAAAGGGTTAAGAGCCCAAAGTTCATCATTACACCGTCTTCACAAGAATGTGAGACTCACACAGGAAGACGACAAAGCCAAAGCAAACACGCGTAATGAACAACAGTCAGTGGGTGAATCGGATAGGATTTCAGGGCGAAAATGTACCAAAGCAAATAACGTTGAAGATCAACCGAATTCCGTGAGACTAGTTGTCTGTACACGATTAGACTACAGTTAGCCTGTATCTGTGTGCTTCTCGTGATCAGACTACAGTTAGCCTATATATGTCTGCTTCTCGTGATTAGACTACAGTTAGCCTATATCTGTGTGTTTCTTGTGATTAGACTACAGTTAGCCTATTATGTGTGCTTCTCGTGATCACACTACAGTTAACCTATATCTGTGTGTTTCTCGTGATAACACTACAGTTAGCCTATATCTGTGTGTTTCTCGTGATAAGACTACAGTTAGCCTATATCTGTGTGTTTCTCGTGATAAGACTACAGTTAGCCTATATATGTGTGTTTCTCGTGATTAGACTACAGTTAGCCTATATCTGTGTGTTTCCCGTGATAAGACTAAAGTTAGCCTATGTCTGTGTGTTTCTCGTGATAAGACTACAGTTAGCTTATATCTGTGTGTTTCTCGTGATTAGACTACAGTTAGCCTATATATGTGTGTTTCTCGTGATTAGACTACAGTTAGCCTATATCTGTGTGTTTCTCGTGATTAGACTACAGTTAGCCTATATCTGTGTGTTTCTCGTGATTAGACTACAGTTAGCCTATATCTGTGTGTTTCTCGTGATAAGACTACAGTTAGCCTATGTCTGTGTGTTTCTCGTGATAAGACTACAGTCAGCCTATATATGTGTGTTTCTCGTGATAAGACTACAGTTAGCCTATATCTGTGTGTTTCTCGTGATTAGACTACAGTTAGCCTATATCTGTGTGCTTCTCGTGATTACACTACAGTTAGCCTATATCTGTGTGTTTCTCGTGATAAGACTACAGTTAGTCTATATCTGTGTGTTTCTCGTGATTAGACTACAGTTAGCCTATATCTGTGTGCTTCTCGTGATTACACTACAGTTAGCCTATATCTGTGTGTTTCTTGTGATTACACTACAGTTAGCCTATATCTGTGTGTTTCTCGTGATAAGACTACAGTTAGCCTATATATGTGTGTTTCTCGTGATTGGACTACAGTTAGCCTATATCTGTATGTTTCTCGTGATTACACTACAGTTAGCCTATATCTGTGTGCTTCTTGTGGACATTTTCATATGTAAAAGGGACTGACTAGCTGGATTCGTTAGCAGAACTGTGGTCTCGAGATCTGATGTTTCGACTTCAATCACAGCCAGTTTCAGTTTCAGTTTCTCAAGACGACGTCTCCGCGCTCGGAACGAATTCCATATGCACTAACGTCACAGGTGCCATGTGAAAGTGATCATGGCGCAAGCCCTAAACCCGTGAGCTGGCCAGGTTCTGAGGTCCTACCTAGCGTATGTTTTACCTAGTCTATATTTGTATACTAATATTCTCAGCCAAGCATTCTTACCAACAAATGCCTATCAATTGACATCAGGATGATAGCTCTTGAATGTTATATAGAACCAATACTGTTGTACGGATGTGAGGCGTGGACAGTCAACAAGCAAAGCCAGAACATGATTGAGGCAGCCGAGATGTGGTTTCTAAGAAGAATATTTGAGAGTTCCATGGACAGCAAAAAAAAACAACAACAACAACAACAAAAACGAGACAGTCTTGATGGAGGCAGACACAAGTAGATCACTCATAAGGAAGATTAGGAAAAGACAGGCAACATTTATAGGCCATTTTATGAGGAAGGGGGATTTGGAGCACCTGGTCACAACGGGAAAGCTGGAGGGAAAGAGAGCACCAGGTAGACCCAGGGAGAAAATGCTGGACGGACTTGCGGAGTGGCTGGTGACGAAGAGGGTGGGGGAGATGTTGGGGGCAACGAGAGATAGAGACAGATGGAAGTCCATGATCGCCAACGCCATGCGACAGGGCACCTGATGATGATGATGATGAATATTCTATCAATCCCAGCCAACAACATAAAAATGGCCTGCTCGTTGTCTATCTTACAACTCCTATCATTCTCGTGGTGTTAGCCACGTGTTTTAAAACTCATATTCCCCTACCTTCCAACCCTCCCCTGTGTGTCAAGATATTCCTACAGCATAGCGTTCTGCGCAGACTGAAGGGGTCTGACAAATAATTACTGGCAGATTTTGGTGAAGCATATAATATTATATGGAACTGTCAAAGTGCGATGAATCCCTCTTAAGCAAAACTCCAAAATCCGTGTCTGAACGGATTTGTGAATGACAGACGAACCGAATCAAGTACCAAAAACAACGACTTTAAAAACGAAGTTATTTACCATTATCATCTCGAATGATTGTGACTTTCGCCTGCCATGAAAAGAGTGGAACAATGGTTCAGACGTTCGCCTGCCGATAACTAAGCTCGAGGTTCCAGGCTTCGACTTTTCTTCTCACTTTGACCGGAAAATCGTGGTGAACGTCTAGTCCTTCAGAAGGAAACCAAAAAAAAAAAAAAAAAAAGTCGGACCCCGTGTGCCTTCTGGGCAGCGAACAAGTCAGTTAATAATAATGACGTGGGCTGTGATCGAACTCCAGGTGTCTGATATTAAGTCCACGGCTATATCAAAGGAACCGACCAGCCCGCTCGATCAATGAACGCAGTACTCCATCATCAATCATCTGATTGACAAATTTTGGCCACGAACGCGCTAATCATTGCATAAAACTCTACACGAAAGTGACACTGAGACAAACACTTGTATCAAGGCGCTGTGCACACACACACACACACACACACACACACACACACACACACACACAAACACACACACACACACATACATACACACACATACACACACACACACACACTCACACTCACACACACATACACACACACACACACACATACACTCACACACAAACAAACACACACGCGCGCGCACGCAAACACACACACTCTCTCTCTCTTTCCTTCTCTCTCTCTCTCTCACACATACAAATACACGGACACAAACAAACACACAAACACACACACATACATACCGACGCCCTCCCCCCCCCCCAACACACTCATATGAACGCCCCCTCCCCCCAAAAAAAAAGAGAGAGAGAGAAAACAGAGAAAGAGAGAGAGGCAGACAGACAGACAGACAGAGAGATCCCAACCCACTCACCCATACAAACACACACACACATACTTGCAAAAATACTAACACTTTCGTTCCTCGACATTTCCCAAGAAAAGCAACAACAACAAAACAAAAAGCAAAAAGAAGTGTTTAGAACGGCAAGTACTTAACACAGTCTAATGACAAGTCTGGCAGTACACATAAAACGCGCTTTTCCAATCCCTGTAATGTCTGTGGCAGAACGAGAAGAAAAGATGGCCTGTCATGCTGCATACGACAGGGAACCAGTGGAGCTTTTCAATAATTCATTCCCTCGGCTGTCACGAACTGCTGCAGTCATGTTAAGGAGGTTGGAATACTGTGGATGTTTGCTTGGCTTGCTTACTTGCTTTTCTTGCTTGCTTGCTTGTTTTGCATGCTCTCTCTCTCTCTCTCTCTCTCTCTCTCTCTCTCTCTCTCTCTCTCTGTGTGTGTGTGTGTGTGTGTGTGTGTAAACAAGCATTATTTGCTTATGCCACTACCTTCTAAAATGAAAATGTGTTCTTGGTTCTTGTTCTTTGTAAATGCGTGAGTGTGTGTGCGTGTATTTTTGTTTTGATGTTTGTGTGTTTGTGTGTGTGTGTGTGTGTGTGGTATGTGTAGTGTGTGTGTGTGTGTGTGTGTATGTGTGTGTATGTTTGTGAGAGAGACACAGAGAGAAAGAGAGAGAGAGAGAGAGACTGTGTGTGTGTAGAGAGAGAGAGAGACAGAGAAAGAGAGAGACACAGAGAGACTCTGTGTGTGTGTGTGTGTGTGTGTGTGTGTGTGTGTGTGTGTGTGTGTGTGTGTGTGTGTGTGTGTGTGTGTGTGTGTGTGAGTGTGAGTGAGAGTGTAAATATGTGTTTGTGTGTTTACCTATCTATCTATCTGTGCTAAAAGGACGGACGTTAAAAAATGACTTTCGCTAGGCAAAAGGCTGTCATGAGGGATTCGATGACATTGCTCACGTAAGCAGGGGCATTCAACTGAAGACACGTATACACCAACGACCTTACGCGAGTTTCAAAGTCATGCACGGATGGATCAAGAATTACAAAGAAGACAGACGGGGAAAGAAAGAAAGAAAGAAGGAAGGGAGGAAGGAAAGAAAGAAAGAA
>CM060305.1:66655663-66658163 GCA_030674185.1 Monoplex corrugatus
CACAGTCGGTGCATAGGTAGCTACTAAAACTACACACTTAACAAAAAGCAAACCCAACCCTCCTGCAAACAAGGAACACGTGAAAACAGAATGTCGTCCCTAATTTCCTGAGCAGAAGAAGACAGGCGCAAATGTTTAGTCAAGTGGTTAGAAAATAAATACAAAATAAAACATTAAGTTCAGAGCCCAGAAAGACACAGCAAACAGCACTGCACATAATGATAACAATTGATACTTCTACTACTACAACTACTACTACTACTACTACTACTACTAATAATAATAATAATAATAATAATGTACATTCGGAACGGACAACAGTTTTCTAGGCGCTTACAATCCTCAAACAAACAAACAAAAAACCAAAACAGAAAACAAAACAAAACAAAACAAAAACTGAAACATACGTGTAACATTACATTTACTATTTTGGGCCATTAATATCATGCATGCACTCTTAAATAACATCCAAATACAACACACTACAAAAATGCAGTAAAAACAAGACGGGATGGGATCATTTTAACAAAGTTAAATTAAACAGAAGATTCACGGAAAAGATGGGCTTTAAGCCGGGTCTTAAAAGAAGAAAGCTTAGGCAAACTTCTCTGATCAAAGGGCAGATTATTCCACAGAAAAAGTCACAAAATGGGCAAAAGATCGGTAGAGAAGCACGAGTATTGCAACTGTGTCGAGGAATTTTTAACAGCGGAGTATCAGAAGAAGAGCGAAGAGAAGGGGAAGGACAATATGCATGGAGCAATTCTGGTATATATGCATGATAAGGAGAACTACCCCCAGAGAACATTGCAACACATACAAGCAGCCTTCTGTCTAATACGCTGTTGAATAAGAAGCCGGTGGAGCGTACAAAGCAGATATACAATAGAAGCTGGATTTAATAAGATCCCTAAGAAAAAAAGCCACAACACATACACGGTTCTTTCGCGAAGCCTAAAAATGCTACTTATAAAGCTAAAAAAGTATCCGGAATCACTTCCACATGTAAAAATGCAAAGCGCGAAAGGTGATGCAGAAACGCAGACAATGGTAAGTCATGAGACAGAACTGACAGAATGAGACAGAATGAGAATGGACAGTCGACATATGGTTAAAGCTAAGTAGGAACTGAAGAAGGAAAACATGGTGGGGCGGGTGAGCGAACGAGCGAGCGACCGAGACAGAGAGAGAGAGAGACAGACAGACAGACAGACAGACAGATACAGAGAGAGAGAAAGAGAGAGACAGACAGAGACACACAGACAGACAGAGACAGAAAGACACAGAGAGATTCAGAGACAGAGAGACAGACAGACAGAGAGACAGAGAAAGAGAAGGGAATGAGACAGAGCGGGAACGACACAGAGAGAAAGAGAAATGAAAGGAAACTATCTTCCAAAGATAAAGTTATCAGCACATTTGCTACCATTCTTATTCTTGTTCGTACTGTTTAGAGCCCACTCTACTGCGCAGAAGCATGTCAGGGCTACAACTATTTCAAGACGTATGCAACATATGGCCAGCATGTATCTGTCATTGATAGTATACTTATATTAACAACAACAAAAAAAGAAAGTAAACCACTGCAAAAGAACTAAGAGAGAGAGAGGGGGAGAGAGAGAGAGACAGACAGACAGACAGACAGAGTTAGCGAGAGAGGGAGGGAGAGAGAAAGAAAGAAAGACAGAGAGGGAGGAAGACAGAGAAAGAGAAAGAGAGAGAGAGAGAAAGAGAGAGAGAGCTAGAGAGAGAAAGAGAAAAGAGAGAGAGAAATAGAGAGAGAGAGAAAGAGAGAGAGAGACAGAGAGAGAGAAACAGTAATGAGGGACACTATTTTTCTTGCTTCTTCGCACTCAGCAAGGATCCCAAAAACGGCCAGACAAAACATCCAGAAACACACGTAACCAGACAGATATAGACCACGTCTGAACCACGAACGAAACGGGACTTGCTAAACATGGCAACTTTTCACCTAGCCACTTGCAGACAGAAGGGCAGACACACACACAGATAACTCACAATAAATCAAGGCAGACGTTATCGGGTCAGAGAGAAGCGGCCATTTTCACTCGGCTGTTTGTTGCAGCCAAGGTCTTCCGATACTTTTACCAACTCAATCAGACTGGTAAGCCTCCACCTCCCCAAACTTTTCACCCCTGAGTCTGGTTAACGTTCTTTCATTCCCTCACCCTAGCCTCCACCCTGCCGAATCATCTGTACATCTGTACGTGTTCGATAAAGTCTTACGTAATTTCTCTCTCAGGACTGAGAATTAGGTATATGTACTATGTGCACTTTTGGCCCTGGGGAAATGTGATGTGCAGTATAGCATTTTTTTTTGGTAATTTAGGCCCGTATTTTTTATGCTTTAGTGTCCTTACCTATGTTTAAAACTGTATTCATATTTTTAACCCCCCTGTGTGATAAGGGGCGCGAATGCACTGATATGTGTATTTAATTTTCTTTTCCTTTTAATTCTGCTTTTGAAGTATTGTGTATG
>CM060305.1:66670663-66675663 GCA_030674185.1 Monoplex corrugatus
ACAAGACGACAGACGTTTTAAAGGAAATCTGAAGAATAATCGTTTTTCGTGTTTGAGAATAATACAATTACGTAACACGGATGACATGAAATAAACAGCACTATAATTAATATTCAGTTAACAAGTTCATCATCATCATCAAGTGCCTTGCCGCATGGCGTTTACGATCATGGACTTCCATCTGTCTCTATCTCTTGTTGTCCCAAGCATCTCCTCCACCCTCCTTGTCTTCAGCCACTCCGCAAGTCCGTCCAGCATTTTCTCCCTGGGTCTACCTGGTGCTCTCTTTCCCTCCAGCTTTCCTGTTGTGACCAGGTGCTCCAAATCCCCCTTCCTCATAAAATGGCCTATAAATGTTGCCTGTCTTTTCTAATCTTCCTTATGAGTGATTTACTTGTGTCTGCCTCCATCAAGACTGTCTCGTTTGTTTTCTTTGCTGTCCATGGAACTCTCAACACTCTTCTTAGAAACCACATCTCGGCTGCCTCAATCTTGTTCTGGCTTTGCTTGCTGACTGGAAGAGAGTCCTTGAATGTTATATAGAACCAACACTATTGTACGGATGTGAGGCGTGGACAGTCAGCAAGCAAAGCAAGAGCAAGATTGAGTTAACAAGTTAATAATAAGAAACACCACGAGGGTGCGACGGGACCCGCAGCACCAATGCCTCGCCACCACTCTCCGGACAACCACCACCCAAGCTTCCGACGCCACACGATAGTCATTTCATTAAGCAAAAGGGGGCTGCCCATGCGCTGCATGACCCATTCGGACCCAGTCATCAGTTACCTTGTTTACAAACCCCCAAAGGCAAGATGGGGAGATGACAAACCCAGGGACATAGCCACAGAACACGCACCAACCAGGTCCAGCCCATCCTCAGGGCCAAGAAAAGCTGGCGGGACAGAGTGAGACAGTGAAAAGGTTACGTTTTTGCAGCTGGTAGATAGGATGCGGGAGTTAAAGAGCTCACGCTAGATATTTACAGAGACTCTGGCATTGTGCAGGAATTCAAAGAGGTCACGCTAGATATTCACAGAGCCTCTGGATTTAATTCCTGAACTTTACATCAGTGAAATACAGGAAGAAGGAAAAACGATACATCGACGGCGAAGGAACGATCTATACGCGCAGGTAGAGGAGGCGCACCCAGGCGGGGGCGTTAGCAGCAAAACATATGGCCCTCGTCACTTGCTGTTCCAACAAGCACTCTACTACTGCTGTGAGTCAACGCCAGAGCTTGTCACAGTGTGAGTGCTTGTATCGCTTGTATCGACTTTGCATTACACATCACAGTCCCCGTGTGTCACCTGTCTGTCATCATCATCATCATCACATCATCATCATCGTCGTCTCGTCGTCTCATCGTCATCACGTCAGGCCTACGGTCTTTCTTACTGCACGTCGAGTCGCGCTCTTGTGCCACTGTGCTTTGTCACATGTGCCGGTGATGTCTGTTCCCTGTCCTTATGCCAGACTTGCTTTGTACAGAGTGCCGGTGATGTCCCTGTCCTTGTGAAAAAGTCTTTGTGTCCCGGTAATTTTTTGTTCCTTTGAAGAATCTTTGTGTCCCTGTCAATTTTCCTGTTTGCGTGTTAAACAGTCTTGTGTTCTGGTCAAGTTTCACTTTCCTTGTGAAACAGACTTGTGTCCCTGTCAATTTTCTGTTTCCAGGTAATCAATAATCTTGTGTCCCGGTCAAGTTTTATTTCCTGCTTAAAACAGTCTTGTGCACTTATCAATTTTCTGTTCCCTTGTGAAATAGACATATGTCCCAGTCAAATTTCTATTTCCTGCCTGAAACAGTCTTGTGCCTCAACTCTATTTTCTGTTCCCTCGTGAAATAGTCATGTGTCCTGGTCAAGTTTCTATTCCTGTCTGAAACAGTCTTATGTCCCAGTCAATTTTCTGTTTCCATAATTAAGAAATATTCGCGTGTCCCTGTCAAATTTCTGTTTTTATGCAAAATAGTCTTGTGTCGTAGTCAATTTCCGTTCCCTTGTGAAACAGTCTTATGTCCAGGTCAAATTTCTGTTTTCTAGCGAAATCAATCGGTATGTGCCTGTAAGTTTCCGTTTCTTAGTGAAGAAGCTGTCGTTTATCTACACGCTTAGAAATTCTCATTTCATCTTATCACCACCACCACCATCCTTTCTTCCATTCCCCCTCCCCCTTAACATCTTTGAAACCGTTCCAGTGTCATAAGAGTAAAAAAAAAAAGGAGGAGGGGGACGACCATACAGCGTATACACATGTATATATATATATATATATATATATATATATATATATATATATATATATATATATATATGTACGCTCTATGGGGACGACAGAGAGAGAGAACAAGATAAGAGCTGAAATAAAGACAACTGGCGACATGCAATAATCGTTTTAAAATGTTCCCTCCTTGCAAAGACATAACATACTCTGCCAGGGGAGATAACATGCTGGGGGATGGGTGGTCCCTGAGTCATCCTGGAACTCTCTCTATTAATTAAGTAACCTCATCAACTCTCGGTCCGGTCTCTCACAGCCTGCCAGGACACTCCGTTATCTGTCCAAATTGACTTATCGTGTTTTTGTGAGCTTCGGTAACAAACGTACGTACGTACGTACGTGTGTGTGTGTGTGTGGTGTGTGGTGTGGTGTGGGTGGTGTGGGGGTTGTGTGTGTGGTGGTGTCGTGGTGTGGTGTGTGTGTGTGATTGTTGTGTGTGTTTTGTGTGTGTGTGTGTGTGGATGTGATGTGTGGAGTGTGAGAGAGATGGACAGATAGACAGTGAGGATATGGAGAGAGAGAGAAGAAAAGGAGAGAGAGAGATGGAAGAGAGAAGGGGAGAGAGAGAGACAGACAGAGAAAGGAGAGAGAGAGAGAGTGAGGAGAGAGAGAGAGAAGAGAGATTGAGACTGTAACTGTGTGGGTTGTGGGTGTGGATAAAGGTGCGTGTCTGCATGCGTGCAAGTGTGCGTCTACGTGCGCGCGCATGACAGGTAAGAAAGATTAACAATGTATGTATGTGTGCATGTCGTCTGCGAGTACGTTCATGCATGCGTCTCTCTCTCTCTCTCTCTCTCTCTCTCCTCTCTCTCTCTCTCTCTCTCTCTCTCTCTCTCTCTCTCTTCTCTCTCCGTGAAGTCCTCTTTCTTTGACTGCCCGTCAATCTGATTTATTCACTCATTAATCAAAGACACCAGGAACAAAACAAAAAGGAAAAATAGAAAAAAAGAAAACAAAAAAGAAAAAAAAAAAAAATTCCAAAGGGTAAAACCGCTTACAGAACACTAACCAGTCGTCAAGTGTCAGATGAAAACGATACATAAGACATTAATTAATTCATTCCCGTGAACGCAGAAGAAAGGCGAACAAGAAGGAGAAAAGAAAAGAAATTAAAAAAAAAGGAGAGGAGGTTACTTCATCGTTGTTTTGAAAGGCCATCAAGAAGCCAGAAGAGACAACACAACAGGATGTTCAACAGCATGTTCGCCGTAATCCAAACGACCAACTAACATTTAAGTCCAATCACATATTCACGTCACATGGACATAAAAATGGAAACAAAACAAAACACACAAAAAAGACAGAAAGGGGGGGGGTGAATACGAAAGAGAGGGAATATGAGACAGAGAGACAGAAAGAAGAGAGAGAGAGAGAATGTGTGTGTGTGTGTGTGTGTGTGTGTGTGTGTGTGTGTGTGTGTGTGTGTGTGTGTGTGTGTGTGTGTGTGAGGGGAAGGGGTAGTGAGAGAAGGAGAGAGAATGAGAGAGAGAGAAAGAGACACAGAGAAGAGAGAGGAAAAAGGACTACGTGTGGACATAAAAGAAAGAAAGAAAAAACTGGAGGAAGAAGAGGGACAGACTGGCGATGACTGAAGACAACAGGCACGCAACAGACAGACAGACAAACAGACAGAAGAATGATGAATGAATGAATGAAAGAATGAATGAATGAAAGAATGAATAAGTGAGTGAATGAATGAATGAATGAATGAATGAAAGAATGAATGAATGAATGATCGTTTACTGATCTTACCTGGGGCCGGTTCATTTCAAGAAGGAAAACAAAAACAGAAAAAAAGGGGGGTTATAATCAACAATCTTACGTACATTCTCATAGCACATACATTTAAACAGAATACACAACACTACACAAGTCGTATACATCTTCATCACGCATCTTTGATCATGTACACACCTGGACGCGCGAGTGTCCAGCGCGAAACCACAAAACACATAACCAAACCAAACCAAACCAAAACCAAAACCAAAACCAAAACCAAAATCAAACCAAACCAAACGACACGAAACCAAACCAAATCAAACCAAAACCAAAACCAAACCAAAGCAAAATAAACGACACCAAGCCAAACCCAAAACCACGCCACCAAACCACATCAAACCAAACCAAATCAAACACAAACCAAAACTACACCAAACTAAACCAAACTATACCAAACAAAACCTAACTACACCAAATCAAACCAAAACTACAAAACAAACCAAACTACCACCAAATCAAACCAACACCAACCAAACCAATACAAAACAAATTGACAAAACACAACAAGAGGAAGACGAGAGAGAGAGAGAAAGAAGAGAGAGAGAGAGAGAGAGAGAGAGAGAGAGAGAAGAGAGAGAGAGAGAGAGAGAGAGAGAGAGAGAGAGAGAGAGAGAGAGAGAGAGGAGAGAGAGAGAGAGAGAGAGAGGCAAGCGTCAAGATGTCTGGTAGGACCCGAGGAGCACAACAGAAACAAGCGCTCTCTAGCACGCAAACCACCTGTCAGTGGAGACACTGCGATTCAACAGATAGTGCTTTAAGAAGTGCAGTTTGCCACGGATTTCTCCTGCCCATACATCTGCCATTTTCTCCTGACAGGACGCTACAACTGGAAGTTGTGTGTGTGTGTGGGGGGGGGGATGTTGTCTGTTTGTGTATGAGTATGTTTGTAGATGTGTGTGTCTAACTATCTGTCTGCATGCGTGCGTTCGTACGTGTATGTA
>CM060305.1:66683163-66700663 GCA_030674185.1 Monoplex corrugatus
GCAGACAACACGACCACAATGGCGGACGCGCGTCATTCCGAAGCTTTCTCCACTCTCTCCTTGCCCGTGCATACACTACTACATTTGAATCAACTCGCTCACAAAGCCCAAACGATTTTTTTTTAATTTTAATAAAAAAAAAAGCTTCGGTGGAGAAAAGGAGAGTGCGGGTGGTGATGGTGATGGTGGTAAGTTGTTGACAGCTTGTTAAGCCTTTACTGACGCACAAAATAAACGTTGAAAATATTTCAGTAAAAAATAAAACGGTCAAGCCATTGTAACAGTATTCTGTTTTATACATTAAAGTTTGCTTCCCACCTGGACAACCCGGATTTTGTACCTCTCAGGGTGCCTTTAAACCTAGAAGAAGAAGAGTCAGACTTTCATCAATAACTGATTAAGACACATACGCCGTAGACATTAGATAGCAGAATCAATATCAAATAGCAAATTCTGGAGAAGACCAAACTAGATTCCTATCGAAAAATTTTTAGAGCCAAAATAAAGCTAAAAAAAACAAACTTTAGACTTTCAGCAATAACTGATGAAGAAACATACACCACAGGAAAAACCAATGTCACATACCAAAATCTGGAGAAGATCCACCAAACAGATTCCTATCAGAAAGGATTTTTTTAGAGCCAAAAACAAAGCAAAAATGGAAAGAGGGTTGAATCGGACCAAACGCTGCACAAACCTCCAAACAACATCACAAGACAAGTACTGGAAGGTGGAAACCCCGAGGGATGAAGAAAGTGTGCAGACCAAAACAGACGTGGTGGAGGTGCAAGGAAAAGGAGATGAAGGCATCTGGACAAACATGGGCCCGACTGAAAAGAACATCCTAGATCCGAGACTACTAGAGGAGTACTGTTGTGGACCTGTGCTCCCCAAGGAGCGTTCGTAAGAAAGTCCTGTAAAGTTACTTCCCATGGAGCCGGCCTTCAGAAGAAAGTCTTGCAAAGTTATTTCCCATGGAGCCTTCATAAGAAAGTCCTGTAAAGTTATTTCCCATGGGGCATTCAGAAGAAAGTCTTGTAAAGTTACTTCCCATCTTCAGTTGGCTCTGTACGCCTTGAAAAAAAAAAAAAGAGAAAAAAAAAGAAAGAAAGAAAACCGCACGTTTTGGACCTGAAGAACTTGTTCAGAATACGTTCACGAAGAAGAAAGAAAGAAAGAAACAGAAAAAAAACGGAGGAAAGAAAAGGAGGAATGGAGAAGTCCGTCCATTGTATACTTTTGAAGAACCGTGAATCAAAGGAGGGCATCTCATCGTGAAAAGACGTTGATGACTGATTAGGCACATCATACCATGACAGCAGGATAGCATCACCCGGACTGCCCTTCACAGGACACCAAAAGGAAGAAAAAGAAGACACACGAATACCTGACTATGAACAATGGGAAGCCCTAAAACCCTGAAACAGATCGAGGGAACTATTATCTAGGCAGGCCAACCCCGACAAATGTTATTTTTATTTTTGTTTAAAGCCCAACCGATTGCGTAGAGCCATATCAAGGCTATAACCGTTTCAAAAGATACACAATACTTCAACAGGAAATAGGATAAGAAAATTAAACACACATATCAATCAATGCATGTGTGCATATAATTCAAGCAGACGCACCTGACGTTGACCACTCCGTCCAACTCGTCACACATGGGATTTAAAAACATACCCGATTACAAATGTAAACATAAATAAGGACACAAAAACGTATTATAAAACGTGCCTAAATTACCCAATACCGTTTCCGCATACCAAAGCGGAAGACCATCCCCGCAGTAAATAAGTAAATGAACCATAAAACAGGTAATGTCTATGACTTACAAACTAATCCCAATCACTATGACCTTATGATTGACTGAATAAACGATGTGTCTCTAAAATCAACTAAAGCAACAGCGGTTCCCTGTTCAGACGGCACTTTAGTTAATCAAACAAACACCAATAAACAGTCGAGAAATTCGTCCTTACACAAATACTTGACATACAGGCCCCACAAACACACAACACTCCACAAGGTATTTAGAACTAATCCCCCTACACCTCACACACACTTTTCGTGAAAAAGCAAGCCGAGGTTTAAGAGGAGGAGGAAAAATAGCGAAGCGAGACAAGACACCATTTGGCACAGAGAAGGGAGCGACATAAAGGACCGAAAAAAAAAGGGTGAATGGCACGTGTGTGACTTGTAATCTGACCCTGTGGATGGATAGGGTCACAGATATAAATTAGTACTCCTATAGACAGGCATCTCCACAAATTTCTTACCTGTGTGTGTGTGTGTGTGTATGTGTGTGTGTGTGTGTGTGTATGTGTGTGTTCGTTCTTTGATTTAATGTCTTTTCACTACGAGTGAGGTGTGTGTGTATATGTGTGTGTGTGTGTGTGTGTGTGCGTGTGTGCGTGCTTTAACTCTGTGTGTGTGTGTGTGTGTGTGTGTGTGTGTGTGTGTGTGTGTGTGTGTGTGTCGTTGTTGTTGTTGTTGTTGTTGTTTGGTTGCTACTGGCTTGAACGATTGAAAGAGAGTGGTCAGTTTTGGGATTGTAAACTCTCCCCTCAAAATCATTTTGTAACTTGATTGCATACTATCGATTTTCCCCTGTATGTTTCTTTCTTTCATTCTTTCATTCATACTTTCATTCCTTCTTTCTTCCCTTCTTTCTTTCTTTCTTTTTGTCTTTCTTTCTACCTTTCTTTCTTTCGTTCTCCCTTCCTTCCTCCCTTCCTTCCTTCTTTCCTTCTTACTTCTTTTTCTTTCTTTCTTTCTTCCTTTCTCTTCCTTCCTTTCTTTCTTTATTTTCATAACAGAAATTTGCCACACAACCGAAATCAAAATAGATCAATTCCACAGCGACGTTGCACGTACTTTTTTGTATGCTCGCGAGCTTCCCGAGGCACAGCGGAGGCGTCGATCGTATATATATATATAGTCTATTATACCACACGAGTAGAGTGCGACTGTCTCTCTCTGTGTCCATGTCTGTGGGTAAGGGTGCGGAAAGGAAATCGGGTAGGAGTGTTGGGGTAGTTAGCAAGCAGAGGCTCAAACTGGAACGGGTACGAAGGGGGGAAGGAGACAAGAGGACGAGGGTTGGAAAACGGGTAGTGGAGAGGAAGATGGGTGGTGGTGGTGGGTGTTAGGGGGGTAAGGAGAGGGGGGGGGGTCTTGCGGTCGGAGAGTAGGGGGAGATAAATCACATGGAGGCGACACTGGCAAACTGGCAGAGAAGAGAGACGTGAATCCCCCCCCCCCCCCCCCCACTAAAAAGGCCAACACACACAAGCAAAGGAGGATCAAGCCAGACTAATGTTCGTTTTCTGAGTTTCCTACCCCGCCCCCTCCCCACCCCCAACCCCATGTTTACGGTTGTTTTGTTCGATATAGATCGGAAAGGGGTGTGATTGATTGTTTGTATATGTGTGTGTGTGCGTGTGTGTGTGTGTGTGTGTGTGTGTGTGTGTGTGTGCGTGCGTGCGTGCGTGCGTGCGTGTGTGTGTGTGTGTTTGTGCGTGTGTGTGTGAATGTATGTGTGCGTGCGTGCGTGCGTGCGCGCGCGCGCGTGTGTGTGTGTGAGTGAGTGAGTGAGTGAGTGAGTGAGTGAGTGAGTGAGTGAGTGAGAGACAAACAGACAGAAAGACAGCCAGCCAGTTAGAGAATGCGTTTGTGTACGTGTATATCTATCTATCTATCTATCTATCTATCTATATCTATCTATCTATCTATCTATCTATCTATCTATCTATATACATATGTATGTATGTATGTATGTATATGTGTATTATCATATATATGAAAGAGAGAAGGACAGAGACAGAGTAATGGGGAGAGAGAGAGACAAAGAGAATGTGTGTGCATGTGAGAGAGACTGAGAGAGAGAGAGCGCGCGCGCGCACGCGCGCGCGTGTGTGTGAGTGTGATGTGTGGTGGTGTGTGTGCGTGTGTGTGTGTGTGTGTGTGTGTGTGTGTGTGTGTGTGTGTGTGTGTGTGTGTGTGTGTGTGTGTGAGAGAGAGAGAGAGAGAAGTAGACAGACATACACAGACACAGACAGACAAAGACACCACACAGACAAACACAGACAGACAGACGTAGACAGAAACGGTAGAGGGAATGGGATTGTTCTGGGCGAAATTCACGTCTCAGATCTGGTCAAAAGTATGGGTGGGCTGACTGGATCTTTTTTTTTTTCATTAACAGCCGTGTGGACTCATGATCTCACGGTCAAAGTTCAAGCCCGACCGGGCAACATAAAAAGCCGACTTGACCTGTGAACTGCCAATCTGAATGCAAGTTGCCAGGGCTCTTTCAGAATATAAATAGTCTCCCCATCCCCTGGAAAGCCTACAAGATTATTCAGAGAGAATCCGACAAAAGCATCAGTATCTCACTGTGCAACTAAACAATTTTAAGGTTTCTTTGAGCAATATTCTTATAGCTAGTTCTCGTATATTCGGTAGGACTGTAAACTCAACAAAACAGAATAGAACAGAACTGTAAAGCCTGTGCTTAGAAATTTCCTCGTTTCTCTCATTCTTTTTTGTTTCTGCCTTGTACCTTTGCTTTCTCTTGTCCAGTCGCATCACTTCCAGCCTTGCTGGTCCGTTCACTTTATGTGTTCTGTAAACCCTTTCATAATTTCTCTTAGGACTGATAAATAATTGGGCACATGAATTTGGCACATACTACAATTAACTGCATTTTTTGGCTCTAAGGAAATGTGATGTGCAAAAACAGTTTTAAGTTAAATGATTTGGGCCAGTTCTTATATAATTATGTTTAAGCATACTTAATTACGTTTATACATTTGTATTCAGATTTGTGTAATTAGTTGCTTAGCATTATGGGCTTGAAATCAGCCTTGGCATTATAGTGTTGAAATCATTCCTGACTCTTCATTGCCTGAGTCAACAAACCTCAAATGTTACGCCATGCGATAAAAAATGTGTTCGTATTCACTGTCTTGCTAAATTTACTGCAACAGGATCTTTGCAAACTACTCTAAATATCATCTCTTCCAAGAATTGTCATACGATACAATACGAGATACGATAGCTTCCGTGTACGGATACGATTCTGCGATTCAACACTATAGTCTATACTCTATGATAGGACTGATTGTACGATATAGTAAGATGTGATACAGTATCATGCTTTAACCCCTTGACCCTCGCACCCTGTCCATCAGCATCCTGTACTGTCAGTCATGCTAGCAAAGCAAAAACTTAATCCTTTGACTCCCTCACCCTATCCACCAGCTTCCTTGCAAGGAAGCTGGTGGATAGGGTAAGGGAGTCAAAGGGTTAAGTTTGTGCAGTTGGTGGATATGGTGTGGGAGTCAAAGTGTTAATCAATCAGGTAAGTTCTTTTCTTTAATTCATGTGGGGGAACTCTACTACGCTAACCAGCCAGTTATAAGCCACTGAGGTCACGTATGGAGAGTTGACGTTTGTTCAAGAGAGATTCATCGTGTCCGGAGAATTCCATATGCACTCTACCAAATCTATCATCGGTTATCAGGCAGACTCCTCGAGCCTGCTCAAAATCCTACGAGCCGCGGCAAGGTCTTGAAAGGGAGTGGACGGGGTGGGGGGGGGGGGGTGATGGACCCAAGAACAGAATCAATGAAACACCGATGTTTCCAGAATGATTGAAGCATCAAAATGGGCAATGACCATATCAATTTTTATGTTGCAGTCTACGTAAGATTAAACTCCAGACAACTGACCTCGAGCCCAAGGCCGTTATAAACAAAGCCAACAGCTGGTAAGGTCAAGAAGACAGCAAAAAAACAAACAAAAAAAGCATTTCAAAATGCTCCCCACCCCCTCTCGCAATATTAACCTTTTGACTCCCGCGCCTTATCTGCTAACAACAAAAACTCAACTCTTTGACTCCCTCACACTTCTTACAGGAAGCTGGTGGATAGGGTGAGGGAGTCAAAGAGTTAAGTTTTTGTTTTGTTTTGCTAGCATGACTGACGATACATGATGCTGGCGGACAGAGTGTGGGAGTCAAAGGGTTACATTCTTCACTTGTGATACTACATGTTTCCGAGAAAACAAGACTTCGATACAACCCACACGGAATACAAGAACATTAAAAGAACAAAAATCAAGGAGTGGTGATCCGTAGAAAATAGGGGAAGAAGATGGGGGGGGGGGGGGGGGAGAAGGGACATGGACGAAGAAGAGAACAGCTGAAGAGAAAAGTGAGGGGAGGGACCGGGGGGGGGGGGAGGAAGAGAAGAGTTAGGGAAGAGGTTGGGAAGAGAGGGAGATGAAGCAGTGGCAAGGGGAATAGGGAGGGGAATGAGTGTGGGGGGAGGGGGGCGACGTCAAAATAGGCCCAGGTAAACAGGCTGAGTGTGGCCCTGTTTGCTTAGGCCATTGTGAGAAGGCAAGCCAACACCGTCTGTCCCCTGTGTAGTTCTCTCCCCTCTTTGCCCGCCTCCCCTCTTGCTATGGTAGCCTTCTAATGTCAAAACTTGCTGGGCTTGATATACTTAACGATTTGAAAACCCAAAATGTCAACATCTAAATCAAAGTAACTGCCAAGCTTCCAAACAAACAGGCACCAGAGACACACGAAAGCAGAAATGACAATGCGTGTTTAACCTTTTGACTCCTAGCTTCCAAACAAACAGGCGCCGGAGACACACGAAAGCAGAATGACAACGCGTGTTTAACCTTTTGACTCCTGTCCACCAGTATCCTGCATTGTCAACCATACTAGTAAAGCAAAAACTTCACCCTTTGACTCCCTCACCCTATCCACCAGATTCCCGCAGAATGAGGAAGTCAAAGGGTTACGGTTTTTTGCAGTTGGTGGATAGAGTGCGAGAATCAAAGGGTTATTTCACAGAACAAGACAGGCTCAAGCCCAAAACTGTCATAATATAGGCAGCAATTTCAGACATAACAGCAAAGGAAAAGGTTATTTATAAAGTACTGTATTTTGAGCAAGGTATTCCTGTCATACATGGCAGCCAGCTTCACGACCGACGTTGCGATACAAGAACATCGGTGGTGTAAACAAGATCATGATGATGGTGGGAAAAAAAAGATCATGATGGAGACGAAGCAATCAGCTTACTCAAGGAACAACATCAGGTGACTGCGGAGTTTCTCCAACAGAGATTTCATCGGTCATTTTCTATCATAAACTTGGCTCAGATCTGCCGGCAAGTATGCACTGGCGAGGTCCTGAAATACGGAAATGGAACCGAAAGGACTTATGAAACAATTAAGTCGACACACTGGAGTGACTGAAGCATTAAGCCATTCGTCATGTTGCGGTTTGGGACCGAGCTTTAGATATCAAATCTTTTAGTGTCCACGGCTCTATTAATCCTTCGACTCCTGCACCCTGTCCACCAGCATCCTGCATTGTCAACCATGCTAGCAAAGTCAAAACTTAACCCTTTGACTCCCGCACCTGTCCACCAGCATCCTGCATTGTCAACCGTGCTAGCAAAGCAAAATCTTAGCCCTCGTCCAATCCACCATATCAGGGCCTGACCAGCTCATGGGTTTATGTGCGGGCTTAAGGCCATGATCACCATAAACATGACATTTGTGACGTTGGTGCATACGGAATTCGTTCCAAGCGCAGAGACGTCATCTTGAGAAACTGAAACTAAAACTGCAGGAAGCTGGTGGACAAGGTGAGAAAGTCAAAGGGTTAAGTTTCTGCAGTTGGTGGATAGGGTGTGGGAGTCAAATGGTTAAAAAAAAAAAACAATCGGTCAATATCATACGACAGGGGATAGGAGGAATCAGAAAAAAAAAGAACAGATATCGTTATAAAACAAAAACAAAATCTTCTATGAAACTGTTCAGTTCCCTGCAGGGACATCTACAGACCTCCATACAAAACATACTGGTACCCAACTTGCAGCAGACGGATGCACATGGTATGGTTGTCTCTTTGGCGCCAAGCAGACCACGGGTAAATCATTTACCGTTTGGCGTACACGGTATCATGCCCAACTAATTCACTCCATTACTACACACACCACGCGTAACGAAATTCATTCCCATCTCTAATAAGCTACTGTGAGTTGTATCATGCATCTTTTGAGCCGTTCATTACGTGTTGCAGTTGCACGCCTTCACCTGTATGCGACGATTTTTTTAAAATCTTTTTTTATTTCATTTTTCTTTATGTGAGAACGACACTCCTTCAACTTGTACCTCAGGCCTAGCTTTTACCTTTCTTTCACTATACTGTGCCTTTTTAGCCTGTTGCAACACACATCATGCCGGCTCCTCTTTCAAACTATCGTGTCTTAATAAGCACGTTGCACGCTCAATCACGCCTTAAAAACGTGACAAAATACATCACGTTCCAAACTCCATGTCCCAAACTATATTCCCATAAATGTCCAATATTATCCATTCCTTTTTTTTTCCCCCTTCTCTCCCCCCTCAAAGTTCCATATTATGCAGGTTAACGGAGTTTGGAGTTTGTTCAAGACGGATTCATCGCACTCACATAATGTCATATGCGCTCCATCCAAATCTGTCAGCAACTATCTGACAGACTTCCCAAGCCTGCTTAAAACCTTATGCGCTGGCAAGATATTTAAATGGGGAGCTGGTGGAGCGTGGGGAAGAGGGGTGTATGAAACACTAAGCTGACACCACCCGAGTAATGAAAACATGAAGACGGGCAGCAGCCAACATGCCAGAAAATTTAACACTGCAGAATGGGATTGAACTCTGAACATCAGATCTCGTGTCCACGGCTGAATCCAAAAAATCAACCAGGCAGCAAAGCAAGTAACATTCTCCCAAAGAACATGAAACTCAAACGGTTACATGCTTTCGGATGAAACACTCGTGTTTAGAAACTTAGAGCTGTCAATATTAGTCAAGAGGCATTCACTGCACTCCGACAGTTCTATAATATGCACTCCACTCAGTCCGCCATCTGTTATGTTACGTGGCAGATTCCTTGAGCCTGCGCAAAACCCTTTGCGTTAGCAGGATCTTGAAATGGAAGGACGGGGTAGCAGACAGGAAAAAGACAAGATCTAAGAAACACTAAGCCGACACCACCAAGATGATTAGAGCATTAAGGTGAGCAACAAATGTGTGATCAGATTTTACGAAATGAAGGGAAGGGACGGCAGAAAGAAACAGACGAGACCTAAGAAACACAAAGCTCATACCACCAAAATTATTGGAGCATTAGGATGAGCAACAACTGTGTCGCCAGCTCTGATGAAATAGAGGGCGGAGGTAGCAAGAATAGAAATATACGAGACCTAAGAATCACTAAGCCGACACCACTAAACGTTTTGGAGCATTAGAATTTTATGTTCAAATTGCAAGGTTGAGTCTGAAAACCCGAGGCATCATCTTTGGGGGATAGCAAGGACAGCCGACTACGAAACTGGGCTATTAGTTATCGTATCTTGTGTATCACTCAGATGTCTTAATGAACACAACACAACACAAACTCTCTCTTATGGAATTCGCACAGTTATGCTAATCTGACATTCCGAGGTAGGGAGGAACAGTGCCAAGAGCACGTGCAGCGTCCCAGAACACTGTTGGCAGATTTAAGTGGCGAGCATGTGGCACTTTCCGACTGCGACGAATCCCTCCGGGTAAAAACAAAAAAATCCCGTCGACTTGGAAATGAATAGCTAACACAATATTTGCCACCCAAGAAATGACGCTTGGGACCCTTTGGTGAAGGGACGCATCAGGACTGCGGTTTTGTTTGTTTGTTTGTTTGTTCATTCGTTCGTTCGTTCCTTCGTTTTATTTGTTCGTTCGTTCGTTCGTATGTTTGTTTGTCCGTTTTGTTTGTTTGTTTGTTTGTTTGTTTGTTTGTTTGTTCGTTCGTTCCTTCGTTTTATTCGTTCGTTCGTTCGTTCGTTCGTCCGTCGTTCGTTCGTTCGTTCGTTCGTATGTTTGTTCGTTCGTTCGTTCGTTTTGTTTGTTCGTTCCTTCGCTAGTTTGTTCGTTCCTTCGTTTTGTTTGTTCGTTCGTTCCTTCGTTAGTTCGTTCGTTCCTTCATTTTGTTTGTTCGTTCGTTCCTTCCTTCGTTTTGTTTCTTTGTTTGTTCGTTCGTTCCTTAGTTCGTTCGTTCCTTCGTTTTGTTTGTTTGGTTGTTCCTTCGTTCGCTCGTTCGTTCATATCATTTTTAACCCTTTCTCGTTGGACACTGGCGGATATGGCGAAGAAGGAGTGAAACGATTAAATTGACGCCATAAAGGTCGTTGTCGCCGCTCTGCCTCAAGTATGTGTGCGTAGCTCGCCCAGTGAAACGCTATCTCCCGTAATGAGGTCCTCTGGCAAGCCAAGTGGCCTTGACACAATCCTCAGGTGTCAACATGGCCGTGGCCCCATCATTATCGATTTCAAACCACACGGGCCGATAGATTACAGTATCATTGTTGCGAGCCACGAGAGCGGCGCCCTGGTTACAATAAGCCCACCGATCCCATATGCCCATGCAGTTCAAACAATGGCATTAGAGCTTTCCCTGTTCGTTGATCGTTCTATTGACACTGATGGTTACCGATTTGCATATGGATCTGTTAAAGTCTGCTCACTAAGTCACAAATTCGCACAGTTTACGCGGGTAGGCTATAAGCTCTTCTGTGAACTCTTAGATTCCCGCATCCTATCCACCAACAGCAAAAACCTTAACCCCTTTGACTCCCGCACCCTATTCACCAACAGCAAAAACCTTAACCCTCTGACTCCTGCATCCTATCCACCAAACTACCAACAGCAAAACCTTAACCTTTTGACTCACGCACCTATCCACAAACAGCGAAACCTTAACCCTTAGACTCCCGCACCCTATCTACCAACAGCAAAACCTTAACCCTTTGACTCCCGCACCCTATCCACCAACAGCAAAACCTTAACCCTTCGACTCCCGCACCCTATCCACCAACAGCAAAAACTCAACCCCTTTGACTCCCTCACCCTATCCCGGAGGAAGCTGACGGATAGGGTGAGGGAGTCAAAGGCTTAAGTTTTTGCTTTGCCAGCATGGTTGGCAATGCGGGATCCTGGTGGAGAGGGTTACCTGTTACCTGTCAGCGACATCATTCTTGATGGTAGCTGATGATGCATGCCCCGTCAGCTGTCTCCATCCCCTTCTGTCCACAGTGGAGAGGGTGCGGGAGTAAAAGGGTTAAAAGCCGTTGCACTCGAGACATCGTGTCTCGAGCTCAAACCCATTCCAGCAACTGAAAAGTCGGCTTCTTTGCTGCCTAAATCATTCTGGTGGTGCCAGCGGTTTTGTTTTTTCCTAAGTCCCGTTTCTCTCGCCATTCCGGTGCAAAGAGTTTTGCGCTACTGGCTCAAGCAGTCTGCTAGATAACCGATTGTCCGAAGCGAAATGAATCGTTCTTGAACAAATCCCATACAATCTCCCAAAACTCAGAAAAGCATATTTTATACAATGGACGACGAAAAAACAAACAAAAAAAATACAATCAACAGGAGTAAAACTCTTAAACAATCAAAACGAGACAGAAATCTCAACAATTAAAAAAAAAAAAAAAAAAAAAAAATCCTAACAAAGGGAGAAAACTATCTTAACAACCAAAGAGAGAGAAAAAATCTTAGTAATCAAAGGAGAAAAAAAAATTTCAACAATCGATACAGAACAGAAATATCTTAACGATTACACACATAGACACAATATATCGTATACAATCATGAGGTCAGTAGGTCATAAAAAAGGTACATAACCCTGTAAGTGGCTAACCATCCAGTGATCCTGCAAGCATGCTGAGATTTGGCAGGCGGTCCTTTCTCTATTTTTCTATCTGGGTCGGGAGGGAAGGATGAGGGGGGAACAAGAGAATGTTAATGTGGCTTGACCATCTTATTCCTTTTCAACTGCGTTTTCAGAATATAATTTTGGAGTTATGCAGAAAATGCGGCTAGTTGATAATCCTTCACGTTAATTTGCATTTCGCTTATGCCTTTCATGTCTAAAACGTCCAAAACAATCATGAATCATGTTTCTGTGTGTCAGACGTTATGAGGTTGAGGGTGAACTAGGAATGTTCTGAGGATTTACCCGGACAGTTTAGGACACATTTTCCATTCGCATGACAGGCAAGCTCTCTCTGATTGGCATGCAGAAAAAGGGGCAGGGATAAGGAAGAACGTGTCTGAAATACAGAATGGTCATTCGTTTAAAAAAAAACAAAAGAAAAAACAAAGCAAAACATAATAATAAAACACGGTTCAGAACCAGAAAAGGATAAAAAGAAGACGCAATCTTTTTTCATTTTATGCCAATAACTTGAAAATCTTCAACACACACACACGCGCGAGCGCGCGGGCACACACACACACACACACACACACACACACAAACACACACACACGCACACACACACACAGATACACACATGCAAACGCGCGAACACACACAAACACACATAAACACACACACACAAAGGAACACTCATGCACGCACACACAAACATACACACAAAAGCACACGCGTACGCGCACACACACACACACACACATGCACATACACACACACATGGCGACAGTAAAAGGCTAGGCAGGAATTATCACCTATCCGGATGTAACCCCCTCAGAGTGTCATTAGGTCAGGGCTGAAACACTTGCTTCATGGGGGTTCTCCTCTGAGGACTTGCTGTTCAGCTCTCCCCAGAGCTTCTTTATATATAAAGAAGATAGACAGACAGATATAGATAGATAGACAGACAGACAGATAGATAGATAGATAGATAGACAGACAGATAGATAGAGACAGATATAGATAGGCAGATATAGCTACATAGACAGATAGATAGAATTAGATAGATAGATAGCCAGCCACACAGCCGGATAGATAGATAGAGAGATAGAGAGATAGATAAATAGATAGATAGATAGATAGATAGATAGATAGATAGACAGACAGATAGATCGACAGATAGATCAACAGATAGATCGATAGATAGATAGATAGAAAGATAGATATATAGATAGACATATGGACAGACAGACAGATAGATAAATAGATAGATAGACAGACATATACATAGATAGACAGACAGATAGACATATACATAGATAGACAGATAGAAAGACAGATAGATAGATCCAGACACCGTGGTACCAGCGGTTACCACAACGGACTCAAGACTGTGACATTAGGGGTCAGTTGGGAAGCCTGGGAGTGGGACCACACAAGTTGAGTCTCATCTACCTCACGGATAAACCAGTGAAGGTCTCGTTCAAGCGTCCTGAACAATATCCTGATCATTGTACTTAGGCTGCTTCCTGCGAAATAACTTTTGTTCTCTCGCTGTCTCTCTCTCTCTCTCTCTTTCTCTGGCTCGCTCTCTCTTTCTGTGTCTCTGTCTCTCTCTCTCTCTGTCGCTCTCTCTCTTTCTCTCTCCCTCTCTCTCTCTCTCTTTCCCTTTCTCTAACTCTCTCGCTCTGTCTCTTTCTCTGTCTCTCTCCCCCCCCCTCTCTCTCTCAGTCTCTGTCTCTCTCACTCCCCCCTTCTCTATCTCCCTACCTCTCTCACTCTGTCTCTCTCTCACTGTCTGTCCTTGTCTGTCTGTCTGTCTGTCTGTCTCTGTCTCTCTCTCCCTCCCTCCCTCCCCTTCTTTCTTCTCTGGGTTGCACAGAGAATGGCTTTAAAAAATCACTACAATTTTCTAAGTTTTTTCCCTGTTCTGTTTTGTTTTGTTCTCCCACCCCAGTAAGACTGTTGACATCCTGTGATGCCGAAAGACATGAAAAGGAAAGGACTGATACGTGATCCCTGTCTGCTCTCCCCTGTCTGAGACGGTGTTGTTGCCGGTGACAATAGAGTTACTTCCCTCCTGTGTGTATCTCTTGTCAGCGTACCTGGGGGTGTCGCGGAAAACTGCTTCCGTTATATTGTTGTTGCTGGTTCTGTTGCTGATGTTTTTTCTTGTTGCACCTAGTTTGACGTATGATCTACGTGGGTCTCTCTTTCTGTGTATTTGTGTGTGTAGGGGGGGGGGGTGTCAGTGTGTGTGTGTGTGTGTGTGTGTGTTAGTGTGTTAGTGTGTGTGAGTGTTTAAATGTGTGTTTGTGTGTATGAGAGAGAGAGGGGGGAGAGAGAGGGGAGAGAGAGAGAGTGTGTGTATGTGTGTGTGTGTGTGTGTGTGAATGCGTGCTTGTGTGTGTGTCTCTGTGTGTGTGAGGCGTGCTTGTGAGAGTGTGTGTACGTGTGTGCATGTGTGTGTGCATGTATAGATCTAAAAAGTGCATAAGGGAAGTCTCTGTGTGTGTGTGTGTGTGTGTGTGTGTGTGTGTGTGTGTGTGTGTGCGCGCGCGCGCGCGCGGGCGCAAGTGTCTGTCTGCCTGTATGCGTGTGGGCGAGCGTGCGTGTTTGTGAGTGTCAGAATGTGTTTGTGTCGGTGTGTACGAGCGTGCATGCGTTCACATGCCAGTGTACATATTATGTCTCTGTATATCTATCTACATCTGTATACGTGCGTGCATGAGCCTGTGTGAACCCAATGGGCATGCGCCACCAAAACGTGGATAAATCCACTTTCAATGATAGTCTCGCCAGATTTGGATGGAGCGCATATGCAGTTGTCCGGATGTGATAAATCCCTCTTGAACAATCTCCAAATCCCCCTCCCCCCCCCCCCCCCCCCCCCCCCCCCCCCACAGCACCCATTTCAAGATTACCAGCACATAAGATTTTACGCAAACGCAGGTAATCTCGCCAGATTTGGGTGGAGCGCATATGCAGTTGTCCACGTGTCATAAATCCCTCTTGAACGATTTCCAAATTGTGAATAATATGTTCGACTGTCGTTTTGGTCAGACCTTGTTTACAACACGTGAACGGATTCGTGTCGCTGTTGTTTTCTTGTAGCAGGTGTTTTCTACACGCTCAGCTTTTCCTGTCACATATTGTTTCCAAAACATACCGACACAGACAGACATCATTCGATACTGTCACAATGTTTACTACAGAAAAAGCAGTGCGTGCGTGTGTGGTGTGTGTGTGTGTGTGTGTGTGTGTGTGTGTGTGTGTGTGTGTGTGTGTGTGTGTGTGTATGTGTGTGTGTGTGTGAGTGAGTGAGTGAGTGAGTGAGTGAGAGTGAGTGTGAGTGTGTGTGTGAGTGTGAGTGTGAGTGTGTGTGTGAGTGTGAGTGTGAGTGTGTGTGTGTGAGTGTGAGTGTGTGTGTGTGTGTGGTGTGTGAGTGAGTGTGTGTGTATGTGTGAGTGTGTGAGTGAGTAGTGGTGTGTGTGTGTGTGTGTTTGTGTGTGTGTGTCTGTGTGTGTGTTATTGTTACTGGTGCTTAATGCCCAGCAGAGCCATATCAGGGTCATAACCATCTCAAGAAGTATACCAAACTTTTCTGGAGGAAAAGAAATCAGGACAAGAAAATAAAGTACACACATCAATACATTCGCGCATGTAGTCTAAGGATATGCCTCTGGCGTTAACCATTACGTCCAATTTACCACCAGAGGATTTAAAAAAACCGACCTGAATAGAACTGTAACTTTGTAAGCAAAACTAGGATACTAAAACATACTCATAAAAACGGGCCTAAAATAACTAAAATTTTCTGCATACCACATTTCTTAAGAACCAAAAATGCACTTAGTAAATGTACCCAGTTATAAATCCTTAGAGAAAGTGAGTAAGGCTATATCAAACACACACAGCTGAATGGACCAGCAAGGCCGAAAACAATAGGAAAATATGACAGAAAGTAAAAGAGCAAAGGAGAAACAAAGAAAGTGACAGAAAAGAGGAAATTTCTAGCACTAAATTTCCAGAAGGTGAGGACACTATTTATACTGAAAGAGCCCCCTGGCATCCCCACGGGGGAATGTGCACGAGTGTGAGGGCCTGTGCTTCCATGAATGCGTGTGTAACCCTGTGGGTCTCTCTGTTCCTGTATCTGCACGTGTGCCCTTAAAGATGTATATAGGCTTTTAATTCACCAATGTAATAGATTTTCTTTTATGTATATATATATATATATATACATAAGCTATCCTCTCCCCCTATTCATGTTTACAATAAAACTCTTTAGAGACTCCGTCACTCACCCGCAAAGCAGATACTGCGGTAAGTTTGAGTCACAGCGGAAAAGCCTGTAAATTATATTCAAAAGTACCTTGCAAATTGTGTTTGCTCTCTCTGTGTCTCTCTGTGCGACTAAGTTTTCGAGTGACGTGTGCAAAACTGCAGAGAGGTGAGGGTGAAGGAGTGGGTGTAATGAAGGGTAGAGGTGATTTACGCCGTCATAATTTTCCCGCCAAAAAACGGGTTTTTTTCTTTCTTTTCTAATTCCTCTAACCCACCCACCCCCACCCAAAACCACCAGCACCATTTCCCAATGTTGTTGTTTAAATGGAGGTTGCTTCTTGCATACCGGAGTGTGTGTGTGTGTATGTGTGTGTGTGTGTGTGTGTGTGTGTGTGCGTGCGTGCGTGCGTGCGTGTGTGTGTGTTTTGTGTTTGTGTATGTGTGTGTGTGTGTGTGTGTGTGTGTGTGTGTGTGTGTGTGTGTGTGTGTGTCTGTGTGTGTGTGACAAAAATGTGTCAGCACGATTTTCACAGTTGCTTTTTTGGACGGATTTTTACAAAATTTAGGTCAAAAGTGTTGCATCGTTAAAGCATCGCAAATGCATAATTAAATTTGTAAGTCATGGACGGGAGACAAAGTCGAGGTCACAGACAGACAGACAGACAGAGAGACAGACAGACAGAGACAGTGAGAGACAGAAAGAAAGAGACAGAGACACACACTGACAGACAGAGAGACAGACAGGCAGATAGACAGAGACAGAGAGAGAGACTAACTGCCTAAAATTAGCATTTCGAGGAAGGAGTGTGAACAGCACTTTCTCATACTCTCTGTCCATTCTATTTCCACTGTTGTGAAAGTCTACCACTGTCATACGCCAAATTTTGTACCCTCTGATGCGCCTGCAAGGTCACAGTGATCTTTAAAACTTAACAACCTGGATTTTTTTTATATGTGTATTTAAAAAAGAAAGATTGTCATCATGGCGTGATCATCTCATAATAATTTATTATTCATGCCAAATATTTAAATATTTAACGCCTTTTCAGTAACTTTGAAATACGTCTTTCATTCAATACACGCACGAGTGACGAAGAAAGAAACCAAGGATTTAGACCTAACACAAGCACTAAAGAAAGAAACACACACACACACACACACACACACACACACACACACACACACACACACACACACACACACACACACACACACACACGCACGTACACACACACACACGTACACAGACCCCGTAATTTCTTACATTCTGAAGCTGTCTTGACACACGTCAGTTTCGATACAGAAAATGGTGCTTTTGTGTTACTGTGTGTGTGTGTGTGTGTGTGTGTGTGTGTGTGTGTGTGTGTGTGTGTGTGTGTGTGTGCGTGCGTGCGTGCGTGCGTGTGTGTGTGTGTATGTGTGTGTTTCTTTGTGCGTAGATTGATGTCGTAG
>CM060305.1:66715663-66723163 GCA_030674185.1 Monoplex corrugatus
CCAATCAGCAGGCTGGACACCATCACCATTATCAGCAAACCGTAGCGACGACGAAGCAGCCCATCAGCGCTCATGCATGTAGGTACCCCTTAGTTCTGCCTGCACAGTTTACCGTTTTCGATCCGGCCGGCCGGCTGCCCGGCCATGTCTAGGCGAGCTGGCGGCCTGCTAGCTTTCACTTTGATTCCCCAAGACAATTTCGTCATTCATCATTGATTCCGCTGCTCGGCGACATTTTCTGCCTGTTGCCGGATCAATCTGTTAGTGAGTGAGTGAGAAAGTGTATGTGTGTGTGTGTGTGTGTGTGTGTGTGTGTGTGTGTGTGTGTGTGTGTGTGTGTGTGTGTGTGTGTGTGTGTGTGTGTGTGTTTTGTGTGTGTGTTGTTTGTGTGTGTGTGTGTGAGAGAGAGAGTGTGAGAGAGAGAGTGTGTGTGTATGTGTGTGTGTATACATGTCTGTGTGTGTCTATGTGAGTATGTATGTGTGTGTCTATGTGAGTACGAGTGTGTATGTGTGTGTATGTTTGTGTGTGTGTGTGTGGTGTGTGTGTGTGTGTGTGTGGTGAGTGTTTGTGTACCTATGCGTGCGTGTTGAACATTACGAGAAGTGTAAGGTGTATGTGTGCGTACGCGTGTGTCTGCGTGTTCATGTATCTACGTCTAGGGGGAGAAACGGTTTGCTTGTGTGGTGTGTATGTGCGTATGTATATGAGAGAGAGAGAGAGAGACAGACAGACAGACCAGACAGACAGACAGACAGAGACAGAGACAGGCAGACAGACAGAGAGAGAAGAGAAGAGAACATGAAGAGAACGTGAGAGAGAGACACAAAGAGAGGGAGAGACAGAGACGGAGAGACAGCAGTGCTGCATGTAGTACATTTGAAAATGTGCGCCAACAGAAATCCAACTGAGTTTGGAGAATGGTATTGTATAAGAACGTCGTCAGAAGTAGTAGTAGTAACAGCAGCAGCAGCAGCAGCAGCAGTAGTAGTAGCAAAGAGTATAGTACCTACGGAGGTACTATACTCTGGTAGTAGCAGAAGTAGTAGCAGTAGCAGTAGTGGCAGTAGTAGTAGTAGAAACAGTAGCATTGTTAGATCATCATCATCATCATCATCATCATCATCATCATCATCACACCACACTAATCAGTAGCCTACTTCGTTTTTCTTATACGAGGACAAACACGCCCGTATGAATCTAAGCAACAGTAACTGCAGAGGCACTAAGAGAAAGACAACAACAATAGTAGCACGTATGCGTGTTTACATGTACCTCTAAGAGGAGGAAGAGGAAGGGGGTGGGGTGAGGTATGGAGCAATGTTTAATGCGCGTGTACTGGCACCATCCAAGCGTGAATGTCAAAAAAACTGACCTACACAGGTAGAACACTACAGCACCTGTTTGTTATGAGAAGACAGGCAGAGAGAGAGAGAGAGAGAGAGAGAGAGAGACAGACAGACAGACAGACAGACAGACAGACAGAGAGAGACAGACAGAGAGAGACAGAGACAGAGACAGAGACAGACAGAGAGACAGATAGAGACACAGAGAGAGAGAGAGAGGGGGGGGGGCAGTTCCAGCCAAGCAGGGGGTATATACCTGTACTTCGTGCTGATGTATACACGGAGGTAGTTAGTTGTCAGTTGTAGACTCGGTCGCTGGGGGTTCCGTCCGCGTACGTGCAAGACAAATGACACCACCACAGACGTGGACAGGGGGGAGACAGGCACTCTTTGAATTTCGACTTTGAATATATTTTTCTAAAGGACTTACCACAATCAGACAATCGCTTTGAGTTTAGAGTTTATTGTATAATAATGAATAATCATGACATTTACATGGTTCTGAATCTTCATGAATAAATCGAACAAAAGCGCACGGGTATATTCAAGAGGCATAAATTTACCACATGCCAACAATTTCATAACGTGCCCAGGACAATCTGCTATCTGCTGTCTGGAAAATCGTTTAAGCTAAGCCAACGAAAAGCTCCAAAAAAGCGAGGCCAGCACAAAACATTACGCGCCAGGTGAGAGAGAGAGAAGAGAGAGAGAGAGAGACACAGAGAGAGAGCAGTGAGAGAGAGAGCGCGCAGTGAGAGAGAGAGAGAGAGACAGAGAGATAGAGACAGAGACAGAGAGACAGAAAGAGAGACAGAGCGCAGTGAGAGACAGAGACTGAGAGACAGAGACAGACATCACATCATCGGACATGACAAACAGGACCCGACACTTAGCCTAACATGGACCTCTGAGCTCAGCCAAGTTTGCCAAGTCTCTGAGACTATCCATGTCTATGGCCGGTTGTGGCACCAAGACGCTGGGGTCGCCGTTATCAGGTTTAAATGACGCACACTTGGCCTGGCTCTGGCTCTGGCTCTGTGAGAATCCGGGAGGTCCTCGTGTATGGTAAAGCATATAATAGCACTGGTGTAGTAGAGCTCTTGTCCATTGTTGTACTGGGGGGTGTCAACGATTTAAAGGTGGTCGGTTTTGTAGTGTTCCGTTAGACACACATTTGCGTGCACGTGCGCGCGCCGCGCACGCACGCACGCGTGCACGCACAAACACCCACGCACACTTACACACACGCGTACACACATACACACATACACACACGCACATTCACACATACAAACAGACCCACATACATGTACATACACAAACGCACTCACCCCCCCCCCAAACACACACTCACACACGCACGCACACACACACACAAACTCACCCCCCCCCACACACACACAAACTCACCCCCCCCCCCCACACACACACACAAACACACACACGTACATACACACACTCACCCCCCCCACACACACACACACTCGCACACGCACACACACACACACACACACACACACACACACACACACACACACACACATCAGTGGTCTAGTGGTAGAATACTCGCCCACCACGCGGGTGAACTCGAGTTCGATTCCAGCTCGATGCACATTTCCATATGGCATGATCATTTTGGAGCGCTCTTCATCTCATGGCATCCTTGGCGTCAGCGCCTGGAATATGGAATTTATTTCGACCGCGGAGACACCATCTTGACAAAATGAACGGAACCTGCCTATCTGCCTGCCTGCCTGCCTGCCTGCATGTCTGTGTGCCTGTGTGCCTGCCTGCCTGTCTGTCAGTCTGTCTGTTGCCAAAATGTGTTAACGAATTTTCTCGACTGCTTCTGGGTGAATCATTAACCTACTTTCGGTCAAAGATTATGGAGAATCTTGAATGGTGAACCCTTTGACTCCTGCACCCTATCCAACAACTGCAAAAAACCCCTTAACCCTTTGACTCCCTCACCCTATCCACCAGCTTCCTGCAGGAAGCTGGTGGATAGGGTGAGGGAGTTAAAGGGTTAAGGTTTTGCTTTGTCAGCATGGTTGACAATGCAGGATGTTGGTGCACAGGGTGCGGGAGTCAAAGGGTTAAGCACACGGAACGAAATTTAAAGATCAAAATCTCAACATAATAAAATGAATCGCTTTAACCCTTTGACTCCCGCACCCTATCCTTCAACTGCAAAAACTTAACCCTTTGACTCCCTCACCCTATTCACCAGCTTCCTACAGGGAGCTGGTGTTTAAGGTGAGGGAATCAAAGGGTTAAGTTTTTGCTTTTCTAGCATGGCTGACAATGCAGGATGCTGGTGGACAGGGTGCGGGAGTCAAAGGGTTAAGACAGTACTTTTTGAAGAGGGTGTACGAACAGTACTTTTTTCGGGAACTTCTACAACATTTGCTGCTATCTGTCTGCACGGCTATGACAGTCTAACGCGTCATATTTTCTTTCAACAGAAGCATCTCAAGGTCACAACGCCATTAGCGAATACAAAAATCTGGATTTTCCATAACAGTATGTTTGTTTATTTTTCTTCCTTTGTTGTTTATTTATTTGTTTGTCTGTTTGTCTTACTTTCTTTGTTTATTTGTTTCTTTCTTTCTTTCTTTGTTTTTTTGTTTGTTTAAAAATGATAATGTTGAAATGGCTTATCCACGTTCGATTTGTTGTTGATGTTGTTGTTTTTTTTAACCTTTGTTTGTTGTTGTTTTAACCTCATGACTTTATTTTCTGCTACAGCAAGCACTGTTTCCTAACAGCTAGCTAGTGTCTTTCTTGTCATCCTGTGGACCCTGTCAGAAGCCAGGGGTGTGTACACGCGTAGACCACTTATTGTGTCGTGTTCCTCCATTCCCCGAGTGCCTGCCACCCCATAAATCAAGGGCTGTTACTCTGTCAGGGGAAATCGATGGCCACCCGTACCAGGAAAGTGGCGACCATGGGAAATATGGTACGATAAGAGCAGGGTCCAATTTAAATGCAGAAGCTGGACGAATAAGGCAAGTTCATCATTTTTCCTCCCATCTATTCGGTCTTCAAGAATTCTTGGACATTGTTAATGCATATCAATTTCCATCGTGAATGCATCATCCATTTCCATGTTTATCAATCTTTTGTTGTTGTTTTTTTTTGGATTAAATTAATGCCCTGAACGTTTAATATCATGTTAAAGCTCAAATTCATACGGTAAGATTCATCATATTAGAGCTCCTTTTAAAAAAAAACTACTCTTGGAACTGTTTTTGTTTGTTTTACTTTTCAATCAATTCAATGACATGGTATGCACAAAATATAGTTAGCAGTTTCATTATATCGTTACTTTCCTGTTTCGATTGCATGCTACGCGGTGCTGCGATTCTCACATTTGTACAGTTAATCATTTTTATCTTTATGTATTATGCCGTGATTTTCGAGATCATCATTTCTAGAACTTTCCGATTGACCATGAAAGCTGTATGTCATTTTCATATTACGGTGTGATTTTCGCGATCATCATTTCATGTTTTAAGTTGAGTTTTATGTCATTTTCATATTATGTTGAGATTTTCTCCATCGGCATTTCAAGTTTTCAATTGACAATGGAAGCTGTATGTCATTTTCATTCTGTGGTGTGATATTCGCGATCGTCCATTCTAGGATTTTTGTTGTTGTTGTTGTTGTTGTTTTGGTTGAGTACGGCAGTTTTATGTCGCTTTCTACCCAATTACGCGCGTTTTATCGTGTTGTAATTTTCCAGTGCCAGCGCAGCTTTCAGTCAGGGAAAACGCCCAGTACCATTAAAAAGCCAACTGCCAAAGCCAAGAGAAAAGATCCTGTCGCCCTACATCGGCATTTTCACTCTTTGTTTCTCACGCGGGCTGGCTCCCTCTTTTGACAGAGGCATGGACTAATGTATTCATACTCATATTCATATTCATTCCGTCACATTGGATTTACAATGTGAAACTGGGGCTGTTCTCCCTTTTGAGAACGCATCGCCGCTGTACAAAGCTAACCCCCTCCCCCTCCTTTTTCTTAAACAAAAACTTTAACAAGACAAGAAAAGCCAATTGGCCTTCATGGGGAGGGGGACCTGGGAACTCAACCTATCTAGCCCGTATTTTATTTATGATGTGTCGAGTTTAACTCAAACCCGCAACATAAAAATTCGCCTGTTCGCTGCCCATCTGAATGAATGCTTTAACCATTTTGATTCCCGCAGCCTGTCTACCAACTGCAAAAACTTAACCCTTTCTCTCCCTCACCCTATCCACCAGCTTCCTGTAGGAAGCTTGGAGGATAGGGTGAGGGAGTCAAAGGGTTAGGTTTTTGCTTTTCTACAAAGGTTAACAGCGCAGGATGCTGGTGGACAGGGTGTGTGAATCAAAGGGTTAATCATTCTAGTGTGATGTAACTGTTTTACAGATCCTCCCTCTCATCCATTCCTCGTTTCAAAACCTTGCCAGCGCAAAGGTTTGTTTGCTTTTCTGTTTGTTTGAAAGTTTAATAAATCTGCCAGAGCGAATACGGAAGTTCTCGAATACAATGATTCCCTCTCGAAAAAAAACAACAACATAAAACTCACCACCAATCTTTATGTTCTCAGAACTACCTAAGGTAATAAAGTTGTTGGAGGTCTTCGTCTATCTCGTCAGGGTCAAACCACCACCATTTTTTTTCTAATCTATCTCTTCAGGGTCAAACCACCACCATTTTTTTTTCTAATCTATCTCTTCAGGGTCAAACCACCACCATTTTTTTTTCTAATTGGACAACGTGTCAGGTTCACACACTCCCAACCTCACTGTGTATCACACCCTCATACTACACTCACACATTCAACCACACCTCTCGCCCCCCTCCCCCCTACACACACACATAAAAAGCTTTTCACCCCTCGTTCAACAACACCAACAACAAAGACGAATGTTCATGATAGCCTCTTGCTCTGCCGTGCCTGCCCACGCCGACCTTGGGAACTATAGACCGCACCAAGTGAAACGGAATAATGTGCGACTCTGGACACCATGTGAGACAGCGCCGGAGTCCTTGTGTGGAGGTTCGCTGAGGCGTAAAGTTAGCCAGAATGAGCTTTGTGATGCCATCTCCTCTCCCCCCCCCCCCTTCCAACCTCCAACCTCCAACCCCCACCCACCTCCTGTTCACCAATATACACGCACGTACTCTCTCCCTCTTACACACACACACACACACACACACACAGACACACAGACACACACACACACACACACACATACATACATATATATATATATATACATATATATGATATATATACACACACACAAACACACTTACACACACAGACACACACAACACAACACAACACAAACACACAGAAACACACACACACACACACACACACAACACACACACACACACACACAACACACAACACATACACACACACACAAACACACACAACACATCACACACACACATACACACACATACACACACACACGCTCTCTCTCTCTTACTCACTCACACACACACACACACACACACACACACACACACACACACACACAGAGCACAGCACAACACAACACAACACACCTCACCATCCCATTGATTCTTCTCACCCATTTCCTATCGACTCTGAACACAATTCAAAGTACAATTCTTTTGTCTTCTACTTTCGCCTCGCTTCCACTACATCCCACACACCCATACCGTATGGCACCAACTCTATACATACGTATGCTACCATACAATTCTGTCTTGTCATCCAACCTCTATCCCCCTCCCACACAAACATTCCAGTTCATTTAGTCAAGTTCTTGCGCGTCACTTTTAGTTCAGGAGGGGACAAGAGATGGGACCCGGGTGTCAATGCGACAGAAGACGAGGAATGGTAGGGAGGGGAGAGACAGACAGACAGAAAAAGGGAGAAGGGGGGAGAGAGAGAGAGATGAGAAAGAGAGAGGGAGAGTGGAAAGAGAGAGAGAGGGAGAGACAGAGATCGAGAGAGAGAATCATCTTCCCGAGAGAGTAAGACGGAGAAAGAGTCGGGAAACAGAAAGAAAGAGACCGAGAGAGAAGAGAGAGAGGGAGGGAGAGAGACAAAGAGAGTAGGGAGAGAGACAGACAGAGGGAGGGGAGAGACAGAGGATGGAGAGAGAGACGGAGAGACAGAGACGGA
>CM060305.1:66725663-66733163 GCA_030674185.1 Monoplex corrugatus
CCAACTAACCAACCTACCAAACTACTTACCAACCAACATACCATACCCACCATCACGCCTTTGCACATAACACTGCAAACTTATTTTCCAACGAACCTACCAACTAACCAACCTATTTAACAATCAACACACCCACCATCACCCCTTTACACATCCATAACATTAAGGCGTTACTACCAACTAACCAACCTACCAACCTACTTACCAACCAACACATCCACCGTCACCCCTTTTTCACCTACAAACGAACGATCTCGACCTAGCCATCAATCATACCACTTGTCTTTCGACGTCGTCACATCGATCGAAGAAGACAAGAAAGAGTTGACATGAACTTCTCACTCTTGCCTTTCTCGTTGGCCTTCCAGCCTTCCAGCGAGGCGGGTGAGATGGCATCATCCCTATATACTTGTATGGCTTGACCTTTTGAGCCCCTGCAGCCCTCCCAGTCAGTATATAGACCCTATACGCTTTACACACCTGATACGCTCGCTCATGATGCTCGTGATCATCGGGACGCCCAACCTCTGTGTGACACGTCCCGCCCGATTCATGCTAGCAGACGCGTGACAGAAACAGAACAATCCCGACAGAACGAAAGAAAGATAGACAGAAAGAAAGAACGTAAAAAAACAAAGAACGAATACAAGAAAGGCCAACGAAAGAACACAGAAAACAAAGAAAGAATACAGAAAACAAAGAAAGAACTTAGAAAACAAAGACATAACGCAAAATACAAAGATGGAACAGCAGAAAACAAAACACAAAACATAAAAAACAAAGAAAGAACACAGAAAACAGGGAAAGAACACAGAAAACAAAGAACACACAAAACAAAGAAAGAACACAGAAACCAACACAGAAAACAAAGAAAGAACACAGAAAACGAACTCCACACAGTTGCACAGACCGGCAGACAGACTGGCAGACAGGCAGGCAGACAGGCGGGCATAGAGACAGACACACAGACAGACACACAGGCAGATACACAGACACAGTGACAGAGAGAGAGGGGGGGGAGTGAGAAAGAAAGAGAGAAAGCGAGCGAGAGAGAGAGAAACAGAGTTCAAAGAGAGAGACAGAAACAGAGACAGAGAGAGAGAGAGTAGATTTTTCCACGGAACTTTGCCAAGGGGGGAACAACTCTTTGGTTGCTGCGGGATCTCTCACATGCGCTAAAGTGCATGCTGCTCCTACACGTGATCGCCTGGGAACTGATCGTCTCACCCGAAAGACTAGCACCATTACTATCACTTAACATCTAGTAGAAGGGGAAGGGGAGGGGAGGGGAGGGGAGAAAAATCCCTCATCGACCATTATACCTACATTCTGACCGACAGGATTCTGAATTCTTATTGCCGCTTAAAGCCCAGCCGACCGCGTAGAGCCATATCAGGGCTATAACCGTTTCCATATACATACAGTACTTCAACAGAGGGGGGAAAAAAAAGGGAGGGGGGGGGCGGAACAGAAAATTAAGTACACATATCAATACATTCGCGAACATAACATAAGGAGATGCCCCTGGCGTTGATCGACAGAGTAAGAAAGCAGCGGGAAGACAAACAAAAGACGCTCAAAGAAAACCAAGAAAAAAAAAAAAAAAAAAAAAAAAACATCCAAGAATGTCATGAACCAAAATGGCCTGGTGACATTCTGATTCATAGTCATCGACGTACAGAAAGAAACAAAAGACAAAGACAAAGAAAGACAAGCTTGCGAGAGAAAAGACAAAGAAACTTCAAGCAAGGCAAGGTAAGGCAAGGCAAGATAAGGCAAGCCAAAGAGTAAACCAAGACTTTGTAAGGCAATATAACATTCAATCATCAGTCAACGCCTGTGACATTCTGATTTACACGGTACAGACGAAGAACGAGTCGTCACGACAGAAACGAAGAAACTCTAGAAAGTCAGAGAGGAGAGAGAGAGGGGAGAGAAAGAAAGAGAGAGAGAGGGAGAGAGAGAGAGAGAGGAGAGGAAGAGAGAGATGGGAGAGAGAGAGAGAGAGACAGAGAGAGAGAGGAGAGGAGACAGACAGACTGAAGGACGGACAGACAGACAGCAGACAAGCAGACACAGAGACAGGGACAGAGAGACAGAGACAGGCCTCCTAGTTTGAAATGACCGCAACAAGAATTTTGTTTAACCCTTTGACTCCCGCACCTTACCCACCAACTGCAAAAACTTAATCCTTCCTGCAGTATGCTGGTGGATATCAGGATGAGGCAGTCAAAGGGGTGAAGTTGTTGCTTTGCTTGCATGTCTGACAAGATAGGATGCTGGTGGACAGGCTGCGGGAGTCAAAGCGTCAAGGTCCAGGTCTGGCACCAATAAGTCAGTGTAGGTTCATCAAAGACTGTGCTAACAAAGCCTGGCTTCTGTTTCTACAGCGATGCTTGGTGTGTCAGAAAAGGATGAACGTTGGTAATTCACACCACTGGCCTTTTCGATGATGTTAGCGACGACTTCTCTTGTTTAAAGAAAACATACGCTAAGAACAACCACCAAGACCTTGTCAGCGCGCAGGGCTTAGGCACGGATGTAGGGCTGATACCACGATCACTTTGGATCTCATCCGTCACATGGCATCTATGACGTCAATTTACATGGAATATAGTACAAGTACAGAGGCGGGATCCTGCAAAACTTGAAACTGAACTCTGAATACAAGTCGGGCAGACACACGCATACTGGAATAACTGAAGAAAAGAGGAATCGCATCATTATAACGCAGAACTCAAGGGATACCTCATTGATGCTATTCACGACAAGACAAATATCAAATAAAAAACAAATAAACGACTAGGATCAGAATTAAAAGTTAAACACCAGCGTAATTGTTTCCGGACTTAGACTAATTGCAGAAAAACAGGTAATGT
This sequence comes from Monoplex corrugatus, assembly GCA_030674185.1. Lineage (NCBI taxonomy): Eukaryota > Metazoa > Mollusca > Gastropoda > Littorinimorpha > Ranellidae > Monoplex > Monoplex corrugatus. The sequence continues at coordinate 66,728,543 of CM060305.1, forward strand.
CAATAATTATACAAAATAGATGGATAGTTAGACAGACAGATACACAGAAAGACAGACAGATAGATAGATAGACAGATAGACAGACAGACAGATAGACAGACAGACGGATAGATAGATAGATAGATAGATAGATAGATAATTTGGGGGGGAGGGGTCGAGCATGGTGATGCCTCAGCTAGTTAGTCAGGTGGTCTGAATGAAAGATCTATATTATATGACTTTTAAAGAGTCCTCTATATATTCAAATAAAAAGGTCTGTTTCATCTAGAGGAAGAGAGAGACAGCTGAAAGAAAGAAAGAAGAGAGACAGGCAGAGACAGACACAGAGGCACAGATAGACAGACCTACAGGCAGACAGACAGACAAAGGCAGAAAGAGACACACACAGAAAGAGAGATAGCGACAGATAGGTAGAAAGAAAGAGAAAGGGAGAGAGGAAGACAGACATACAGACAGACAGACAAGAAGGCAGGCAGTCACACAGACAAGAGTTCATACACAGAGACAGGAAGACACAGACAGAAGAAGCCAGTGGGAAAATCAGACTTGCAGCAAACATCAATACAAAATAAAACAAACAAACAAAAACACCACCATTTTTCACTTGACAACAAAATGTCACCCTGCATTCACAAAGATATAGAATTACACACAAAAAAATATCAAACATCAAGGCGAATTCACATACATTACTTCCCATCACACGTGAACATGATGTACGTCTAGGGCGTGTCACAACAGCACGAAGGAAGAAGAGACAGAAGAAGAAGAAGAAGAGAGTGGGAGAAGCCTGAGCTAGTGAAAAATGAACCCCCCTCGCCCCCCCCCCTCCACACACACACACACACACTCTCCACCACCACCACCACCTTCGAGGAACTGCATTCTGCACTACCGACAGAAAAAAATGACCTTGTCCCGAAAAACGATGCTTCAGTATGACAAAACCACTTCAGTCGCCTCCCTTCCTTCACCCTGTCTGCAACTCCTCCTATCCAACCTTCCACCCACTCGCACTGTGGCGAAACTTTTCCTGTCATGACTCAAGCAAGAGAGAAGCTGAGCAAGATTCTTTGGCTCTCTAAGCGTAGCAAGACATGCAAGTCAGTGAACGAACGAAGCCGTGTATACTTACTGTGAGGTATCGGGTTTCAGCTGTTCTTTCAGATGGGTTGGGGAACTTTCTTATGAAATGGAGAAATTATTACTACCTATGGTCATCAGTACAGCAATCATTTTGCAAAGTCATCCAGGGTAGAATTTAAAAGGAGAAAAAAATGTGGGTGTGGGTGTGAGTGTGGGTGTGGAGAGGTAATCAAAACCAACAACACATACTAAGTCCCAGAGCTTCTCTCTCTCTCTCTCTCTCTCTCTCTCCTCTCTCTCTCTCTCTCTCTCTCTCTCTAACTCTGTGTCTCTCTCTTCTCTCTCTCTCCTTCCCTCCCTCTTTCTCTGCCCCCTCTCTCTGTGTCTCTGTCTCTGTCTCTCTCTCTCTCTCTCTCTCACACACACACACACACACACACACACACACACACACACACACACACACACACACACACACACACACACACACGACTGAAGTCTATCTTTACTTGTAAGTTGTAAGTATCCATCTTTTCTAAATGGTCAGATTAAACGGAAAAGAAACTTCCAATGATTGCAAGGCAGACAGCTTTAAACAAATGATAACCCAACTGTCTTCAAGGGTAATCACAAATTACTACAGATGAGATGAAAATTAACAAACATACTCTCTGTCTCTGACTTCTGTCTGTCTGTCTGTCTGTCTGTCTGTCTGTCTGTTCTGCTCTCCTCTCTCCGCATTCAGTGCATCATGTTCTTCTCTCTCTCCATTCTCTCTGTCTCTCTCTCTCTCTCTCTCTCTCTCTCTCTCTCTCTCTCTCTCTCTGTTGTTTAAAGTGGTGTTAGCAACCCTGATATGGCTCTAGTAGTCGGCTGGGCTATAAACAATATGAAGCTGAACCCCCCCCTCTCTCTCTCTCTCTCTCTTTCTAATGCGCACGCACGCGATTGCTGTCGTTTATCTTTCTTTCATACTCAAATGTCTTCGTTCAGAAACTGAACAGAACAGTCGGAATCAAACGTTCGACTCTTGGGGACTCTCAGACACACACAGTAGTATATTGTCAGTAGGCTCGAGGCCCTGGCTGGTTCTACGTAAAATTTCCACCCGTTCCATCAATGATACATCCTGCCACTGCTGCTGCTGCTGCTGCAGCTGCCATCAGTCGAAGACAGCCTTTCATCAGACCGCGCCGTGCTGACATCATGTTTGCCGTTTTCACAGGCTGCCACAGAGAAAGAAAGAGACAGACAGACAGACAGACAGACAGAGACAGAGAGACAGACAGATAGACAGACAGACAAAGAAAGGGTGTGACAGCTCATGTCTTCGGCACCAGACGTGTTCTTACGTTATCTGCCGTCTTGCAGACATCCGTTCCTATTGTTACTATACTTGTGTTGGATGTCTTTATTTGGAATTGTTCACCATTTCACTCCCTCCCCTATCCTATCCTTCAGGAACTCAGTGGGAAGCTAGCTGGTGGAGGGAACAGTGTGGCAGTCAAAAGGGTTAACTATACCGTTCCGCTGCGTGAGAAGGGTCTGAGCTTGCCTGTCATCCGAGAAGGTTTCCTGTGTATGTAATATCTTCGTCGTTTATCTGATATCGTTTTGCGAAAGAGAATTGCGGTGAAAACACTGGTTGCGGGCACAGAAACTTGTTTTTTACTCTTCCTTGTTTTCTCCTTTATTGATAAATCTATGTCGTGGTTTATTATCGTTCTGTTTTTTCAAGTAAGTCAGTGAGAGAGAGAGAGTGGGGGGGGGGGGGAGAGAAGAGACGGAGGAGATAGAGACAGAGGAAGAGACAGAGGCAGAGGCAGAGACAATACAATACAATATTTTTTATTAATATAGCGCAAAATCTTGATAAAATCAAATCTAAGCGCTAAGACAGACAGCAGAGACATACAGACAGGCAGACAGACAGGCAGACAGAGAAGCCAGAACTCAGAACTTTTAATGTACATCAGCCTTAGGCCACAATGCAATAGCGATGGGGTGAGGAGGGAAGTAGGACTTTTTGTGATTTATACAACTTTTCCAATGCGTATATCATTGAGAGACAGACACAGACAGACAGACAGACAGACAGACAGAAAGACAGAGACAGAGAGTGCGTATGGTATGTGTGTAAGAGAGATAAAGAAAGAAAGATGGGTAGAGTGGGATGACAGTACGCGTGCGTTCCGCGCACACCGCTATTAAATACATCTATCCACATGATCTGTAAGCCAGTTAAACGAAAACTCTCGACTTGAACAGCAACAAACATTAAAACAAAGAAGGACAGCAGTGTTCCCAATAATAACATAACCAATCAACTGAAGCGTAATTCCGCATAACCAACCAACCGACCTCCAAACATACCATCATCTTCTCTTCCGTTGACATTCACTTAACCCTTTGACCGCCGAGCCCTATCCACCAACTGTAAAGACTTAACCCTTTAACCCCCACACCCTATCCACCCACTGTAAGGACTTAAACCTTTGACTCCCTCCCCCTATCCATCAACTGTAAGGACTTGACCCCTTGACCCCTCACCCTATCCACCAACTGTAAGGACTTTACCCTTTGACTCTCTAACCCTATCCACCAACTGTAAGGACTTAACCGTTTGACCCCCTCACCCTATCCACCAACTATAAGGACTTTACCCTTTGACTCTCTAACCCTATCCACCAACTGTAAGGACTTATCCCTTTGACCCCCGCACCCTATCCACCAACTGTAAAGACTTAACCCTTTAACCCCCACACCCTATCCACCCACTGTAAGGACTTAACCCTTTGACTCCCTCCCCCTATCCATCAACTGTAAGGACTTGACCCCTTGACCCCTCACCCTATCCATCAACTGTAAGGATTTACCCTTTGACTCTCTAACCTTATCCACCAACTGTAAGGACTTAACCCTTTGACCCCCTCACCCCCTATTCACCAACTATAAGGACTTTACCCTTTGACTCTCTAACCCTATCCACCAACTGTAAGGACTTATCCCTTTGACCCCCGCACTCTATCCACCAACTGTATGGACTTAACCCTTTGAGTCCCACATACTAATCAGTGACTCCCTCACCCTATCCACCTGCTTCCTACGGTGAGGGAGTCAAAGGGTTAAGTTTTTCCTTTGCTAGCATGGGTGACAATGCAGAATGCTTGTGGACAGGGTGCGTGGAAGTCGAAGAGATTAAACCGAAGAAACTACTATACGGAGCAGAGCCTCTTTTTGCTCTCTATCCAAGGTTTTTCCTATTTCAATAACAGAAAGGTGATAAGGGAAGAGTGGACAAAATTGACATAACTTGCCAGCAAACACTTGTCTTCGCAAAGACAGGTGGTATAACGCTGTGATAACGCTCGCCGTACAATGTACTTTCGTCTGTTCCTTCATCTCACTACGATACTTTTCTTTTAGAAGCGGGAGAAAAATAAACGAGTCATCGTCACGTATCGCATGTCTCTGTCTCTCTCTCTTTCTCTGTCTGTCTATCTGTCTGTCTGTCTGTCTGTCTGTCTGTCTGTCT
>CM060305.1:66743163-66748163 GCA_030674185.1 Monoplex corrugatus
TTAAGGAGTCCGCCGTGTAGTGGTTATGTCTCATAAAGCCTGGTCTGTTCAGTGCCCACCTTAATGTTCCCATCGTCCTGGTGCTGTCACTTCTACAGTGTTTCATCGGTCCCTGGTCCTCCCCCCCCCCTCCCAACCATATTCCGCCGTTTTTAGACCTAACCAGCGCATACGGTTCTGCGTAAGCCGAAGGAGTCCGCCACGAAAAGAAAAACAGCTGACAGATTTGTGCGGAGCGCATATGGGGTCGTCCGAGCGGGATTAATCTCTCTGTTCAACGAACACCAAACTCGAAAAACAACAATTAAAACAAACAAAAACCTCATCATCGGCGACGAAGTAATATGACTCAGTGCAATACATCTGTATCCCGGGGGCAGTTAGATGAACCGAACGATAATGATCAAAGATGGCGCACATTTATTGCACAACAAACAGCGTTATTACAAGCAGACGACAATGTCTAATCTAACGCGCAGGCTGTTATTACAAGTACTTAGTTTTACGTTGGCGGGAAAACAAAGAATTGTATGATACCATGATATTAAAAAGAAATAAAAGTGTTGTTTTTTTCTAATAAACCTTTTATTCCCTTTCTGCTCCACATCAAACGGATAACAAACATACAATATGGCATCGAAAAAAACGACAATAAAATCATATTATTATACATATGAAAAGACATCGCTGACATACGAACTTCATAACAGATTACAGGTACACATAACGGCATTTTATATATTGGAGATTAAGAAATAAACTCTCGCTGGAATGCACCCACTTGTTTCATTTCTGTATCCACACAGTGCAACAGAAACATCAAAAGTAGAATGAAGAGAACGCGTACTTGATACACAAAGACAGGCGCAAAACTTTCGGCCAATTTCGTTTCTTCTTTTCACGTGGAGAGGGGCAAATTTTCGGTCAATTTCGTGTTCTATTTTCGTGTGCTTCTGATTCCTGCTTGCTCGAAAACTGGCAGTGATTCTGATTTAAGATTCCACATGACGCACTTCACCACTTTGCGGAATTATCTCACAGGTCGAATGGCATGGTAGTGGATAAGACGTGGGGCTTCCAATCAGAAGATATGGGTTCAATTCTGTCTCTGTACCTCCCGCCTGATTGGTGAAGAGTGAACAGAATTCCGATCTCTCCCAGCGGTGCATACCTCTTCGTGACAAAACTCCCTTCGTGGTGAAATACAGAACATTAAATATGCAAGTTAAAGATCCTGTAAGTTATGCCAGTGTCTGATGGCTTATGGAAACACGAAAGTACCCCCAGCATTAAGGCCAATGAAGACGGGAATAAACACAAAGACTGTCATTATCATCATGTGCCCTGCCTCATGGCGTTCTATCCCTTGTCCTTGCAAGCACATCTCACACCCTCTCTGTCCTCAGCCACTCTGCAAGTCCGTCCAATTTTTTTTTTTTTGTCCCCGGGTCTACCTGGTGCTATTTCCCTCCAGCTTTCCTGTTGTGACTAGGTGCTCTAATGTCTCTTGCCTCATAAAATGTTCTATGAATGTTGTTTGTCTTTTCCTAATCTTCTTTATTAATGTTCTTCACGTGTCTGCCTCCTTCAAGACTATCTCGTTTGTTTTCTTTCCTGTCCATGGAACTCCCAACATTCTTCTTAGAAACCACATTTCAGTTGCCCCAATCTTGTTCTGGCTTTGCGCGTTGACTGTCCACGCCTCACAACCGTACAACAGTATCGGTTCTATCTCACACTCAAGAACTCTCTTCCTGGTGTTAATTGATAGGCATCATGCAGACTGTGCAGGAAGAGAACTTGGAAAATTCAAAAGGAAACGTTTCACTGTCCAACTGTTCTATCAAAACAAGGCATCGGTGACAGCATCATGTATCAAGTTCCTTCGTCTTGTTCGTTGGTTGATAGATGCTGCCTTCCACAGATGATATATTCCTATGACTCTGTGCCATCTGCTAGATTTGCAGATGAGTAACATTATTATCATTATTATTAAATGTTTAAAACCGAACAGACTGCTCAGAGCCATATCTCGGCTACAACCATATCAGAACACATACAACACCTCATCGATCTTGAAAACAAACAAACTTAAAAAAAAAAGACCCTGGAAAAGAAAATTAAGTACGCATATTAATACATTCGCGCACATGATCTAAGCATAAGCTCCTAGTGTTGGCCATGTCGCCCAACTGATCACTGGCGGTTTTACAAAAACAACAACAACAACAACAAAAAACTTGAATACCAATGAATAAACATGACCGACTACATTAAAAACACACGCAGAAATGGCCCAAATTATCTGTGCTACTTCTGCACATCATATATTCTTAGATCAAAAGTGCACTCAATACATGTACCCAATTACTAGTGCTAAGAGAAAGTTTGCAAGACTTTACAAAACACAGAAAATGATAGAAATGACAGAAAGAGAAAAGAAAACAAAATACAAGATCCAAACAAACAAGGTGGCAGAACGGAAGAAATTTCTAGCACATATCCAAGATTCGAGAAATTTAAGAATTTTTTAATTTGTCCTTTCGAAGCAGTAAGGAAAATTGGTCTGCAGGCTTGTCAGTGTCCTATCGTATTACACACACATGCACACACATAATAAACACACACACACACACACACACACACACACACACACACACACACACACACACACACACACACACACACACACACATGCGCAGACACATTCGTATGCAAACAGACGCACGCAGGAACACAGACACAAACGCATGCACACGCCATCGCGTATGAATGAAGACAACACAATATTTCACATCGAAGTAAGTAATTCAAATATCTGAACCCCCCCCCCCCCAAACCGCACACACACACACACACACACACACACACACACACACACACACACACACACACACACACACACACACACACACACACACTTACTATCCCAGAATGTGCGGATACTATAATTCATGCTGACAGAAACCACGGCATCCCCCACGGGGGAAGATGAGTAATAGCTAGCTAAAGGAATGGACTAAAACAACATTATACGTTTCTGATTCCTTCCACACTGCTGTCAGCTGAATACGAATTAGTCACACGGACGGTTGTTGGAGTTTGTCCTGTTGCTGGGCATTTCGCCAGTACACAGGGTGGTATGAATTGCAGGCTCGGACAGCCAAGTAGTTTTAACCCTTTGATCTCCCTCAGCCTATCCACCAGCATCCTGCATTGTTAACTATGCGAGCGAAGCAAAAACTGAACCATTCAACTCTCTCATTCTGTCCACCAGTTTCCTTCAGGAAACTGACGGATAGGGTGAGGGAGTCAAGGGTTTAATTCTTGTAGTCGGTGGATAGGGTACGGGAGGCAAAGGGTTAACTCTTTGATTAACCCTGTGATTCCCTCACCGTATCCATCAATTCCTTTCGCTCTCTCTTTCTCTCATTCTGCAAAAACTGGTGGATATGTTGAAGAAGTGAAAGCGTTAACGATGAGTTTTTCCAGTTGCAGCTGATGGATAGGTAAGGGAGTCAAAGTGTTAAACCTGAGCTGAAAATATCCATTCACGGCGATTTTCATGGGACTTCATAAGACTCTACAGACGGAGAGGGATTCATGAGACAATGCTGATGGACAGATCACTACGGTACTATAGAGAGCTCTGTTTCAATAACACATTGATACAAGAACCCACAAGTTAGGCAAACCTTGCCAGCACGTAGGGTTTACGCACAGGCTTATAACGGCTTGTGTTATGATCAGTTTGGATCTTCTCCATCAAGTCCTGTTTGTAGCACTAGTGTTGTCTTAAGAAACTGTAACTGAAATCAGACCCTCAAGGTTTTGCTGCTTTCAGACCTTAAATATTTTTTCGAGGTCAACTGACATAGCTCTGTACATATGCATACTTCTACAGATAATGCTCTATTTACATAACTTTGTACGGATAATGCTATGTTTCAAACTTGTTTTTTGAGTGTGCGCAAAAAGAGACAGCACTTTTTCATAAGTTCTACCTATATGAGCTTACGTTTGTACAGACAATGCTCTGTTTCGAACTGTCTCTCAGAATCTCTTTCAAAGTGTATCTCAGGATTTATATATATATACAAAAGGAGATACAGCAAATGGTATGTTTCAAACTGTAGCTCAGATTATGAACTTTTGGAGATAAAGCACACGCGCATGCACACTCTACCTCAGATTATGAAAACAAAAAGAGATACAGCAGCCTTTGATTTCTCTAAACTAAGCACAGAATACGAGCCAAAGCGTCTCAGTACGAACACGTCCTCCCCTCCCCCCCCCCCACCCATATCTTCTATTCGAGCTACGAAAACGTAAAGTACTCACACAAAAGAACTACAGAATAACACTCATCCCACAAAAGCAGCACGTTCGCATGGACCAAGTCTGGCCAAGCATAAAATGGCGACAGGCTCACTCGTGGAAATGTCTTCCTTTCGCACTCATGCATTAAATGTATCTTCACAGAACTCCTTGGCTAATGTTAGATCGTATGACCAACCCTCTGTAGTATCACTTTCCTTTTCTTTTGATTGTCTCCTTTCCCCCATACCTACCACCTCCATCTTCGCTTTCACAGAGCCGCTTGAAGCAGAAACTTAAACACTTTACGCTGATTTTATTTAACTCAGTAATTCCCTTCCACCATCGTCTAATTCTCTCTCTCTCCTTCTCATGTAATGATTCACTAAGCACTGAAGTCACTGATGTATTATTCTTTAGCTGTTCAAAAAGTGAGCAGACGTTAAACTTAAAGCTTTTGATGTTGTGTACTGCTAGTACCAGAGTGTACATTTCAAGACATTATATCCTACAATTTGCAAATACATCCTGAAAGGAAATATCCGCCATGTGAAGGAAAAAGGGCTAAATAATACCACAACTACACCCGTAAACACGACACTTATGGGACATTTTATGAGGCAAGAGAAATTAGAGCACCTACTCGCAACAGGAAAGCTGGAGGGCAAAAAGAGCACCAGGTA
>CM060305.1:66763163-66768163 GCA_030674185.1 Monoplex corrugatus
GAGTGTGTGTGTGTGTGTGTGTGTGTGTGTGTGTGTGTGTGTGTGTGTGTGTACGTTTTGTGTGTGTGTGTGCCTATGTGTCTGTGTGTGTCTGTGTGTCAGTCTGTGTGTGTGTGTTTGTGTATGTGAGTGTGTGTGTGTGTGTGTGTGTGTGTGTGTGTGTGTATGTGTGTGTGTGTGTGTGTGTGTGTGTGTGTGTGTGTCCCTGGCTCAGGTGCGTGTTCGTTGTGACCACACCGTGTGTGTGTGTCATTATGTGTGAGTCAATGCATACGTGTGTGCGTTGTGTAAGTTTTGGGGTTCGTACTTTTTATTTTAACGTCTTTTCACTCTGAGTGATTAAGGGAGAAATGGAAAGCACCGGGGAAAGGGGAAGGGGGAAGGGAAGGGGAAGAGAGAAGGAGGGAGGGACAGAAAGAGACAGAGACAGTGACACACACACTGATACAGAGACAGAAAGTGTGTGTATACGTGCACGTGTATGTATATGTATGTGTGTGTATATATACATATACATATATACATATACATATATATATATATATATATATATATGTGTGTGTGTGTGTGTGTGTGTGTGTGTGTGTGCGTGCATACCGTTGCCAGTATAATTATATGCGTGTGCGCGGGTGCATGCAGCACGCAAATGACATGGAAAGTCCCAAACCCTGACTGGAAAACATCACCGCGAAAGCTATGATGACTATGACACCACACACACACACACACACACACACACACACATGACAGGACAAGAAAGACGCATGACCAGCATGACAACAAACTATTCCAAGCACGCACAGAGATCCACGAACAGTGTTCAACAAGCTCAGGCGAAAAAGCTATAGGGCTCAGGCCTCTTCCTCCTCCCCCTCCCTCCCCCCACCTCGGAATCCATCCCCCTTCCCCTCAGGTGTTGTGACAAGAGCACGAGTGTGAGCTGGGTGTAAACAAAGTGACAGGGACAAACACGCGAGGACGCGCCTCGCAAGGGAGGACAGAGAGAGAGGGGGGGAGGGTGAAAGTGAGAGAGAGAGAGAGAAGTGCAAAAAGTGTCCCCAGAGAGAGAGACAGACAGACAGACAGAGACAGAGACACAGAGCGACAGAAGTGCAAAAACTGTCCCGATGCTCGCTCACTCACTCACTCGGATACACACACACACCTGAACAACTCGTTACGCAGAGAAAGACACCACGAACGAAGGGGGAAAACTGTGTCACCTTACCTTTCTCGTTTTCCACATCTTCCAGGTGTTCCTGAGCTTGGATAAGTCCTGAGAGACACAACAGAATAACAAGGGCACACACTTCCAGATGACCCATGGAGGCCATGCTGGTAGTCTGAGAGGAAGAGAAACCGTGTAGGATTAAAACCAAAAAAAGTTATTCCCAACGAGTCGCCAAATTCATAACGTGGGGTACGTACTCCTTTTCGCTATGGACGCGTTACCGCTACTGAGTGTGTGGCGGGGTTGTACGCGCTTTCGCGAGGCGCACACTCATTCGCTACGGGCGCTTCGACGTCACGATGAATAATTGATCAGCGCACTCCGACCGACTCTCCACGCGCGCGCGCGAGCTCTTGCCAAGTAAATAAACAGCTTTCCACGTTACTCTAATATGCTTCGGGTAGTCTGCTACAGCTTAAAACCATACATACTCTTTTGGCTTGTTCTTGGGACTTGTTACAAGTAGAGACAAGGGGTTTTACGTTCAGGAGTTTCTTTTTTTTTTCTTCTTCTTTCTTTCTTTTTTTGGCACAGGAAGCGTTTGAGGGTGGAAACCTGAAGAAATAATCCCTATACGCACAGGTGTATGGTTCAGTTTAGTAGTGTAGGACCGTTGACTTGACGTGGAGAGCTGTGTGACCTGGATCGTGGTTTCTCATTTGTGTTTATATATTCTTTTACCTCTGACACATTTATAGGGCATTTTATGAAGCAAGAGAAATCAGAGCGTCTGGTCACCACAGGAAAGCTGGAGGGAAAAAGAGCAAACAGGGAGAAAATATTGGACGGACTTGCACAGTGGGTGAAGGGTGGGGGAGAAGTATTTGCAGCAACAAAGGATAGATTCATATGGAGGACCATGATCGCCAATGCCATGCGGCAGGGCACACGATGATAATGATGATGATGATAATGATGATGTCTCAAATGGATCATCTGTTTTCCACATGAGTACAAAATAAACTTGCAGGACAGGTCTGGTTGGCGCAGAGCTAGAGGTATCAGCTAGTTGTCGGTCAAACTGCAGGGGGTTGAATACGTTCAGTTCTGACCTGAGAAGAACTCTTGTTGCATGGCACCTCAACTTGTTCAAGCTTAGGGAAGTTAAAGCATCGAGGGTCGCGAGATAGGCACCACTACTTTCTTAACCCTTTGACTCTCCTATCCTGTCCACAAAGGCAAAGAAATTAACCCTTTGACTCTCGCACCCTATCCACCAACTGCAAAAACTTAACCCTTTGACTCCCGCACACTATCCACCAACTGCAAAAACTTAACCTTTTGACTCCCGCACCCTATCCACCAACAGCAAAAAAACTTAACCCTTTGACTCCCGCACCCTATCCACCAACTGCAAAAAAATTAACCCTTTGACTCCTGCACCCTATCCACCAACTGCAAAAGCTTAACCCTTTGACTCTCGCACCCTGTCCACCAGCATCTTGCAATGTCAACCATGCTAGTAAAGCAAAAACTTAACCCTTTGACTCCCTCACCCCGTACACCAGCTACTGTAGGAAGCTGGTGGAAAGGATGAGGGAGTCAAATGATTAATTTTTTTGTTTGTTTTTTAGGATCATTGCATTCAGGGAGGTTACCTTAATGCCCGCCTTTTTTTCCCGTCCCATTTTCTATGCCACTTTAACGGCCACAGAAGCTGAAACAGTTTTTATTATGCGATGATGATGATGTCGGTTGTGGATGATAATCATGACGCTATGGAGTTCCATCTAGGATTGAGACTGCGTGACAGGGTTGTACTATACGCTTACTATCATAATATATCCTGGTGTCAACCAGGCCCAAAAGATACAGACACCTGCGGTGTTAGAAGATTTGAGCAACACCCTCAATGACACATCTGCGAAGTGGATGAGATCGACTGTGTGGTTCCAGTCTTCCCAATGAGCCCATAGCACGCCCAACTCTGGGTAGGAGCCGGTTAGAGCCGAAAAATCGCACGAAAATTTTTGAAGGTTACCGATGGGGATTCGAACCCACAACCTTCCAGTCGGTAGTCCGTTGCGTTAACCACTACACCACGGCGACAGGTATCAAATGTTTAAATTTTGTAGTGGGTGGATAAAGTGCGGGAGTCAAAGGCTAAGATTGGCGGCAGCAAAGGGCCAGGTTTTAAATTAATGAGGCGGTTGGAATTGAACTCGAGGTATTAGACCTTGAATCCACTGTTCTCACAATAATAATATATAAAAAAAAAACAACCTTGCAAAGAGGGGGGGGGGGGGGGGAGTGTGTCTGGGTGGTGAAAGAGGGGATGGGGGTCGGGGTGGGGTCTGAGTGGGATTGTGAAAGAATGAAGAAGGAAAACGTGGCTTGCCGGAATATACATCGTACAACCTACAGCACCTCTATTACGGCGTTCAATGGGTCACCTGAAAAAGAAAGAAAGAGAGAGTAAAGACAGAAAGAAGGGGAAACAGAAAGAAAGAATGAAAAAAGAAAAAAAAAGAAAGAAAGAAAGAAAAAAAGAAAGAAAGAAAGAAAAAAAGAAAAAAAAAAAGAAAAAGAGAGAAAGAAAAAATGAAAAAATGAAAGAAAAAAGAAGAAAAAGAAAGAAAGAAAAAAAAAAAAAGAAAAAAGAGAGAAAGAAAAAAAAAGACAGAAAGAAGAAATGAAAGAAAGAAAGAAAAAACGAGAAAAAGAAAGAAGAAAGAAGAAAGAAGCAAGAAAGAAAGAAACAGAAAGAAGGAACCCGATATACAGCCGATAGCTATAGGACTAAGATAAGATCATGTCAGTTGCAGTCTGGCCTGATGTATCGGCTGGTGCATTGCTAATGTGGTTACCATTTAGTAGAAAGGTTCGAAGAGCATTTTCTCGGAAATTGATTTAATATGTCAACACACTAGAGGTCTTCCTGTTCTGCCTGTGCCGGAACTGCTGTGAAAAAGCCTCTCTCTTGTCTCTCTGTCTGTCTGTCTGTCTGTCTGTCTGTCTCTCTCTCTCTCTCTCTCTCTCTTTCTCTCTCTCTTTCTCTCTCTTTCACCTTTCATCTCTCTCTCTCTCTCTCTCTCTCTCTCTCTCTCTCGCTGTATCTCTCTCCCTACCTCTCTCTCTACCTCTCTCTCTCTTCTCTCTCTCTTTCTCCTCTGTGTGTGTGTGTTCTCTCTCTGTCTCTATCGCGCGCTCTCTCTCTCTCTGTCTCTGTCGCCTCTCTCTCTCTCTCTCTCTCTCTCTGTCTCTGTCGCGCGCTCTCTCTCTCTCTCTGTCTCTCTCCCTCTCTTGCTCTCTCCCCACCTCTCTCTTTCTCTCTCTCTCTCTTATCGCACGCTCTCTCTTTCTGTCTCTGTCTCTCTCTGTCTCTCTCACTCTCTCTCTCTCTCTCTCTCTCTCGCTGTCTCTTTCCCTCTCTCTCTCTCTCCTTCCCGACCTCTCTCTCTCTCTCCCTCCCCTCTCTTCTCTGTCTTTGTCTCTCTCTCTCTGTCTTTGTCTCTCTCTCTCTCTCTCTCATAGAATGACACGATGTGCGTGATGATCTCTCTCTCTCTCTCTCTCTCTCTCTCTCTCTCTCTCCTTTTTCTGTCTCTGCTCTTTCTCTTTCCCTGTTTATCTGTTTCTGTCTCTGTTTCTCTGTTTCTCTCTCTGTCTCTGTCCCCCTCTCTCACTCTCTCTCTCTCTCCTCTACCCTCTCTCTCTCTTAGTCTCTCTCACTCATTTGTTAATTGATCGGTGGCTGATCGACTGACCGATTTATAGACTGATGGATTTAGCTATTGATCGACCAGTGATTGAATTATTGAAAAATGGA
>CM060305.1:66783163-66795663 GCA_030674185.1 Monoplex corrugatus
CAGAGACAGAGACAGATACAGATACAGAGACAGACAGACAGACACACAGACAGACAAACAGAGACAGAGACACAGAGACAAGAGAAAGACTGAGAGAAAGACAAAAAGACAGAGAAAAAAGAAAGACAGAGAGAGAGAGAGAGAGACGGAGAGAGACAGACAGACAGATACAGAGAGACACACAGAGAGAAAGACAGAGATAGAGAGAAAGAGAGAGAGGAAGAGGAGAGAGAGAGAGGAGAGAGAGAGAGAGAGAGAGAGAGAGAGAGAGAGAGAAAGAAAGACAGACATAAAGACTGAGAGAAATACAGAAATACAGAGAAGACAGAGAGACAGAGAGACAGAGACAGAGGGATAGAGAGAGAGAGAGAGAGAAAGAGAGAGAGAGAGAGAGAGAAACAGACAAAGAAGAGAGAGACAAAGAGAGAGACAGAGAAAAAGAGAGAGACAGAGAGACAGAGAAAGACAGAGAGAATAGAAAACTAGCAGAACAGCGCAAATAGTTTTCCAAAACCAATACAAAGATAGAAGACCCGTTATCGCCAACACAGCTTGGTGTAAGTCATAGTGCAAACAGACCAATGGGCCTTTTCCTAAACACGGGGCCCACAGAAAACACAGTCTACCACGTTCTATCGCAAAAGGTCCTTTAATGTGGAATCCCATTTCGTACTGTTGTAAAGAGCTGTACACCTGCCTTGTTTGTGTTCTGTGCACCAGAAGTGATAAGTATGTAAACAGATACTTGGGCTGACTGACTTGGGTTCTTGAGTCTGTGTACTTGTTTGATACGGGATTCTCCCAAAACTGGCAGCAACGACCTGGCAAATTCCTAAAGCCTGCACAACCCAATCTAAAAACAGAGAGAGAGAGAGATAGAGAGAGAGAAAGAGAGAGACAGACAGACAGAGAGACAGAGAGACAGACAGACAGACACACAGACAGACAAACAGAGACAGAGACACAGAGACAAGAGAAAGACTGAGAGAAAGACAAAAAGACAGAGAAAAAAAGAAAGAGAGAGAGAGAGAGAGAGAGAGAGAGAGAGAGAGACGGAGAGAGACAGACAGACAGAGACAGAGAGACACACAGAGAGAAAGACAGAGATAGAGAGAAAGAGAGAGAGGAAGAGGGAGAGAGAGAGAGACAGAGAAAGAGAGAGAGAGAGAGAGAGAGAGAGAGAGAAAGACAGACATAAAGACTGAGAGAAATACAGAAAGACAGAGAAAAGAGAGAGACAGAGACAGAGACAAAGGGAGACAAGACAGAGAGAGAGTTAGAGACAGAGAGAGAGAAACAGACAAAGAGAGAGACAAAGAGAGAGAGAGAGACAGAGACAGAGAAAGACAGAGAGAATAGAAAACTAACAGAATAGCGCAAATAGTTTTCCAAAACCAGTACAAAGTTAGTAGACCCGTTATCGGCAACACAGCAGTGTGCTTGGTGTAAGTAAGAGTGCAAACAGACCAATGGGCCTTTTCCCAAACACGGGGCCCACAGAAAATACAGTTTACCACGTTCTATCGCAAAAGATCCTTTAATTTAATGTGGAATCCCGTTTCGTACTGTTGTAAAGTGATAAGTATATAAACACTTTGGCTGACTAACTTGGGGTTCTCGAATGTGTGTGTACTTGGCGGCGCGTGCGCGATCAGCTAAACGTAAAAAAACTTCAGAACATTTATTACTCAAGGATAGAAGCATTAGATCCCGCTGGATCTATTCTACAGCTAGTTTTTGCGACCTTATACTTGTAACATACACATAAAGACGTAAAACTGAAATGCAGTACTTGAAACTACAAAATTGGTGAAAATCTAAGAAAACAAAACACATAAAGAAAGAAAGATAAAAAAAAAGAAAGAAAGAAACAAACAAAGAAACAAACAGGAAACACACACAGGCAAAGGATAGGAAGAAAGTAAGCATTTAAGAAAAAGACAGAAAAGAAAAAGAAATCAAGGTGGGGGTAGAGATGCGGGAGGGGGGGGGGAGGGGAAGTGGCAGTTAATGTCGATACCTCTTCTGTATAAATGTATGAAACAAACAAACGAACAAACAAACAAACAAAAGCAAACAGGCTTGTGCATCAAGCTACAAATAACAGAGACATAGATGTCTTTGTATGTATGAGACTGAAAAATATGGAAACGATTATTCATGGGTTGAAGTGATCCATACGTGATAGAAGAAAACACAAGCGTTTCAGCATACAAGGGGAAACAATCAGGAATTACTTCATGTGGTAGAAGGCGTACTGTGGTTTATGGGTATTAAATGTACTGGGTATTGGAACTGGAAATCGTTCAACAGGGATTGAGTGCACTCAGAGAGTTCGATATGGGATTCTCCCAAATTTGGCAGACTCCTAAAGCGTGCTCAGCACAACCCAGAGAGAGAAAGAGAGAGAGAGAGAGAGAGAGAGAGAGAGAGAGAGAGAGAGAGAGAGAGAGAGAGAGAGAGCGAGACAGAGAGAAAGAGAGAGAGAGAGACAGACAGACAGACAGAGAAAGACAGACAGACAGACAGACAGAGAAAGACAGACAGACAGGGAGAGGCAAAGGCAGAGAGAGAGAGAGAGAGAGAGACAGACAGACAGACAGAGACAGAAACAAAGAGACAGAGAGAGAGAGTGTGTGTGAAAGAGACAGAGAGAGATAGAGAGACAGACAGGCAGGCAGACAGACAGGGAGAGACATGGGAAGGGAGAGAGAGAGAGAAGTTGAAGAGTTTGGAGTTTGGAGCTTGTTCAAGAAGGATTCATCGCATTTTGACAATTCCATATTCGCTCCACCCAAATCTGCCAACGATTATCTGCCAGACTCTCTGAGCCTTCACATAACCCATTGCTCTGGCACGTTCTTGAAATGGGGAAGGGGCCTATGAAACGCCAAAGACACCACCAGAATGATGGAAGTTAAAAGCAAAATGGGCAGCAAACAGGCCCGTTTTTGATGTTGTGGGCTGGAATTGAACTCGAGATATTTTGTCTCGAGTCAAACGCTCTGGTATTATAAGAACCGACCAGCTCGTTTAATAAAAAAAAAGAGAAGAAAAAATATCTAAAAGCCTGTGGGTAGACTAGTAACCAACGGGTACTGTAGTTTTGTTGTTTTAACCTAACTAACACGAAGTTAGTAGACCGGTCCCCTTATCAGCCACACAACAGTTTGCTTTGGCAAATCACAGTGCAAACAATCCACCTGGGGTTTTCCCAAACTCAAGCCTACATTGGACAAAGTTTTCCACGTCGTTCTTTCGCAAAAAGCCTTTTAACCCTTTGGACTCCCGTACCCTATTCACCAACTGCAAAAACTTAACCCTTTGATTCACTCACTCACGCACGCACGCACCAGCGAATACATGGATATATCACAAAGAAACTCTTAAACTCACATTTTTGGCCCTGCATGTTTGTTTGTTTGTGCCTTTTGCACATAATCATTAGGAAGAGATCTTTTATATCTCCCTCAGAACTTTCAGAGAGAAAGAGGCAGGTATAAAGAAATAATTTCTAAAGTCAAATGGCGCTGCCTGGGTAGCTGGCTCTCATTTATTCTTGTTCCATAGTTGTATTTTGTGCTTGTTTTGCTAATGAAAAGGAGGATATTGAAAATAGTAGATTCACTGGGTTCATAATTTAACAAAACAAAAAAATTCTATGTATTTTTTTCCTTACAAAGCACTACTTCATTTACAACACAATATCGAATAATGCCAAACCGGAACTGAAATGGAATTAATGAAATTGGCCGAATGGTCACAGTTGTTCTCCCAAACTTGATTAGCCCAAGGATCAATTCAAAGTAAAAGAAGTGGAAAGGAAGCAACTTCAGACTATTACTCAAAGACAGTGGCTTTAGGTTCCATCAGACTTTTCTTACAAGTAGTTCTTGCTACTGTACGTATATAACACAAGCTTATTAAAAAGAACGAGCCATAACACATACAATGTGAAACAAATTATAAACAGCTGTAATAAAATATCGACTTGCATATGTCAAATGGCATGCACTTTACAAAAGCATGATAGACAAAGGCAGACATATGTAAAGCAAATAATGTCATCTAACAATAAGAGTAAACAACAACAACAACAACAGCATCAGCAGCAGCAACAGCAACATCATCACCACCACCACCACCATTACCATCACTACTACCACCACCACCACCACCACCAATGATGATGATGATGGTAATGATGATGATGATGATGACGACGACAACAACAACAACAACAACAACAATACTACTACTACTACTAACTACTACTACTACTAACAATAATAATGATGATGATGATGATGATGATGATGATGATGATGATGATGATGATAACAATAACAAAAATAAAAACAATAATAACAACACCAACAACAACACAACACCACCATCACCACCAACAATACTACTACTACAACTACTACAGATAATAATAATAATAATAATAATAATAATAATAATAATAATAATAATAATAATAATAATAATAAGATACTAAAATAACAAGATGACAATAAGAATAATAAATAATAACAAAGAAGATGATAAACCACATTCACTGTGATGCACCTCTGGAAACAGATGTGGTGCTGTGTCGAACTGATTTCAGAATGCACACTGAATTTCCCATCATAATATCTCCATCATTCTGGTGATGTCAGCTTAATGTTTCATAGGTCTGATCCCCCTCTCCCCACTTCCCCTTCCGCTCCCCAGTTCAAGACGTTGCCAGGCATAGGATTTTGAGCAGGCTCAGGGAATTTGTCAAATAATTGCTGGCAGATTCAGGTGGAGCATATATGGAATTGTCCGATCGCGATGAATCCCTCTTGAACAAACTTCAAACTCCAAACTGAATTTTAAAAATGACAGTGGGAGATCGTTCGATCTCAGACGAAAGCGAGTACCTTGGAATAACAGCAATTCTTCAAATTACCAGTAACAAACTTACTTTTTTCTTGTGATCCTTGAGAAATTCTTGTGATCCTTGCAATTCCAGTGACCTTTTTTTCCTGTCAAAACTGACTTTTCCAGTCCAGAACTGTTTTATTTTCAATGACCCCCCCCCCCCCCCATGGGGATACCAGGGTGTTTATCAATATAAGTAGTATCCCCACCTTCTGGAAATTCTGTGCTAGAAACTTCCTATTTTCTGTCACTCTGTTTGTGCCTCGTTCCTTTGCTTTCTGTCATTTCTTCCTATCTTTTTCTGCCTTGCTGGTCCATTCACCTGTATGTGTTCGATAAAGTCTTACGTACTTTCTCATAGGATTTATAACTGGGTACATGTGTTAAGAGAATTTTTGGCTCTAGGGAAATGAGATATGCAGAAGCAATTTTAGGTAATTTAGGTCGTTTTGATGTATGTTTTTGTGTCCTCGGTTATCTTCAAATTTGTATTCAGTTATGTTTTTTGACCCCTGTGTGATAAATTGGATGAGGGGTCAACGCCAGGGGCATCTCCTTAGATTATGGTCGCGAACGCATTGATATGTACACTTAATTTTCTTTTTTTTTCCCTGTTGAAGTATGATGCATTTTTTGAAACGGGTAACAGCCCCAATGGGGCTCTACGCAGTCGGCTGGGCTTTAAGCAAAAATAACAATAACAATAACTTTCATTGACGTTTTGACGTACATATATTTTTCAAGGCAAACCGTGAGTTCTTTATTTTTTTCATCCTTGTGAATTTCTGGTGGACGGTTTCCATTGCTCCTGGCCTTCTTATCTACGTTTACGACTGAGCGACTTAACACTGTGATTGATAAGAAATGATGAACGGTAACAGTACTTGTGGCAATGGTCACAGACTTGGTCACTTGTAAGGGGAGAAGGCAGAAAAAAAAGAGTAAATTAACTTCGAAACATTTTATTGCTCAAGGATAGTAGCATAAAGTCCCACTGGACTTGCCTTACAGCTAGTCCTCACTATTCTACACGTAGATAGATGTACTTTAAAAAAGACAGAAAAGAACAGAGGAGAGATGGGGACCACTTAAAGTTGACGTGTAGTAAAGAAAAACTTGGCATTGTGCTAAATGACAATTAGAGTGTATCTTTTACAGTGATAACAAGTGTAACAGAGTGCCTTGCTCTGTTATGATCTTTCCCATTTACCTACAACGCTCAAAGGCAACACCGTGTAGCGTGCTTGCCTAGATCAAAAACGCCTTGTGTTCTCTTGGTCAAATTGTATTGCCTCGGTTCCTTTGGAGTGGGGAAAATGAATGAGAATGGACAGCGACTGCTTGAGTTTTGCGCCTGCCATGAACTGTGCATCGCCAACTCCTTCTTCAAGACGAAGCCTCAGCACAAAGTCTCCTGGAGGCATCCCCGCTCAAAACATTGGCACCAACTGGATTTGATCCTAGTAAGACGTGCCGCTATCAAAAACGTTCTCCACACTCGCTCTTATCACAGCGCAGACTGCGACACAGACCCCTCTCTGGTATGTTGCAAGATCAGGCTACAACCAAAGAAGCTCCACTGCTCAAAGAAACAAGGGAACCGTCGCATTGACGTCAGCAAGATGTCTCAGCCAGATCTTGTAGAACAGTTCGCAGAGGCCTTTCAGAGAGAATACGATACATTGCAGCCCAGAGACTCTGCCACTGAGAGATGGGAAACGCTACGAGACACCATGCACCGCATTGCTATGGCCACCTTTGGGAAGAAAACTGTGAAGTCCCACGACTGGTTTGAGGCCAAATCATCAGAGATGACTCCCACTGTTGAGGCCAAGCATGCCGCACTCACCAAGTATAAGCGGTCACCCAGTGAGAAGAACCTGCAAATCCTCAGGGCTGCCAGAAGTAAGGTTCAGCTTAACGCCAGGCGCTGCGCAAACGATACTGGACAGAGCTCAGCGAAGAGCTACAGAGTGCTGCTGAAAGAGGCAACATCCGAGGAATGTATGATGGCATCAAGAAGGCATTGTGATCAACACAGAGCAAGATCGCCCCCCTCAAATCCTCCACTGGGGAAGTAATCAGCAATCCTAGCCAACAGATGGAAAGATGGGCGGAACACTATTCCGACCTCTACTCCACACAGAACATGGTGTCCCCCTTAGCCCTTGATGCCATCAAGTGCATGCCGGTAATGGAAGAACTTGATGCAGAGCCAACTGCGGACGAACTCAGCAAGGCCATTGATAGCCTGGCATCAGGGAAGGCACCTGGCAACGACGGAATTCCCCAGACCTCATCAAGCACTGCAAGACTTCTCTTCTGCACCCTTTGCACGCAGTTCTCTGTCAGTGTTGGAATGAAGGAGCTGTACCACAGGACATGAGGGACGTCAAGATCGTCACCCTGTACAAAAACAAGGGCGAAAGGAGCGACTGCAACAACTACAGAGGTATCTCTCTCCTCAGCATTGTTGGCAAAGTCTATGCTCGGGTCCTCCTAATCCGCCTGCAAAAACTGGCTGAACGCGTCTACCCGGAATCACAGTGTGGTTTTCGAGCAGAGAGATCCACGGTAGACATGGTCTTCTCCCTTCGCCAAATCCAGGAGAAGTGCAGAGAGCAGCGGATGCCCCTGTATGTGGCATTCATTGACCTCGCCAAGGCCTTTGACCTAGTCAGCAGAGATGGCCTTTTCAGGGCTCTCTGAAAAATCGGCTGCCCCCCCCCCCCCCCCAAACTGCACAGCTTAATTGAGTCCTTCCACTCAAACATGAAAGGGATGGTGCAGTTCAACGGAAACCTCTCCAAGCCCTTCGACGTACGCAGCGGTGTGAAACAAGGCTGCGTCCTGGCCCCAACCCTCTTTGGAATCTTCTTCGCTCTCCTCCTGAGGAATGCGTTCAGCACAGCGCAAGAAGGGATCCACCTGCGGACCAGATCAGATGGCAGGCTCTTCAATCTCGCCCGCCTCAGAGCAAGGACAAAGGTCCGTGAAGCTCTCATCAGAGACATGCTATTTGCCGACGATGCCGCAGTTGTGACCCATACTCAGCGGGACTTGCAGTCACTAATGGACCGCTTCTCCCAGGCCTGCAAAGATTTTGGTCTGACCATCAGTCTTAAGAAGACAAACGTCCTGGGCCAAGACACGCCATCTCCACCAGCCATCACCATTGATGACTACGAGCTTGAAACCATCCATCAATTCACATATCTTGGATCCACCATCACCGATAACCTCTCCCTTGACACAGAGGTCGACAAGAGGATTGGGAAGGCAGCCACAACACTAGCCTGCCTCACGCAAAGGGTGTGGACAAATCCCAAGCTGACCACAAAGACAAAGATGGCTGTATACAACGCCTGTGTCCTCAGCACCTTGCTGTATGGCAGCGAGGCGTGGACCATGCATGTTCATCAGGAGAAAAGGCTCAATACCTTCCACCTGAGAAGCCTACGGTGCATACTTGGCATTTCCTGGCAAGACAAGGTGACCAACACCGAAGTCCTAACCTGCGCTGGCCTCCCAACCATGCATACCATGCTGAGACAGCGTCGGCTGCGCTGGTTGGGCCACGTTCGCCGCATGGAAGATGGTCGCATCCCAAAAGACATCCTTTATGGTGAGCTTGCCACAGGGCAGAGAAACATTGGCCGCCCACAGCTGAGATACAAAGACGTTTGCAAGCGTGACATGAAGGCGCTTGAGATCAACACTGAGTCCTGGGAGGACCTCGCAGACGACCACAACAGCTGGAGAACTACTCTCAAGAAACAGCTGCGGATTGGTGAGGACAAACTGTCAGCTGCTGCAGCAGAAAAGCGAGTTCGCAGAAAAGGGATGACAGCCACGGATGGGCTCCTCTCGTCCTGGCAGCTACTCTCTCCCACTCTTCGGCAGTTGGTCCATACCTATAAAGATTCTCCGTCACCTCCAGACTCATCCTCCTCTTCTATGACTTGAAGCTCTTCACACCCCAGACATGGAAATTATAAGACAACACTTATCTTCTTTAACTATGTGACAAGACTCATCTTACGACAGTCCCTAATCGTTATCACGCTGGGACGTTAATACCAAAGAAGAAGAGAAGAAGCCCGACAATGACCAGTGTACCAGTTGTGTGTACTGACGCGCTGCGTTAAAACTACACACTAAATGTTGATTGATTAACTAGGTGAGAACAACCAATCAGACCTTGTCATCTGAAAGGTTTGAAATTTGAAAATATTACCATCATGCTCTGTTCCCAGAGTATAAATTAGGCTAACAAGGCGCGTCATAGCTCGTCCTTTTCTGTTGCCACTCTCAGTCTCAGCAGAGGTGTCCTTTCCTGCCGCCACTCTCGCTCTCACCAGATCAACTTCACCGTGCTAAACTGCTGACACTGTAGTAAGTTCTGGATTTTTATCACTTTATTATTATTTGTCATTTGCAGTAAGCTTAGGGACTTTAAGGTCTCTTATTTCTTTAGATTCTAGCTCGCATCTATTGAGTACCGCGCTAGATTTGCAGAATTCACACAGCGAGAAAGTACGTTTTGATCTAAACGATGTGCTATCTCACAAGATCTGTAGCACTTAGCGTGGCGGTCACCATTGTAAAGATGGGACTGAGGTTTGAATGTAATAACCACTATAGAATTAGTCCCTATTTTCATGTGGCTATTGTAGGACTATTGACAACCATCTTCTGCCAAAAGCCAAGATACAAGGCATTGTTGTGCAGAGGAAGAGTATTTTATACTTGACAAGGTTGTATTCACATACTGACATGATGACTGATGAAACACGTGCTCAGCTAATTGATCTGTTTGGTGTATCCCTTGTCTGATCAGCACCACTGATAATCATGTATAGAGTGTTGTTTTGATGACATGGTTTAATGGTAATATGCTATACTATTTTGTTATCATTGTCTCTAGCACTTGATCTAGAATTATACTTAATTACATAGAGCTAATGGGTAATAGATTACTCAAGTGTGTTGTTCTCTCAACACTATTGACTGCTATTTGATTAGATGCTGTTCGTGATGACATAGTTCTCATTGTCAAATACTATGTCATCACCACTGAATATTAACTGTCCAATAGCTGCCCACTCAGATGTTATGTTACAACTTACTCAGCCCATGGCAGTCAAACAGCTTAATATGACTGTGCATTATTTTGCCAGTACATTATTGGAAGTCTACTCTGTGCTAATACTATTGAACAAGCAGTATGGTAGTTTACCCTCAACTTATCAAAGGGTTACTCCAGGTTTTGTTACCAATTATTTGTTCCATGTTTACAAGTGCTAGTGCTTTTGAGTGTAAATGTAGACACCTGTTTTATTATAATGTAGTAGTTCACTCTTGTACATTGAGATTGTTAGTTCACAAAATGTGTACTTTGTCATTGTATTTATGAAACTTATTTTGTGTCTTACAGGCACTGTCTTCCTTCCTGTCTTCTTTTTCGTATTCTTTTGTCTCCTTCCATATCCCAGTAGGTCCTTTTCCCTTATTGTCATTTTCCCATTTTCCCTGTTTTCCTTCCCTACCTATCCTCATCAAGAGATAATAAAGAGTCAAGTAGCACAACGAGGACTTGTCTTTTGATTGAGAGACTTCCCTTTCTGCTCTGGATACAAACGACCACCACAGCAATCATCATTACCATACCCCTTAACCACTCGCTCCATCTCACAAGGAAAAGAATGTTTGATCTAATATCAGAGCAGGCACTTTGAAGAACAGTACATCTCTGTACAAATGAGATATTGAGGTTTTTTTAATTCATCTGTGACGATCAAATATTAGAGCTGTACTTTCTCGTTATGTGCCATGTCCTGTGTTCGTGTTGACGTGAGATGTTTTTTTTTTTACAGTATTTATGAAGTCTGATCTGAATCTTTCCCGCACATTTCTTCACAAATTGGTGACGTTTTTTTTTCTCTTTCTCCAAGTGATTTTTCTTTTATCCAAATTACTTCGTTCCGCTCATAAGACATTTCTTTCAGTACTCCTTTTTTTCTATTTTTATTTATTTACTTTTTTTTTTTATAGATATTTTGGGACAGAACTATGACTTTCCTTTTTGCAGAGTTTGGAGTTTGCTTTTTCGATTGTTTGTTTGTTTGTTTCTTTGTTTGTTAGCTTTCCTAGCGGGATTCATCGCTCTCGGACACTTCCATATCCGCTTCACCCCTAAACTGCCAGCAAGTCTGAAAAAACAACAACAACATTATCTGTGTCCCACCTACAGGTCCAAACCATGACCCCTACGTTATCAACACGGCGCTGTAAAAACAAGTCAGCTAATGGGCCCACCCCACCATCTGTGACTTTTCTCACAGTGACTTTTCCACTGACTGCTTCTGTCATCCATCGCCGTAGTATCGATGTTCGCGGCTGAACGACTCAGCACCACACTGATTGATGAGATTTGCTCAATGGTCGGTCTCAGCACTCCTGGAACTGGTGCCAGATTTTTACCAACTAAATTACTGCTGCGAGAGACAAGAAGAAAGAGAGAGACAGAGAGAGAGAGAGAGAGGAAGGGAGGGACAGAGAGAGAGAGAGAGAGATAGAGAGACAGACAGAATGAGAGACAGACATATATATGTATGTGTGTTTGCGTACGGGCATTTTCCATTGCATTGTATACTTATTAACATTAAGAAAGAATATATGTTTGTGCGAATCCTTAAGATCAAAATTCCAAAGATGTCAACCAAATTAACTAGATGTGCATAATTATTACAGCTCTGTACTCAACATATTTATGACTTGATCAGTACAGTGATTTTAATGCTTCATTAACGTTGGAATGTGACACCCCTGTTGACGTCATCATTCGGCAGTCAGTCCGTTGTCCTCAGTCAAACCCGTGGTTTACTTTACAACTTGGATAAAGATTTAGATCGAGTGCATGTATACGTGTGTTTGTGTGTGTAGTGTGTGTGTGTGTAGTGTGTGTATGGTTGCGTGCACGTGTATGTGAGTGTGTATGTGTGTGTGTGTGTATGTATGTGTTGGAAGTGTGTGTGTGTGTTTGGAGTGTGTGTGTGTATGTGTGTGTGTGTATATATATATATATATATGTGTGTTGAGTGCTGAGTGCGTGTGTGTGTGTGCGTATGTGCTTGCGTGTGCATGCATGCGTGTGTCTGTGTGTGTGTGTGTGTGCGTAGGCTGCATTATAATTTCAAACTGATGACTATTCAAAAATTTACAATTTCGGAAAGGTACCGCCAATGTTTTACATGCAGGTCATGTAGACCCTCTGAAATATAAACCATCTTTATTAGAATGTACGTTGTAAAGGGAACACCGTACAAAGCAGTGACCAGACAACATTTAGACAACGGATGGCAATTTGTATAGGATCTGGGACACAACCAGCGTGTCTAAAAAACATCACCAGCTTAACCCTTTAACTCAAACACCCTGTCCACCAGCATCCTGCATCGTCGACTATGCTAGCAAAGCAAAACTTAACCCTTTGACTCCCTCACCCTATCCACCAGCTTCCTGCAGGAAACTGGTGGATATGGTGAGGGAGTTAAAGGGTTAATTTTTTGCAGTCGGTGGATAAG
>CM060305.1:66800663-66813163 GCA_030674185.1 Monoplex corrugatus
CAAATGAGGCAGTCTTGATGGAGGCAGACACAAGAAGATCATTGATAAAGAATATTTGGAAAAGACAAGCAACATTTATAGGCAATTATATGAGAAAGTGGAATTAGAGCACCTGGTCACAACAGGAAAGCTGGAAGGAAAGAGAACACCCGTATTTCCAGGGAGGAAATATTGGACGAACTTGCAGGGTGGCTGAAGACAGACAGGGTGGAAGATGTGCTTGCGCTGACAAGTGATAGATGCATATGGAGGGCTACGATCGCCAACGCCATGCGAGGGCACATGATGATGACGATGTACTTAGTTAAAGTGAAGACTGTTGAGACTTTTTGGAAACTCTTTTCAACAAAATAGAAAGCACAATTGCTTCTGCTTTCTTGTTACAGAATACTTGTAGTCCTGAACATGAGCTCTGCATAAAACGTCGTAATATGTTGTGGTTGATGTTATACATCAACACCCCTGATACTGTGTTGAAACGTTCCACCCATTCCAAATAAAGCAATAAGATATGAGAAGTGGTAAGTCTAGTGTAAAAGTAAACAAGATATAACTTTTGTACTGAAGTTGTCATTCGTTCATAGAATTTTCAAAGCAAGTCATATACTTTGCCAGATAATATTTTCAACAGTTCCATATAAACACTGATATTAGCTTCTGTAGTAAGAAATGCATAATGTCCAACTTATTCTGATTTGTCAAGGGAGCTAACTTTTAAACGGAACGAGCTGTTGGTTTTCAATTCAGTTAGTTTTTACATATCGAGTTGACGGTGGGAGAAAAACGAGAGGGAATACTCTGTGCTCAAACAGCTAGCGTAAACAGTTCCATAGCAACATCGTTCCCGATAGGTCAGTTAGTCAGATGGCCATGGTGATAACGAATCAGTCATTAGTTTGACCTTTCAGAGGGGTTAGCAAGGAGGGATGGTGATGTGGCTTCTCTCTCACAAGGCGCTATAGCTAGGTTGGTTAGTGTATCTGCCGAGTAAGCAGAAAATTCAGTGTTCGAATCACCCTGGTACTTGCACAGCACGGAATTGTCTGGCAAACATCTTTGATAAGCATCAACTCACTTGCAACCAATCTGAATCAATTGATGTAAACTTGATTACAGACTTCGTTTTGGCAAGCAGTGATTCAAAAATGGTCAACCCAATAAACTGTTATGAAATTCGTCACAGAACTTTTTCACTGACTTCCACATTTTTTTTAAAAGTTTGTTTCAAATGTTGCACACATCATAATTCTATATCATACAAGCATTTAACTTTTTTTCTGCATTACTAACGGTATATGCTGGGTACAGCATAAAAGAATACCAAAATTATGATAAATTCCTACTCATGCATGATACAACCAGAACACTGGCTTACGTCTCCAAGTGACATCTTACTCATTTAATTCTTTTTGAAAATAGCAAAAGTAATTTCTTTCTAATTTCTACTTTCCCTTGGCGTATCACAGTTTGAATGGCAACTTTGTATGCCATGCATGTAGACCGACTGAAGCTACAGGTCTGATGGACGAATCTCTGTCATATTTGACGTCAGTAAGAGAGACTGAAAAAAGAATCATGAACACAACGATAAACTGAAGACCAACGGTATCAGCTTGCACATCACCACCACCGATTAGGAAAATTGTGTCTACAATCTAAATGCTCGTGACAACAGTGTATGTGGAATACACTCAGATTTGAACAGCGTAGAGATGCTCTAAATGGAAAATAGACAGGCAGACACTGAACGTCTGTGCGGAAAAATTCTTCCCATGCAATGACAGTGTAAAGACTTGTACTTCCAGGATTAATCTTCTATCTCATATGAGAATCCACATGAGGTGCTAAAGATAAGCATTCCTACTCATTCGTCCAATTTGATTGGAAAGTTCATTATCATCACCGCTACCATTATAAGTGCACAAATACTGGTTCAACGTAAGATTTGATACTTGGCACCTGATGCGCAGAGGCACACTCGTAATAGGCTACATAATCCAGGATCGGTGCTTTTTTTTCTATTGACGTAGCAAGCAGCTAGCAGGGACCTTGACTATTCAATCATTTCTTTCTTTCTTTTACGAAAGTGAGATGTTATAATTTGAACATTGTTGCTCTGGAATATGGTTTGTTAGTGCTCTGAGGTTCAAACTGTCTCCTAAACTCCCTTCCTCAACTTCTCATTAAAGTATTAATGTTGGTGGGGCAGAACGTATTTCGTATTTACACGTAGACACACAGTCTCTGTCTCTCTTTCGCTTTCTCTGTTTCTGTCTGTCTGTCTCCCTGTTTGTCTGGCTGAATCTCTGTCTCTGTCTCTCTCTCTCAGGCAGAGAATGCCGTGTGATGCTCATGATGCATGCTCAGCCTATAATATCTTGCGTTATGTCTCTCTCTCTCTCTGTCTCTCACACACACCCCACACACAGACATTATATATCGAGAGAGAACAGAGAGGGAGAGAGAGAGAGAGAGAGAGAGAGAGAGAGAGAGAGAGAGAGAGAAGGAGACAGACAAACACAGAGAGAGAGAGACAGACAGACAGACAGAGGAGACAGAGAAAGAGGGAAAGAGAGAGAGGGGGGAAAGAGAGAGAGAGAGTGAGAGAGACAGACAGACAGAGAAAGAGAGAGAGAGACAGAAGACAGAGACAGAGAGCCCAAAAGCAAACACCCACATACACACAGAGAAAAATCTTGTGGAAATGAAACATCAGTTGCAGGAAGAACACGTGTCTGGATTTTGTTCAGCCATATTGATCATCGAAATGAGCGTTATTGAACTTATCTAAGGGAAATTACCAGAAGGGGAGGAAAGCAGATTTAACTGCAGTGAATGGGCTATAGAGCATCATTTTTGTAACAAATACTATGTCCAGTTTCACCCTTCCTAGCAGGGTTTTTTTAACTCAAGATCCTTGCACTGTCAAATGTTCCCGTGATCCGGCAATAATCAAAATCCTTTCAATGGTACGAACAAAATTTTATTAAATGTTATCAGATAAATGAAATGTAGTTTTTCAGGCGGATGTAGACTGGTTTATATGGCTTGTTCTTGCAACTGGTTAGGGTAAAGACTTTTGAGAATCTTGTCCACGCAATTTTGTGGTTTGGTTACAAAATTAAAAGCACAACTGTTTGCACTTTCTTGTTACAGAACTCTTCCAAACCATCGCAAAAGGTGAACATGCTCACGCATAAGTTTGACTCTGCTAACTTTTAGTGATCAATGCTATGTAGAGACCTACCATCCTTTCAAAATTAAGCATTAGGATAGAGGAAGTGGTAGGTTTAGTGCAAAAGTAGACATGAAACAATTGTTATATTGCAGTTGTCATTCATTCATAGATTTTTCATAACAATTGTATAAATTTTGCCCGAAAATATTTTTAGCCATTCAGTATGAACACTGATGTTAACTTGTGTAGTTAGAGATGCGTAATAAGCAACTTATAGTGATTTGGCAAGGGAGCTAACTTTTAAGCAGCACGAGTTGTTGGTCTTCAATAAAGTTAGTTTTTTCACATTGAATTGATGATGGGGGTGGGGGTGGGGGGTGGAAGTGGACTAGTTCCTGATCAAAGAGCACGCGTTAACAAATTCAAAATGACAAAATGTTTCCAATAGGTCAGTTGGTCAGGTGGCCATGGTGATAATGAAACAGTCATGGGTCTGGCCTGTTAAAGGGGGAGTAAGGAGGGTTGGGGTGACGACTTTTAAAAAAAACAACTGGCGCCATAGTTAGGTTGATCCGTGTGTCTGTGAAGTATACAAAAGCTTGTGTGTTTGAATCTCCCCGGTACTTATCCATCTCCACCGCGTCTTATATACAGGCTGTTTGACTCTCTTGATGGTGCCATAGACTCAAAATCTCATGACTAGCGTTTAGTTGTATTGCACAAGTTCGCTTGTCCTGTCTTAATTCTCCAACCATTCTGCTTGCGTTCCATTAACCCTCTGCAGTTCAAAACCTTGCCAGCACATAGGTTTTGAGCAGGATCAAAATGTTTACCTGACGATTGCAAGCAGAAACACACATGGACATGTCTGAGTACGATGACTCCCTCTTGATTAAGCTCGAACCTTATACTTGGCAACCAAGATGTGAATCAGAATGGATCTATACTTTTGATTATGAGACTCTTTTCTGGGCCAAAGCAGTGATCCACAAATGGTCAGATCCACATGAAAACAGTCCTGAAATTCTTTATAGAGTTTTTCATTTTTTCCCTCAATTCCGATAAATATTTTCTCTTTTTTGTGTTAAATGTTGCACAATGTGTACCGATAAATACAAATCACATCATAGTTCTATATTATACAGTTATTTAACTACAATGCTTTCTGCGCCACTGACGTCAGGTGTTGGGTGCAGCTTGCAAGAATACCAACTTATAACAAATTCCTTCTCATAAATAATGATTCAACCAGAACATACACTCACATTTCCTAATGATGTCTTACTTATTCAATCTTTTCAAAATAGCAAAGTACACTTTCTATATTTTCGTCTTTCCCTTGATATATCAAAATCAGAAAGGCATTTTGTATGCCATGCATGTAGACTCACAGAAGCTACAGGTTCGATGAATGAATCTTTGTAATATTCATTGTCAGTGATGGAGACTTTAAAAGAACTATGAACACGAGTATAAAGTGGACACCAACGTTATCAGTTTGCACATCAACACCACCGATTAGGAAGATACTGCGCACAATTGAGATGATGCTCGTGACAGCAGTGTTATGCACGGTGCAGTCAGCTATGAACAGCGCAGATATGCTCTTCAATGGAAAATGGACTGGCAGATGGAGATCTGCAGTCTGGAAAACCCCTTCCCATGCAGTGACTACCTAAGGACATATACTTTCAGGATTGATATATCTCAGATGAGGATCCACATCAGGCGCTGAAGATCAGCATGCCTACTGATCGGTCCAACTGAAGGGAAAGTCTATCATAATCATCACCATTATCATGACATGTGCAGAAATACTGATTCACATATTTTTTTGACACATTGGTACCCAGTGTGCAGAGGCACACTCGCTACTGGCTATGTAATCCGGGATCGGCGCTTTTATCTATTGACGCGGCGAGTGGCTAGCAGAAAACATACCTATCTCTATTTTTGATTCTATCTTCTACAGAAGTGAATTGTTATAATCTGAACATTGCTACTGTGGAATATGATTTTTGTTAATGGGCTGTAGTTCACACTTTCCATAAAATCCCTTCCTAACTCCTCATTAAAAGAAAAGTTGGCAGGAAAGAGCATATTTTGTATTTACACATAGGCACACACAGTTTGTCTCTCCATCTCTCAGTTTCTGTCTCTAACTGTCGGACAGAGGACTTCGCGTGGTTTTCATAATGAAAGCTCAGTCTAAAATATTTCGCATCATGTATCACATATACAGAGAGAGAGAGAGAGAGAGAGAGAGAGAGAGAGAGAGAGAGAGAGAGAGAGAGAGAGGAGAGAGAGAGAGAGAGAGAGAGAGAGAGAGACACTCAAAAAGCAAACACACAATATGCACACAAAGAAATATTTCATGGGCAAATTGTTTTACCTATTGCACCTTTTGTCATAGACAATATATACCTGCCCTTACATCGCTCAGTATGCTCTCCAACTCACGCGCATGCCCATGAAACCTGAGACTACTACTGAAATGTTTGATTAAGATGGTTAGGCGTGGAAATGAAACATCAAGATGCAGGAAGACTATGTGTCTGGATTTTGTTCAGTCATATTGATTATTGAAACGGAAGTTATTCAGTTTATCTCAGGTAAGTTACCACAAAGGGAAGGCGATAGACTTAACTGCAATGAATGTGCTATGGAGCATTGTTTTTATAACAAATATTATGTCGAGCTTCGTCCCTCCTAGCAGTTCTCTTTTAACTCAAGATCCTTGCACTGCAAATGTTCCCGTGATCTAGGAATAAACAGAATCTTTTCAATGGTACGAACAACATTTCATTAAATGTTATTTAGAAAAATGAAATGTAGTTTTTCAGGGGGATGCAGACTGAAAATATGGCTTGTGCTTTGAACTGGTTAATTACTTTTCAAGAATTTGTCCATGCCATTTTTTTTATTTGTTTACAAAATTGAAAGAACACACTGTTTGCACTTTCTTGTTACAGAAGTCTTTCAAGATCAACAAATCAAAACATGCAAATGCTTAATTCTGACTTTTGCTAATTTTAGTAATCAGTGCAGTGTTGATACCCACCATCCTTTCCAAATAAAGCAGTGGGATACAGGAAGTGGTAGGTTTAGTGTAAAAGTAGACATGAAACAATTGTTATATTGCAGTTGTCATTCATTCTCATATTTTGTCATAGCAATTGTATAAACTTTGCCAGAAAACATTTTCAGTCATTCCGTGTGAACATTGATGTTAACTTGTGTAGTTAGAGATG
The DNA here is from genome assembly GCA_030674185.1 of Monoplex corrugatus. Classification (NCBI taxonomy): domain Eukaryota; kingdom Metazoa; phylum Mollusca; class Gastropoda; order Littorinimorpha; family Ranellidae; genus Monoplex; species Monoplex corrugatus. The sequence goes on from CM060305.1 coordinate 66,807,093, forward strand.
CATAATAAGCAACTTATTGTGATTTGGTAAGGGGGCTAACTTTTAAACAGCACGAGTTGTTGGTCTTCAATGAAGTTAGTTTTTGTATACTGAGTTAACGATAGGGCGTTTATGAAGTGACTGTTTCCTGATCAAAGAGCACGCGTTAATAATTTCAAAATGACAAAATGTTTCCAATAGGCCAGTTGGTCAGGTGGCCATGGTGATAGTGAAACAGTCATGGGTCTGGCCTGTTAAAGGGGGAGTAAGGAAGGTTGGGGTGAACCCTTTTTTTAAATGTCGTCATAGCTGGGTTAGTCAGTGTATCTGCTAAGTAAAGAAAATCGTGTGGGTTCGAATCCACTTGGTACTTACCACGCCCCTCCCCTCTTAGATGTAAGCTGTTTGACTGTACAGGTTCACTTCTGCGCTTGTCCCATATTGATTCTCCCATTCTGCTGTTGTCATGTTTCTTTGGTCCCGCTACCCTCCCCAGGTCAAGACTTGTCCAGCTCACAGGGGTTTGAGCAGAAACAAAATGTTTATAATATAATTGCTAGCAGGTTTGGTTGGAACACACATGGAAATTTCTGAGCACAAGGAATCCTTTCTGATTAAGCTTGAAACTCATACTTGGCAACCAAGGTCTGGATCAGAACTGGACTAAACTTTTGATTATGTGGCTTGTTTTCTGGGCCAGAGGATTGATCCAAAAAAAGGTCAGATCCATAGAAAACACCTTTCAATTCTTTATAGAGCTTTTTTTTCCTACCTCGTAGGAAAATGATCTCATATATTGTATAAAATGTTGCACAGTGTGTACAAGCAATTCAAACATACAGCATAATCATACATCATTTAGTTATTTCACCTCATTTCTCCCTACATTACAAACTTCATATCTGGGCACAGCATATGGGAATAGCAAAATTAAGACCAACTACTATTCATGAGTGATTGAACCACAGTACCGGCTTACATCTCCAAATGAAATCTTACTTATTCAATCTTTTCAAACTAGCGGCGTGCATTCTTTCTACTTTCTACTTTCCCTTGGCATATCAAAATTTCATTGGCACTTTGCATATCATGCATAAAGATTTACAGGAGCCACAGTTCAGATGAAAGAATATTTGTAATATTTAATGTCAAGGATGTTGACTTAAAAAAATTCATGACTAGGAGGATAAACTGAAGACCAACGTTATCAGCTTGCAAATTTGTACCAACAAATAGGAAGATATTGTCTATTATCGAACATGCTCATTACAGCAGTGTACATAGGAAATAATCAGATTTGAACAGCGCATAAATGCTCTTTAACAGAAAGGTAATCAGCAGACGCAGAACCCCAGTCTGGAAAACTCCTTCACTGTAGTGTCTGTGTAAGTACCTGTACTTCCAGGATTGATCTTCTGTCTTATATGAGGATCATCATCAGGTGCTGAAGATTACCATGGCTACTCATCCATCGAATCTATGGCAAAGTCCATTATCAGAACCACTACTATTACAAGGGCACAAATAGTGGTTCAACGTAAGATTTGACAGCATGGCACCTACGTGGGCAGAGGCACACTCGTGATTGGTTATGTAATCTGGGGGATCGGTGTTTTCTTTTTTTTCTATCGACGTGGCAATCAGCCAGAAGGGAAAGTGAATACTCAGTTATTTAATTCTTTCTTCCACTAAAGTCAGTTGTTAAAATTTGAACATTGTTGTTCTAAAAAAACTGATTTTGTTATGTGCTGAAGTTCCCACTTTCCCCTAAAAACTCTTTCTCAACTCCTAATTGGAAAAAACGGTGGGTGGGACACACACACACACACACACACACACACACACACACACACACTCTCTCTCTCTCCCTCTCTCTCTCTCCCCTTCCCTCCCTCTCTATGTTTCTGCCTGTCTGTCTGTCTATTTCTGTCTCTGTCTTTGTCTGTCTTTCTCTCTCTGTGTCTCTCTCTCTCTCAGGGAGAGAACGTCGTGTGATGTTCTTGATGTGTGCTCAGTCTAAAATATCTTGCATCAATTGTCACAACACGCACGCAGAGAGAGAGAGAGAGAGAGAGAGAGAGAGAGGCACAGATAGAGAAAGAAAGAGCGGCACAGATAGGTAGATTGATAGAGAGAGGAGAAACAGAGACAAAGAGAGAGGAGAAACAGAGACAAAGACAGAGAGAGAGAAGAAACAGAGACAAGACACAGAGAGAGAAAGTGAGAGATAGAGAAGAAACAGACAGTAAGACACAGGCATATATATATTCATAGAGAGAGACAGAAGAAATAGAGACAAAGAGAAAAGGAGAAAGACACACACATATATATATATAGAGAGAGAGAGATAGGGGGTGGGGGGGTGGGTGGGAGTGTGAAAAAACTGCAGACACCTTTTAGAAATAAAAATTCAAAGGGCAAAGCACAATTACTTGTACTTTCTGGTTGCAGAATACTAATAGCAAATTCAACAAAATTAACGGGTCTAACATTTTCGTTGTTGTTTTATATTAGCGCCTGAGCTGTTGTGTTGAAACCTTCCACCCATTCCAAATAAAGCAATAAGATATGAGAAGTGGTAGGTTTAGTGTAAAAGTAAAGAAGATATAACTTTTTTACTGGGGTTGTCATTCATTCATAGAATTTTCATAGCAAATGCATATACTTTGCCAGAGAATATTTTCAACAGTTCCATATAAACAGTGATGTTAGCTTCTGTAGTAAGAGATGCATAATTTGAAACTTAATGTGATTTTCCAAGGGGGCTAACTTTTAAACAGAACGAGTTGTTGATCTTCAATGAAGTTTTTATACATTGAGTTGATAGTGGGAGAAAAATGGACGGGACTACTATGTAATCAAACAGTAAGCGTAAACGATTTCATAGCCAACGACATCGTTCCCGATAGGTCAGTTAGTCGGATGGTCGTGGTGCTAATGAATCAGTCATTAGTTCGACCTTTCAGAGGGGTGAGTAAGGAGGGATGGTGATGAGGCGTTCTTTTTGAAATGGCGCCATGCTTGGTTGTCAACGTATCCCCCAAGAAAGCAGAAAATTGAGTGTTCGAATCCCCCTTCTACTTACCCTGCGTGGAATTGTCTGAGTCCGATCAATCATTCTTGATTAAGCTTGAAACCTGGCAACTAAGATCTGAATCAGAATTAATGTAAACTTTCGATTATGAGACTTGTATTCTGGGCTAAGGCAGTGATTCAAAAATGGTCAGATTGACATAAAACAGTTGTGAAATTCGTTACAGAAGTTTTTCACTGACTGCCACAGAAGATTTTCTCTTATTTCGTTTCATATATTGCACAGTGTGTACCAGTTAGTACAAACACAAATTATAATTCTACATTACACAAGCATTTAACTAATTTTTTAACGTCATTTGTTGGGAACAGCATAAGAGAATACTAAAATTATGATGAATTCCTACTCAGGTGCGACTCAACCGCACCACAGGCTTACATATCCTAAATGACATCTTACTCATTTAATATTTTTGAAAATAGCAAATTAAGTTCTTTCTAATTTCTGTTTTCCATTGGCATATCACAATTTGAATGGCACTTTGTATGCCATGCATGTAGACTGACAGAAGCTACTGGTCCAATGGATGAAACTTTGTAATATTCAACGTCAGTAACGGAGACTGAAAGAAGAATAATCATCTGCTTGCACAACAACACCACCAATTCAGAAGACAGTGTCTAGAATCTAGCATGCTCGTGACAGCAGTGTATGCAGTGTACAGTCAGATTTGAACAGCGTAGAGATGCTCTAAATGGAAAAGGAACTGGCAGACGCTGAACTTCTGTCTGGAAAACACCTTCCCATGCAATGACTGTATAAGGACTTGTACTTCCAGGATTGATCTTCTATCTCATTTGAGGATCCACATCAGGTGCTACAGACAAGTATGCCTACTCATCCTTCAAATCAAAACAAACAAACAAAAAGTTAAAAGATCCCCAGTGTTCTAGCTACAGGCATCTGAATGACAGAAAAAAAACTGTTGGTCAGCGTCAGTCCAACAGGCACATGCAGTTCTTTGAAACGGACACTAATAACATAAACTGTCAATGCAAATCATGGTTAGGATACAGACTGCCGAATGTTCTATTCGCTATTTCGTGTTTATCTTTACAAAATAGAAAGAGCAACTGTTTGCACTTTCCTGTGACAGAATGCTTCCCAACGCAATTCTTTTAATTACGTGAAATTAAACAATACGTCTATTGATTTTCACTAATTTACGATATGTTGATACCTTCCACTGTTTCCATCGAAAGCAATAGGATACGAAAAGTGGGACGTTGAGTATAAAAGTTTGCATGAAACAATTGTTATGGTGTCGTAGTCTTTCTCTTGTAGAATTTCTTATAGCCCGCATATACACTTTGCCAGAGAAGATTCTTAATAATTCATAGTGAACACTAATGTTAGCCTGTGTATTTAGAAATGTACGAGATGCAGTTTATGATGATTTGTCTGAAGAAAGATAACTTCTGAACAGTTCGAGTTGTTGGTCTTTAATGAAGTAAGTTTTTATATACTTAGATGATCAGGGTGTTGGTGTTGGGAGGTGGTGGTGGTGGTGGGGGGTGGAAATGAATGTCTGTGATCAAAGAGCAAGCGCAGACAACTTCGTAATGACATAATGGTTCCCAGTAGCTCAGTTGGTTAGATAGCCACGATGATAACGCAGCCGTCGTGGATTCGATCTTTGAGATGGGAGAGTAAAGATGGAGGCATTTTATTTTGAATAGCGCCGTAGCTAGGCTGGTCAGTGTATCTGCTTAGTAAGCAGAAGGTCGAGGGGTCGAATCCCACAGTACTCCAGTACTCCACACCACTCTGATATGGAAGCTATTTGACTCTTTTGCTAGAGCCGTAGACTCAAGATCACATGTCTAAAGTTCATTTCTACTTTACAAGTTGCCTTCTTTGCTGCTGCTCCTCCTCCTCCTCATCATCAAGTGCCCTGCCGCATGGCGTTGGCGATCATGGCCCTCCATATGTATCTATCCCTTGTTGCCGCGAGCACATCTTCCACCCTCTCTGTCCTCAGCCACCCTGCAAGTCCGTCCAACATTTTCTCCCTGGGTCTACCCGGTGCTCTCTTTCCCTCCAGCTTTCCTGTTGTGACCAGGTGCTATAATTCCCCTTTCCTCATAATATGGCCTATAAATGTTGCCTGTCTTTTCCTAATTCTCCTTATCAATGACCTTCTTGTGTCTGCCTCCATCAAAACTGTCTCGTTTGTTTTCTTTGCTGTCCATGGAACTCTCAACATTCATGGCTAGATTTCATACATGGCAACCAAAAACTGAACTAAAACTGATTTAAACTTGTGTATGTGAGACTTCTTTTCTGCGCCAAAGCAGTGATCCAAAAATGATAAGATCCAGATCACAACAGCTCAAAATTTCTTTATAGAGTTTCATGTTTCGACTTCCTGGAAAGAGTTTCGTATATCTTATTTTGCTATTTTGTTTTAAACGTTGTACAATATTTACAAGTAATACAAACACTCTCATTGATTCTACGCTGTTAGTGATTTACTTACACACACACACACACACACACACACACACACACACACACACACACACACACACACACACACACACACACACACACATACACACACACGCACACACACCACACACACACACACACACACATACACACACACACACACATACACACACACACACACACACATACAGACACACACACACTCTCTCTCTCTCTCTCTCTCTGTGTTATTATCTGTCAGAAAAAAAGAAAGAAACTGGTAGTGTGCATAAACATGCATCTTAGCCCCTGTGTCCGCATCTACCCCCTTCCTGTTTCTGATGTTGTGAACAGGTTGTTCGATTTCACAATACAGCAAAATCATTTTCAGTTTCAGTGTCGGTGTTAGTGCTCTCTCTCTCTCTCTTTCTCTCTCTCTCGCTCTCGGCTCGCTCGCTCGTCTCTTTCTGTGTCTGTCTGTCTGTCTCTTTCTTCCTCTCTCTCTATCTCTCCTTCTCCGCACCCCCCTCTCTCCGTCATTATTTTTTCTTGTGTATCTTCATTGTAG
>CM060305.1:66820663-66823163 GCA_030674185.1 Monoplex corrugatus
AGCTTTCCTACAAAGAAGAGTAATTTCCTTTCCCTTACTCAACTAAGCTGAATGAAGCCTAGCCATGTGGTATTCTTATATTTTAATTTTTTTATTTGCACACCTTTCCCTATTTCCTGTTCTTCTTCTTTGTTTGCTTGTTTGTTCGTTTTTACCAATACTTCAGAAATGCAGAAGGCTTACTGGGCCTCAAGAGGAGGGATCTGGTAAATGAACCTATCTCTCCAATTATCTTTTAGTCAGGGCAGCTGGGCGAATGGCCTTGCTTTTCACAATTGGGAGAATTAGGACAGTGCAGGCGAAAATAAGTCAACTTGCCGAATAGGATTGAACTCGAGACAAAAGAGCCAAACAGCCTTCATATTTGGTAAGTTGTATTTGGTTATCACTATGGCCCTTTGGCCAACTGAGTTATTGGAAATCATATGTCATCAGGAAGTTATCTACCCTTGAGTATTGATCACAGAGCAACCACTTGTGTCCCCCAACCCAAAACAAACAAACAAACAAACAAAAATAGCTGAAATTCATTAAAGAGCAAGCAGCCATTCTGTTTACGAGTCAACTCCCTTGGCATAAGCAGTATTAATTGCGCCCTGTACAGTTTTTACTAAAAGCCTAATATCAGTGTTCATTACGATTTGTTGAAAATGTTCTCTGGAAAAGCATATACGTTGCTCTAAAAGTTCTGCAAGAGAAAGACAACTGCAACGTAACAATTGTTTCTTATGTACTTTTATATTTAACGCTTCGCTTTTTGTATACCGTTGCTTTCAATGGAAATGGTGAAATGGTTAAAACACAGGCAACTAAGAAATGGCATAGTGTTTATAATACGGGATATTGTTAGGTTGGTAAAGATGCATTCTGTACGGGAAAGTACGAGTATTTCGTGCTTTCCAATTTAAAAAAGACAAACACAAAATGACGAAGACAAATTTGTTTGGACATTTAACAGCAGTCTCTACATCAAATTATTGCATGGACAATTCTTAGTACCTGTCTCCATCTTGCAAAAATGCATTCACATATATTTTTGATTGACAAAGAACGGAACGCTTTCCACGCCATTCAAATCACTCTAACAATATTGTAAACACTTAAACTTGTGCAGCCTAAAGAACATGTCCTTGTACAATAGGAGAAGAGGGGTGTAATATTTGATATCAGAATGAGATTACATAGGCCATTCATGGTAGTTAAGCATGTGTTCACTCTCCTATGTATATCTCTAATAAGCTTTCCTGTAAAGATGAGTAATTTCCCTTCCCTTACTCAACACCTCTAAAAGAACCCTAGCCATGTGGTATTCTCATATTTTGGATTTTTATTTGCACATGTTCCCCTACTTCTTGTTTTTTTCTTCTTTGTTGTTTCATACCAATACTTCAGAAATGCAGAAGGCTTACCGGGCCTCAAGGGGAGAGATCTGGAAAAATGAACCTATCTCTCCAATAATCTTTTAGCCAGGGCAGCTGAGCGAATGGCCTGCTCTTCACAATTGGGAGAATTAGGACAGTGCAGATGAATAAGTCAACTTGCCATATAGGATTGAACTGAAAACAAAAGAACCAAACAGCCTTCGTATTTGGAAAGTTGTGGGAGGATCACGGGGATTTTTTGAAACCTCGACCTCCTACTTACCAAGTAGACGCTGTGACAAATCGGGTCATAGCGCCATTGAAAGAAAGGCCCCCATCACACCTCACTTCCCTCTCGGAGGAGTGGAACCCACAACCACTGTGTTATCACTATGGCCCTGTGACCAACTGAGTTATTGGAAATCATCATGTCATCAGGGAGTTATCTACCCTTGAGTATTGATCACAGAGCAGCCACTTGTGTCCCCCAAAAAAAGAAAGCTGAAATTCATTAAAGAGCAAGAAGCCGTTCTGTTTACGAGTTAACTCCCTTGGCATAAGCAGTATTATTTGCGTCCTGTACAGTATTTTCACTAACACGCTAATATCAGTGTTAATTACGATTTGTTGAAATATTCTCTGGAACAGAATATACGCTTGCTCCAAAAGATTTACAAGATCAAGACAACTACAACATAACAATTGTTTTATGTCTACTTTTATACTTAACGTTACATTTCTTGTAACCCATTGATTTAAATAGAAATGGTGAAAGGGTTATAACGCATGCAAATAAAAAATCACACACTGTTTACATGAGTTGTGAATAGTTTGTGAATATGGAAGCATTCTGTACAAGAAAGTACGAGTACTTCGTGCTTTCCAAATAAAAAACAAAAACAAAACAAAACAAAAAAAACAAGCACAAAATAACGAAGACAAAATTGTTTGGACAATTAACAGCAGTCTGTACACTAAACGATTGCATTGACAATTCTTAGTGCCAGTCTCCGTCTCTCCAAAAATTCCATTCATGTACATTTTTGACTGACAAAGAACGGATTTCTTTCCATGACATTCAATTTGAAAGCACTCTAATGACATCAATAGCAGTTGAACTTGTGCGGTATAAGGAATAT
>CM060305.1:66825663-66840663 GCA_030674185.1 Monoplex corrugatus
TGACCAAACTCAGCAATCCCTTTGTGATAAACAAGGGCTTATCAACAAGCTTCGATAAGACACAATCGACCTCACAGAAGCTACACCAGGCGACCGCCCAAACACACAAAGTTACCAACATCCTCTACAAGTTGTGAACAGAAACGCAGGTGAAGGCCAACGGGACCGGAAATCACACTGACTCACGCGCTGTCTCAGAAAGATGCTGGTCGAATGCGCGAGGGCCGGAGTGGTCGTTCATTTCCATATGATGGAAGGATGGACTGACAGCTGTATTAGAGAACATCGCTTGTTCCTCTTTCTGTCACCACCCTTTAACTCCCATGTTACGTTTTGGGGTAGGAGGAAATTACACCTACCCTTCTGATTGTCAGGAATTTGATCTCCTGCGGTGCTATGTACAGCCATGTATACCGTAATACGTCTGTTAGACATTATTACACATTTTAAACACTGGAGTACTACCACGCCTTTCTAAGTAAAAGGACACAACCTGTTTGAACAGTTTATTACCAAAATAAACGAATACTGGTATGGATGATCAGAACGATGTATACAATCGTGTTCTTTACATACTAACGCAATACAGAAACTTGTTTTTTCTCTTGACGTCCACAGAGGGAACTGGCAAGACAGATGTGGTGAGTGTCGATCTTCCCCAATAATTGGTGCCTTTAATGATTGATTCGAAGTTCATGGATAAGATTGTTGCTCGTAGTTTTATATACATATAGTTTCTTTGTCCTAGTGGACACTGTTTCATATTTCAGGGTCACTATACATGGACCGCCAAACGAAGATGAAGATGGGAAGTAATAATAAAGATGAGGTTTAGGAGCCCTCCTCTGGGGCATATCAAATGCTCACATGTCTGTATTATAAATTTTAAGTCACACGATGATGCATGAGCATAATTACTCAAGTTCACAATTGTTTCTGTAGAACTTGAAGTGAATGACATTCAATAGAAACAGCGGACAACAATTACACGGAGATAATGAAAATCATTTTTGATGAGAACCTCGTACTTGATTATGTTATAAATATTTGCGGATCTTCCGTTTCCCATAGAAATCAGTGGATACTGTTTTTTTTCTAGTTATTATTATAAATCTTAAAATGGTCCAGTTAAACAACGTATGGAAAGACAAGAGGGCTGCCCAAAGATTTAAAACTAAGAATCCTGAAGCTTTTTTATTTGGCCTGTTTTAATGTATGGTTGCAAATCCTGGATACTAAGAAAAGACGAAGAAAATAAAACCAATGCAGCAGAAATGTGGCTCTATAGACGACATATCAGAGTCAAACGGACAGACAGAACAAACGATGGCGTGTTAAAGGCTGTGAACGTCAGGCGCCAGCTGCTGACAGAGATCAACAAAAGAAAGCGGAAAATTTATACGTAGCCCATGCAATCAGAAACACCAAAACATATCTGATATCAACGGTCCTGTACGGGAAAGTTGAGGCCAGGAAAAGAAAGGGACGACTGCACTCCTCCTATTTCAACAACTTCGCTGAAGTCTGTGGTCTGGGGATCCGGGAGGGCGCCCACATATGTCTCAATCGTGTGACCTGGAGAAGACTTGTGACGTCGAGCCTGGCCCCTACCGCCGATTCCAGCGAGAGAGAGGTGAGGTTAGTGTTTCACAGGCTATGACGTCTCACCGCTTCCATGTCAAGAACATGTCAGCGCATAGGGTTTTACACGGGCTGGCTCAAAGAAATTGCCAGAAAACAGCTGCCTTATTTGGATGAAGCGCGTGTGGAACTGTCCGAATACGATGAGTCACTCCAAACTCTTGACAGCAACAAGAGGCGGGTAATGGTAGTGAAGATGGCAATAGCTGTTTTGTTTCGTTGTACATCTGCAGTCCTGATACAAACACAGAAAGAAAGGTGTTCAGTCCTTTTCTCACTCTGGACGAAGCAGCAAGGAAGTTTCAGTCTTTTTCTCCTAATTTTTTTATTTGGTGTTTGTTTGTTTGTGATCTTACGCTTGACAAAGGCCAGCTGGCCGAAATATTTTGCGCCTGTCTTGTCTGGTTGTATTAAATACGCGCTGTGATTCCTTTTTCATGTTTCTGGTTGTATTAAATACGCGCTGTGATTCCTTTTTCATGTTTCTGGTTGTATTAAATACGCGCTCTGATTTCCTTTTTCATGTTTTTTTTCTGGTTTCTGTTTGCTGGAACGCGGGCAGTCACACTTGATTTGGATTTCATAAAATTTGAGTAAACATTTCCAAGTGGCGCATTGGTGAAGTGGATGAGGCCGGACTGAGTGGTCCCAGTTTTCCCAATGAGCTCATAGCACGCTCTACTCTGGGTGTAGGAGCCTGCTGGTTCCAAATTGCTCATTGTCTTCGAACCTGACTGATTAAACTCCATTAACATGATCCACCTTGCTTTCCTATTTACTGCCATTGCCCAGTAGGGCAGCAACGAAGATTCTTAACTTAAGTCTGTTCGTCTGTTTCAGGTCAGCATCTGTACTCAGGTATGTTTTTTTAAAATCCCCTGTGTGATAAATTGGACGGGGTGGTCATCGCCAGGGACATCTACTTAGAATATGTGCACGAATGAACTGATACGCATACTTAATTTTCTTATCCGTTTCTTTTCCCTGTTGAAGTATTATGGATGGTTTGAAACAGTTAAAGTCCTGATAAGGATCTACGCAGTCGGCTGGGCTTCAATCCTTTGACTCTCGCACACTTTTCACCTGCATCCTGCATTGTCAACCATACTAGCAAAGCAAAAACGTAACTCTTTGACTCCTTCACCCTATCCACCAGCTTCCTACTGCAGGAAGCTGGTGGAAAGGGTGAGGGAGTCAAAGAGTTAAATGTTTGCAGTTGGTGGCTGGGGCGCTGGGGTTAAAAGGATTAACAAAAATAATAGCAATAACTAAATGGCCTCTGTATAGTACCCCAAATGTGTTTCAGAGCCATAAGCACGCCCCAGTAGCTCAATTGGTTGAGCGTCGGATTCACACGCTAATGGTTGTGGGTTCGAACCCCGGGGTGCCTTACATTAAAACTGGCCTTCTCACTGTCCCATCTTAACATCATTGTTGTTCTGGTGGTGTCAATATAGAATTAGATAGGTCTCTCCTACCCCCACTTCCCTGGAATGGTTATACCCGTCGGCCAAATCACTTGGGGTGGGTGTCGACGTAAACACTGAACCAAATCAATCAATTAATCATTAAGAGTCATAAAGTCTCCTTCTGTTGACTATCGCAAAGTGCTCTTAGGTCTTCCTCCCTTGTGTCTTCCTTCAGGTGTCCAGGAAAGGACAGTCCAGGTTATATTAACTTTCTCCCTTCGAATGATATGCTCAATTCTTCTCCGTGCTCTCTTCATGATGGTAGTGCCCATGCTGTCTCGATCCGGTGAGAAGTACTTGGTTGGTGATGATACAGCGGCAGAAAATATCATAATAACAGTGATAATTTTGTAAATGAGAGTTTATGGCGTGTAGTCTTAAAAAGATAAACTACTAAACTCTCACAAAAGCAAAACTATGTATGAAGAAATAATGCACAAGTCATAAAGCGATGACACTGTAATCATGCAATTATTACATTAACATACACATACATATATACGCACTCAAACACACACAACACACACGCACACAAACACACACACACACATAAACACACCACACAAAGAGAGAGAGAGAGAGAGAGAGAGAGAGAGAGAGAGAGAAACAGACAGACAGACAGACAGACGGAGAGAGAGAGACATACAGGCCGACAGACAGACACACACACAGACAGACAGACAATTCAGAGAGAAAGAAAGAAAGAGAGAGAGAGAGAGGAGAGAGAGAGAGACAAATAGAGAGAGACAGAGAGAGAGACAGAGAGAAAGAGAGACAGAGAGAGAGAGAGAGAGACAGAGAGACAGACAGAGACAAAGACAGAGAGAGAAAGAGAGACAGAGACAGGGACAGAGAGAGAGATAGAGACAGACAGGGACAGAGAGAGAGAGAAAGAGAGAGAGAAAAGAGAGAGAGAGAGAGAGAGAGAGAGAGAGAGAGAGAGAGAGAGAGAGAGAGAGAAAGATCAGTGCAGAAGGAGGCTGATAATGAAAAGAATGTTTATCATGATATAAAAGAGTAGTTTTCAGAGAATTTGAACTTTCACAGAAAATCAGAACAGCCGAGTGACAGAGAAAATTTCATTGTCTAACATATTCCCCAGAGATTCATTGTGTTTAAGGTCGAAACAGACGAAGAAAGAAAGAAGGATAGTAGGAATGAAAGAAGAAGAAGAAGGAGAAGGAGAAGAAGAAGAACAGGAGGAAGAAGAAGAAGAAGACGAAGAAGAAGAAAGCGAGAGAGAGAGAGAGAGAGAACGAGGGTGGCAGGGAAAGAGAGAGAGAGAGAACGAGGGTGGCAGGGAAAGAGAGAGAGAGAGAAACGAAAGAAAAAATGAAAAAACTAAAAAAAGAAAAACGAGTGAATGAAGAAAGAAAGAAAGAATGAATGAACAAAAGACAGAAGAGAATATAAAAAAGGAACGAAACAAATAAAGAGAGAAATAAAGAAAGGACGGAAGAAAGAAAGAAAGAAAAGAAAAGAAAGAGAGAGAAAATAAGAACAAATGCTAGAAACAACAAAAGAATGAATGAATGAAAGAAAGAAGGAAACAAAGAAAGAAAGAAAAATAAATAAAAACGAATGAAAAAGAAAGAAAAACGAAGCAGTGAATGAAAGGAAGAAAATGAATAAAAGAAAGAGTCAGTGAAAGAATGAATGAAAGAAAGAAAGACGGAAGGAAGGAAAGAATGAAAGAAAGGAGGAAAGAAAGAAAGAAAGTAGAGATAAGTGACCATTTTCGTTCGGAAAAAGACCGACAGGCAACATTGAAGGACAATAACAACGAAAGCTCTCAATCCATCATTTAATGCAGCCAGGTTTTCATTTTGAAGATCACACTGTTTTAAATGCCCACGGAAGTTCCGACTTGATAAAGTGCAGGTAGCCTCGAGGGTAATCTGAGAGAGAGAGAGAGAGAGAGAGAGAGAGAGAGAGAGAGAGAGAGAGAGAGAGAGAGAGAGAGAGAGAGAGAGAGAGAGAGAGAGAGAGAGAGAGAGAAAAACAACCCACACATCGCTGGCACAATGAAAAATTGAGGTTTAGGTTTCTACCACCTCCCGCTCACACACACACACACACACACACACACACACACACACACACACACACACACACAACACACACACACACACACACACACACACACACACACGTAACATACATCCATCTGACTTCAAAGCTACTGGCTTGCGCAGGAATACATCAAAGTCAACACTACATCTCCTCTCCTTCAATAAAAAGAAAGCAGTTTAGGAGGAAAAACTTCTATCTCTACGTATAGCGTCTGAACAGCACATCCTTACGGTATTTTCCTTCTCCGTGGACGTAGGGAGAGATAAGAAAGACCTCAAATACAGCAACAGTATTCCATCTAGTACCGTGTTTACTTTTTACCAGACACTCAAGTTTCTAGCACCAAGATGTCCTTTCTATCGGATTCTTCTGCACCAGTGCACTGTAAACAAGCACATAATTGAAAAACCTGTCCAGTTTTCTTTTTTCGTGTATGTTCTTCCACTGTTTTTCTCTTCTGGTCACGGTATAAGGAATATGAATTTACTTCAAGGAAGAGGGTGCGAGGTATACTTGCAGCGACAAAAGATAGATTCGTATGGAGGACTATGATCGCCAACGCCATGTGGCAAGGCACATGATGATGATGATGATGATAATGTGTGAATTAAGAACGTTTTCTTTGCGCTGGCAAGAAATACTTTTGAAACCACCGGCGTCATCTAATCATTCATATTCATTTCTTTTCTTACAATGGATATACCATGTGAAACTCGGGCAGCTCTTCCTTTGGAGAGCGAGTCGCCGCAGTGCAACGCCATCCGTTTTTTTTTGTTTGTTTTTTACGAAGACTTCCGAAAGGCAAGAAGACTAATTGGCTTTCAAGGGGAGGGACCTGAGAAATCAACCTCTCTATCCAATGTTTTATACCAGGGCAGACAGGCAAATACCATGCTCTTCACAATTTTCAACAGCTGTGGGATCTTTAGCGTACGCAGGCCAGAAGGCACACGAGTCCGACTCGTTGTTCATCCCATTTCGAAGGAGCAGACTTTCAGTTCTATTTTTTGGTCAAAATGAGGAGAAAAGTAGAGGCCTCAACGGGGAACGAACTCTGGAACCTTGAGTTTAGTTATTTGCAGGTGAACGTCTGAACCATTCTGGGACTCTTCTAATCTGACAGTCCGATCCAGGCAAAGGAGTCAGCCAGTTGCGTCTCAGCACCAGGCATATATACCCACTGCCTTTGTAGTTCCCAATCAATCCACTTAATTTCAATTCACTTCAGTTGAACTCAATAACCTCTACCATTCTACGTTCGAGAAGTTAAAATGAACATATACTGGAGAGCATTCTTAAAGCACAAATACAAGTCTTTCATAGTAAAGCACATGGAAATTGATATCTTTCTGTCTGTTTATCTGTTTATCTGTTTATCTATCTATCTATCTATCTATCTATCTATCTATCTATCTATCTGTCTGTCTATCTATCTATCTGTCTATCTGTCTATCTGTCTATCTATCTATCTATCTATCTATCTATCTATCTATCTATCTATCTATCTATCTATCTATCTATCTATCTATCTACCTATCTATCCATCGATCCATTTATCCGTCTGTCTGTCTGCCAATCTATCTGTATATTGCTCTCTTTCTACATACATAAATATAAATATATATATATATATGTATGTAATATATATATATATATATATATATATATATACATACATATGTATGTATGTATATACGTATATATGTATGTATGTATGTATGTATGTATGTATGTATGTATGTATGTATGTATGCATGCATGCATGCATGTATGTAGGTATACTAAACATTTGAAATCGTACGGAAAAGTAAGGGAAACACTTATTTAAGTCTTCGATACTCACAAAAACTGGCAAAAGATATCATGCAGTACATTCAAGAAACATCAATGTTCAAACGATTCTTCACAACACACACCACACACACACACACACACACACACACACAACACACACACACACACACACACACACACACACACACACACACACACACACACACACACACACACATACATACACGTACACAAAATAAACACACACACATACATACAACACGCACGCACACATGATAGAGAGGGACAGAGGGAGAAAGAGAGAGAGAGAGAGAGAGAGAGAGAGAGAGAGAGAAAAGAGAGAGAGAGAGAGTAAGAAAGACAGAGACAGATAGACAGAAAAAGAGAGACAGAAAGAGAGAGACTGAGGGACAGAGAGAAAGAGAGAGAGAGAGAGAGAGAGAGAGAGAGAGAGATGGATAGACAGATGGATAGCTATGTCCATTTATCTAGCTAGATGGATAGATGGACAGAGACATACAGACAGATGGACAGACAGGCAGACACAGAGATAGATAACATACATATATGTAGATAGATAGATAGATAGATAGATAGATAGATAGATAGATAGACAGAGAGACAGATAGATAGTGACAGAGACAGAGACAGAGAGAGAGACAAAGACACAGACAGAAAGAAAGAAAGAGGGATAACAGTCACCTTTACATTGTATTACCTGGGTGAGAACTTTAACACAATGAAGAACATATATTTGACAATATCTGAGAATGCCACTGAGGCACTCCAAAAATTGCCAGTATGGGAATCTTTGGCAGACCCACCCTCCAGTAACTAGATTACTAAGGCCTTGAAGAAAACAACGTCTGGAAAGGCATCAGGACTGATGGCATTCCTGCAGATATCTACACAGGAAAGGTTCAAGATGTTCATGGAGAAGCTGACAACCCGGTATCAGTCTACATGGCAGATAGAAGAGATTCCTAAAGACTTTAATGATGCCGTGGTCATCCGCCTTTACAAGCTGAAATGCGATGAGACCTTACGTGATAATTATCATGGGATATCGCCCCCGCCAATTGCCAGGAAGGTCCTTGCCAGAATCATCCTTAATAGGAAATCCAAAAACAAGTGCGACGGCCCACGTTGAAGCAAACAGGGACGAGAAAAACACGAAAACAGAATCAGAACGCATATTTAATACAACCAAACAAGACAGGCAAACATTTGCGACCAACTGGACTTTGTCAAGCGTAAACGTAAAGCCACAAAATGAAAAAAACAACAACAACAACAACACCACCAACAACAACAACAAAAACCCATCAAACAACAAACACAAAAATTAGAAACAAAGAGCAAAACTTCCCTACTGTGTTTTCCAGTACGAGAAAATGACTGAAATGAAATCACAATGTGTTTTTGAATAATCGTAAGAACGGGGAAGAACAAGTTTTTGTTTGTATGTTTGTGTGTTTGTTTTTATGGTTTTGACTTGACAAAGGTTAGTTAGCCGAAATGTTGCGCTTGTCTTGTCTGGTTGTGTTAAATACGCGTTCTGATTCTATTTTCATATTATCATCAATTGGATCATCATCCATGAAGCCCAGCCCATCATTTCTGAGCCTCAGTGCGGAAGGAGCACAACCGACATGGTGTCCTTTTTTCTTTCATTTTTGATTGTTTGTTTGTTTTGATTTATTTTGTTTGTTTGTTTTGTTTTTTGCTGTCTCAACTTCTGCGCTTCCTAAGTGACGTAAATTCCACGCCATTTATTCTTGCTTCACAACATCACCATCCCCAACATTATTAAATGGATGTCCCCGTGTCACTGAGCGCATGGGAGACAAAGACTTCAAGCTGCCACCAGTCCACTCACCAGATTAGACCTTGCACTGCTGCTGGGTCATTACGGTGTAGTTTGATCCAGTTTAATAAAGACACTGCCTACTGACCCCCTACAACAGTAGTCTCATTCGCAGAGCAAGTTTTAACAAGAAACCCCCGTGACGTGGTGTTTGCATTCACTAGATGCAAGAGAAGTCTAGCGAAAAAAAAATCACAAGGTTTTCGTAGATGTGGTCAAAGCATTTGACTCCGTTAACAGGACTGGGCTGTGGGAAATACTACGAAAGTTTGAATGCCTTTAGAAGCTTGTTTAGCCGATTGCTTCCTTTTATAATTGCACGTAGCCAGGATGCAAGAGAATAGTGAGGCAACCGAGTCCTTCCCATCGCAGAACTGAGTAAAACAAGGAAACATTCTGTCACCCCAACTCTTCTCCATTCATTTTCCAGCATTGTTGACTGATACATTTAATGACTTTGACGCGGAAGAAGATGGGGGGGATTACATTCAATTCCCTTCGGATGAAAAACTCTTCAACCTGTTTAGATTCCAAGCCAAGACCAAAGTGCTCATGACTGAGTACTGGCTTCACACTGGCATGAGGACATCCAGCGACTCAGTGACATTTGCAACAGTCTCCAAAGCGCTTTGGCCTCACAGTTATCCTCATGACATAAACTGTTTTTAGAGTACACCATTTCAGGTTTCTGGTGCTTCTCTACATCTAAATGTCATCAACAACCAGGAAATCAAGACTGTAGACAAATTCTACTACTTGGACGGTACGGAGAGCAGTAGATTTGTTTTATACAGAGGTGACGCTGTGCATCTTCCAGAGTAACTCTATCTTTGAAAGGCTGAAAAATAGGTTATGGCAAGGCCTATACATGAGGTTCACCAGAAAGATGTCCATGTACAGAACAGTAGTACCGAGTGCCCAGCTGTGCTGCTGCTAGACTGATCCACCTATCGATGTCATATTCAGCAGCTGGAATTATAATACTTCCAATGTCTGTGTAAGATCAGTATCATCACATGACAAGTACTGAGGAAGTGCGGCTGGCTAAGTACAGAGTGTCTATTCATCAAAGGCCACCTTCGGTTAGACAAGACACATTGCATGGAAGACAAGGACATCCAGAAAATGCTTCTGCATGGACACCTGAAGCAAGGACACCGTCAATATGATAGACCACTAAAGCGTTACAAGGATATTTTGAATGCCAACCTCATCGGCTCTGGCATCAGCACTCCCAAAAGGGAAAGACTATGCCTAAAACAGAATAAGCTGACGACAGCAGAGTATATAGGGCACAATCATATTTGAACAGCCCAGGATAGCTGCCACCCAGCAGAAAAGGGAGCAACAGATGCAAAACCTGAAGGAGCAGGACTTCTTCCCAAAGACTACCTTTGGAGAATACCATCATCATCATCATAATGTGCCCTGCCACATGGCGTTGGCAATCATGGCCTTCCATATGTATCTATCCCTTGTTGCCGCAAGTACATCTTCCACCCTCTCTGTCCTCAGCCACCCTGGAAGTCCATCCAATATTTTCTCCCTGGGTCTCTACCTGGTGCTCTCTTTCCCTCCAGGTTGGAGAATACATGCATCACAATAGGTGTTTTATCTGGCATCAGTACCCGCACTAAGCGATGAGGACCAGTGCGCCTATTCATCAATCGAACTGACCCAAGAGTCAATATACGTACATGCCTGTGCATTGCACAATCAGCACCACAACTATATGTCAACCTTTTCTATGGTAAGCGTACAACTGTCGGAAATGACGTACTACATTGTAGTCTGTGTGACTGAGTGCACAAAGATCGATAAAGCACTGGTAGAAGGTCGTTGAGATCATTTTCTTCTGCGTTGTATGGCATTTACGTCGACATATACAAGTCGAACAGATAATTATGTATTTTGTTCATTCTTCGGGGCAAGCTTTCATAGCCTGTGTTACTGTTTCAGCAAAACACAACTCCAGTGTTCATGTATATGTAACATCATTTATCCTGAGGAAGGTACTAATTCTGACCGAACCCATGTAACGAAATTTTATAGCAAGTATGCCGTCTTCAAAGCAAAAAGCGTTACGTATTTTACGAAAGCTAAGTGGATGATTGAAGAACTACATGACATTGTATTCTTCAAAAGCTGCCTAGAATAGCATGGGCAATAGGAAGAGCCAAAACCTCGAATTGGAAAAGCACGAAAAGAAGAAAAAGAAAACAATAATGGCAACAAAATCAAGAAAACAGTCGCCCTAAAACCAAACCAGACCAAAGAAAGCAAGCAAGCAAGCAAGCAAGCAAGCAAGCAAGCAAGCAACCAGCCCAACCAACCAACCAACCAACCAACCAACCAACCAACCAACCAACCAACCAACCAACCAACCAACCAACCAACCAACCAACCAACCAACCACCAACCAACCAACACCAACCAACCAACCAAACAACCAACCAACCAACCAACCAACCAACCAACCAGCCAACCAACCAACCCCCAAAATCAAAACAAAACGAAAAACCATAAACAAAACAAAAACAAAACACGAAATCAATTTATTATTTGAAAGCAATTCAAAAGCAGCCAGAAAAGCTAGCTATTAACAATCTTAAAGTAAAAAAAAAATCAAACGATTTCAACATATTCAAACAGATAAACCAAACCAAAGTATTATAAAAAGAGAATGACTGCCACGAGCCGACTATAAACTAAGGCAACGAGCCGACTATAAACTAAGGCAAATGTAGATAGACTATCACAGCTCCAAGAGAGGGAAACAAAGGTTTTCCCCCTTGCAAAGGTGAGAAGACACAACAAGAAGGAGCAACAAAATTAAAGAGAGCGAGAGAGAGAGAGAGCGAGAGAGAGAGAGCGAGAGAGAAGGGGAGAGAGAGCGAGAGAGAGAGAGAGAGAGAGGAGAGAGAGAGAGAGAGAGAGAGGAGAGAAGAGAGAGAGAGAGAGAGAGAGAGAGAGAGAGAGAGAGAGAGAGAGAGAGAGAGACCCTTTACCCCGCAAAATAGGATGTCTGGTCTAAGGTACAAAATAAAACAAAAAACATATAAAGATTTTACGAAGACAATGCAGAGAGAGGGAAAAAAGACTGCTAATGCCCCGGCACCTTAGTGTTTCTTAAGCCTCGTACTCCAGGAGACTCTCTCGAGAACAAACTCTGAAAAACGTAGGTCATAAATAAAAAATATCACAAAACTTGCTTACTTTGTTGTGTATAGCCTTACTTATCACATAAGGAATTGAACGAGTATGACGAAGCCCTCCTAAACAAACGCTGAATAAACTCTGAAGTGAACATATCGTAAATAGAGAACCTTGTTATTTTGCCTGGCCTTCTCTCTCTCTTACTTATATACGCCTTCCTCTCTCTCTCTCTCTCTCTCTCTCTCTCTCTCTCTCTCTCTGTCTCTGTATCTCCTCTCTTCTTCCCCACTTCTCATAACCCTCTCTCATCAGAGCTTATTTTCAGGAAACCATGTCAACATCTGGGAAAGCCCCAAACGTATCTTCACCATCTTGCAGAAGTTGGCACAGTGTTGGCTTTGAGACAGTTCCAATGTTTGTTTCATTTATATTGGCTCCTGTCCGGAATCTTAGAGAGCATCCGCACAGCTGAGGTGTACAAGCCTAATAGTGTATACTCTTCCAGACTATCTGCCTGTCTGTCTTTCTGTCTGTCTGTCTTTCCAAAGAGCACAGAATCTTATTGTTGTATCCTAGTAAACACGGAGTCGCGCACGCTTCTCGTGCAGCGAGAGAAGAAACAAAGAAGACAAAGAGAAAAAAAAAGGAAGGAAATAAAGAAAGCAAAGATAAGCTGTGGCTTTAAAATAACAGGGTGAAGCCATTCCTATCGAGTGATTACCCAGGTGATGTTTTTATAAACGCTGTCTCTCCGTGTCTTTCTGTCTCTGTGTCTCTGTCTCTCTGTCTGTATATATAAGGGAGAAAATATTGGAGGAATCTGCGTGGAGTGGATGAAGACAGAAAGGGTGGGAAATATACGTGCAGCAGCAAAAGATAGATTCGTATGGAGGGCAGTGATCACCAACGCCAAGATGGTGGTGTAAATGGTTTGACATCTTGTTTCAAGCATACACATTCATTCCTGCTGACATGAAATTTATTTGTGATAAGAAGAAGGTATTGAATACAGGTTGAACAGGTCTGAGGCAGATGGAGGACTTTCACACAAGCAGACAGAAAACCATACATGATAAGCGTATTATTGAGTATATTGAAAATTAAGGCCCCTAGCAAGAAAACCAGGAAAGCCGGAGGGAAAAAGAGCACCTGGTAAACCAGCGACAAAAGATTCGTATGTAGGAGCATGATCGCCAACACCATGCGGCAGAACACATGATGATACATATATGTGTATTATACATCTATCTATGTATCGATCTATGTATCTTTCTCTCTATGTATCTATTATGTATCTTTAAATCTATGTATCTATGTATGTACACACACACACACACGCACGCACGCACACAACACACACACACACACAACACACACACACACACACATCATTATAATCTATGTATGTTACATGTATATATATATATGTATATATATATATATAGATATATATATATATATATATATAATGTTTATCTTTATGTATGTATGTATGTATGTATGTACCTATTACCTACCTGTCTGTCTATCTATCTATCTATCTATATGTTATCTATCTATCTATCTATCTATCTATTATCTATTATCTATATGTCCTATCTATCTATCTATCTATCTATCTATCTATCTGTCAGTCGTCATCGTCTATTATCTATCTATCTACATATGTGTATATGTATACATGTGTACGTATGATGTATAACGTATATCTACCCGGCAGATATGGGTCAGTGATCATCGGATTCAGATTGGAAAGGTCCAGGGTTGGATCACCAGAACTTTTGCCTTGTGGTTAAATGGCAGAGATGTTTCTATCCCAGGTCGACATGTGACCAAAACTATTGATACTTGTTTTCTTATCTCGCGTTATTGTCTCAAATGATGATGATACGATGTGATGATTATGGTGATGATGATGTCGATGATGATGGGATGATGATGGGATGATGTGATGATGATGATTTGATGATGAAGTGGTGTGGTGGTGATGGTGGTTGTGGACCATTGCATCAGGACATCAGCTATGCTCGAAGGTGAAGGTCATCAGATGGCCGTGTGTTTCTTCTCATGTCTCTCTCCATGTCCATGCAGTCTGCAAGATGAGGGCCAGTTTCGTCGCGGACATGATCGTTAGTTTGTCAGAATGTAGACAGATGCGGATGACATAATGAAGAAGAAGACGATTAATTAAGAAGAGAATACACGTCCACTGGGACGTGGTGAACTGACGTCGGTGCACAGGCTGTCGATCTCTTCGTATTTCAGCATGCTGCGAGTGTTAATTGGAACGTAGTAGATAGAACCAAGTGATTTCCTGTAAGAGAAGCAACAGCACAGCAACAGCAACAGCATATACTTTTTTTTTTTAACTGTTAGTATTTAACTCCTCGTGTGTATAGGCATGCAGAATATCAGATATGCACGTTAAGATCTTGTACGTCATGTCTGTTGGATTATGGAAACATGAAACAACAGCATGCATGCTACCAAAGAGCAGACTGTGAACAAATAGTGGAATATGGTCAGCTCACCTGACGGCTGAGTTCTCTGTATTCCACATAAGTCTGATATGCGTAATGCGCAATGAGTGCGATGAGTTGAAAACAGGCTATACAAAAACGATTTTTTATCATAAAATAATGTCAATGTGCGATGAACTGGACGGAGTGGACGGCGGCGGGGGCATGTCCTTGGATTATGTGCGCGAATGCATTGATGTGCGTGCTTGATTTTCTTTTCTTCTTTTTTCCTGTTGAAGTTTTTGTATGTTTGGAAGCGGTTATAGTCCTGATATGGCTCTACGCAGTCGGCTGGGCTTTTAAACAACAATAACAATAACAATAACAATAAGTTCATACATGAGACAGCTTGAATTATCTGTGCTTCACGAAAAAGTCTTATTATGCGTAATGAATGCAAATGACTTTGAAGAACAGCGCTATACACAACGATTTATAATCATAAAAATAATATCAATTTCATACACGAGACAGATTATTT
>CM060305.1:66855663-66858163 GCA_030674185.1 Monoplex corrugatus
GGAAGTGGGGAAGGGAAGGGGGGGGGGAGCTTATCTAATCCTACACTGACACCACAAGAACAACAATGATGTTAAGATGGGACAGTGAGATGGACAGTTTTAATATAGAGCACCCCGGGATTTGAACCCACAACCATTAGCATGTGAATCCGACGCTCAAACCAACTGAGCTACTGGGGTCCGCTGAAGCTTATCTGTCTGTTTTCAGATCAGACAAAGACTTTGTGGCTGAGCCTTTTTGGGTGGGTGGGAATGGTGGGGTGTGGATGGGTGGGTGATGCGCCATTCACTGCCTGTTTGTATTCTGTCCTTGAGAAACTCGTAAAATATTCTGTATTTTTCCTGTCTCCAGGAACATCTGTCTGTAGTAGCTGTCTCCCAGATGTCTGTGCAGACAGCAAGTGGATCCATCCAGATCCTGTATTGCAGGTGTGTTGATATTTCAGCTTGATACTGGCCTCGTGGCTTCCATGTTTTCATATCCAGTTTTCTATAGAAGTGGTCCTTATGGATATGGTTACACTCTTGCACATGATACGTGACCCAAACAATACTGCTGTGTTTGCTTGGGGAAGGTGTAAATGAATGTATTCCTGCTCTCACAAACGGCCAGGATGTGTCCCGGGCAGATCAAGTAAAAAGTATGCAGTCTTTGGTCTTGTCTGGAGCGAAGAGCCTTATGTCTCGTTTGCAGGCAAAGAGAGCAATAAGACACAGGGGTTGTAGAATATGATAGAATGTTTCCAAGGCTCCTCTTGAGGTCTTGATCAATTTGAGATTTGGTTTGGTTTGGTTCAGTTTTTACGTCGACACCCACTTCAGGTGATATGGCCGACGGGGATAACCATCCCAGGGAAGTGGGGGAAAGGGGGCTTATCTAATCCTATACTGTCACCACCAGAACAACAATGATGTTAACATGGGACAGTGAGAAAGCCAGTTTTAATGTAGCGCACCCTGGGATTCGAACCCACAACCATTAGTATGTGAATCCGCCGCTCAAACCAACTGAGCTTCTAGGGCACGCCAATTCGAGAGTTTAGAACACAGGTATATAAAGTCTGTATGGCATAGATGTAGAGCACTCGTCTTTCACTCTACTTGCGTAGGTTTGCGAATCATGTCCGTGGAACTTCATAAGTGCATGGGTATCCCCTCCACCCATCGGTAAATGGGTTAGGAACAAAAAACACCCCCCCCCAAAAAAAAAAAAAACCAAAAAAAAACCATCCCACATGTTTCAGCTGTGGTTTCTTCGAGAAGTTTTACACTGCTGGAATAATTCCGTACGCGCTACAACCCAAATACCACATGCCAACATGCATAGAAGATTTGTTTTTTGCTTCACTGTATATAAGACTTTTTCCCTTTCGTTGTGTCACAACCTCTTCCTTTCTCCTTCTTAATCTATTTTCCAATTTTCGTGTCTATTTCTAAGCTGATGAGATATGTTTTCCTACAAACTTACTACTACTGTGTAATATTTTACACCTGGAAAGAGTTTTGAATCGGTGGGGTTACAATCTTTCCTCTTTCTTCCGGAGTAATATGAAGACAACAAACGTCTTATTTATGATACAACTTTACACATGAAATGTCTATGTATTAGTTTCATGCTAAAATAATGACTTTATGCGTATATTTCATCAAGATAAATATAATTATAGTGTTTGCTTTGTCAACCTATCAAAAACATTGAAAACAGAAATTCAACATATTTTTCGTTACATTATTCGATAATCATCATGAAATTAAAAACAAAAATTGATAGAAATTATATGCTAGATCATCATCATCATTATCATCAGGTGCCCTGCCGCATGGCGTTGGCGACCATGGACTTCCAACCATCTCTATCTCTCGTTGCCCCCAGCATCTCCCCCACCCTCTTCATCCTCAGCCACCTTGCAAGTCCGTCCAGCATTCTCTCCCTGGGTCTACCCGGTGCTCTCTTTCCCTCCAGCTTTCCCGTTGTGACCAGGTGCTCCAAATCCCCCTTCCTCATAAAATGGCCTATAAATGTTGCTTGTCTTTTCCTAATCTTCCTTATCAGTGATCGACTTGTGTCTGCCTCCATCAAGACTGTCTCGTTTGTTTTCTTTGCTGTCCATGGTACTCTCAACATTCTTCTGAGAAACCACATCTCGGCTGCCTCAATCCTGCTCTGGCTTTGCTTGCTGACTGTTTCGTTCTTTCTACAGCCAACTCGGAAGACAGGCCAATGCTTCTTCGTCTTTACTCGTCGCTGTCTGATTCTCAACTGCCTCGCATCCGTACAACAGTATTGGTTCTATATAACATTCAAGGACTCTCTTTCTGATGTTAATTGATAGGCATTTGTTGGTAAGAATGCTTGTCATCTTCTTGAATGCTGTTTTGGCTTGGCCGATTGTGCCAGCTATTTCCGATGTGCATCTGCCGTCTGATGAAATGACCGTTCCCAGGTATTTGAACTTATTAACCTGTGTCAAGGTTGTGCCATTTGCTGTTATTTTGCATG
>CM060305.1:66863163-66875663 GCA_030674185.1 Monoplex corrugatus
CTACCTATCTGCCTGCTTGCCTATCTAACACCTACCTTCCTACCTACCTACCTACCTACTACCTACCTACATACCTACCTACCTACCTACATAATACCTACATACCTACATACATACATACCCATGTTTGCCTGCCTAACTACCTATCTACCTGCCTGCCTACCCATCTAGCTACCTACCTGCCTATCTATCTACCTACCTACCTGTCTATCTACTAACCTACCTATCTATCTACCTACCTACCTACCTACCTACTTACTTGTCTACCTACTAACCTACCTACCTACCTACCTACCTACTTACTTTACCTACCTACCTACCTACCTACCTTCCTACCTACCTACCTACCTACCTACCTACCTGCAGGAAGCTGGAAGTGGATAGGATGAGGGAGCCAGAGGATTAGGTTCTTGAAATTGGTGGAAAAGCCGTGAAGTCAAAAGGTTAATTCTGGCTCCATGCTTTAAAAAGCTGTCTACCTCATATATCTCTCTGTAATATGTTTAATATGATTTTTCAATAGCGACAGGCCCCCGTTTTTGACCTTCATAAATACAGTGCTGGATCTATCCTGTCGCATGCAACATGTCTCATTCTAAATCTAGTTGGAAATTTCGCATGAACTGATCCACGACTGATAACCATTGTCATAATCGATCTTTTCACGTTTGAATCGCCCGTCTTCAAACTTATCTCACTTTTTGAAACGTTTTTTCTCCTCAGTAATCGTACATGTAGAAGAAAAAAACACATAGCTCTGGGAAACGTAGGAAAAAATGCTCTGTGAAGAATGGCGGCCAGTGGGATAATTATATCAAGAAACTACGATAAAAATTGTGTGTGTGTGTGTGTGTGTGTGTGTGTGTGTGTCCGTGTGTGTGTGTGTGTGTGGTGTGTGGTGTGTGGTGTGCGTGTGTGCGTGTGTCTGTGTGTGTATGTGTGTGTGTGTGAGTGTGTGTGTGTGTGAGTGTGTGTGGATGAGTGTGTGTGTGTGGGTGTGTGCGTGCGTATGTTCGCGTGCGTGTGAGTGTGTGTGTGTGTGTGCATGCGTGTACAAAATTCATCAGATAGATTTTTTTCAGCAATTTATTGATAGATTTCCTCAACTATTATTTCTTGATGGATCTTTACCCCAAGTTTCTGGTCAAATGATGTGGATTGTAAGAAGTCGTTGATGAGAACAGTATGAAGCACCAATACACACAAGTTGGAGGACAAGATGTCGTGGTCAAGGTCACACAAACCAAACAAGTGCCTAAAATCGGCACTGTTCGAGGAAGATGTGCGAACATCATTTTCTCAAAAAAATCTGAAAATGTTTGAAATCTGTTCTGACTTTTGCCATAGACTACTATTATCCTCAGTGCACGTGAAGTTTCTTCAAAGTCACAGTGACCCTGAGAAGTACAAAATCTAGATTTTCTGTGAAACTTCTTTGTGTGCACAAGGTCACAATGACCTTTACCTTTACAGTGAAAAGACGTTAAATCAAAGAACGAACAAACGAACCTTTCATCATCATCATCATCAGGTGCCCTGCCGCATGGCG
The DNA here is from genome assembly GCA_030674185.1 of Monoplex corrugatus. NCBI lineage: Eukaryota > Metazoa > Mollusca > Gastropoda > Littorinimorpha > Ranellidae > Monoplex > Monoplex corrugatus. Next base: position 66,864,713 of record CM060305.1, read on the forward strand.
TTGGCGACCATGGACTTCCAACCATCTCTATCTCTCGTTCCCCCAGCATCTCCCCCACCCTCCTCATCCTCAGCCACCTTGCAAGTCCGTCCAGCATTCTCTCCCTGGGTCTACCCGGTGCTCTCTTTCCCTCCAGCTTTTCCGTTGTGACCAGGTGCTCCAAATCCCCCTTCCTCATAAAATGGCCTATAAATGTTGCTTGTCTTTTCCAAATCTTCCTTATCATTGATCGACTTGTGTCTGCCTTTACCTGTACAAAAATACGGATTTTCTGTAATAATTCTTCGTATACAAAATGGGCATTGCTAGAGTGACAGTAGTTATATGTAATTATTAGAGTGACAGTGGTTGTATGTAATTTCTCTTTCAGAGATTATAAAGCATTTTTGTTCAAATGGACTGAGTGTTTTCCAAGTTAAAGAAAAGCCGGATACAACAAACACATGAATGACGCTTCCAGAAGACGGCTCAGCTCTCCGCAGACAGATCAGCGCCATCTGTTCTATGCAGACTATGTGGTAAGGATTACATTCTCAGTAGGACTGTACAATTATGGCAAACACTATCGATGAGGACAGTGTCACCACGGCTGCATAAATCCTCTTTTTTTCTCGAGACTGATGGACGTCTGCGGTACTGTTCTTTCTTTCCATTCTCTCATCATCATCATCAAGTGCCTTGCCACATGGCGTTGGCGATCATGGCCTTCCTTTCTATCCTTTGTTGCCGCAAGCACATCTGCCACCCACTCTGTCTTCAGCCACTCTGCAAGTCCGTCCAATACTTTTCCCCTGGGTCTACCTGATGCTCTGTTTCCCTCCAGCTTTCCCATTCTCTACACCACCGTCAAGGCCACAGACAGAAGCCTGGACAGACCTTACAATGCCGTGATGATAATGACGACGAGGATGATAATCATGATGCTATGGATTCCACCTAGAACTGAGACAGCGTGATAGGTTTCTACTGTACGCCTACTACCATCAGTCTTTATCAGGCTATAAGTAGATCCTTTGTATACAAAAAGTCTTGCAACGTGTGAGTACAGCATTTGCAAATCTGACGATAGATACTTGTCGAACTGAACTCTAGTTTGATTATCCTCTAACCATAGATTTTCTACACGATTTTCCCTCTATTGTTTTCTTTCTGCTGCTACTATGTATTAACATTTTCATAATTCTAGACTGTCGACTTCATTACCAGAAAATAGTGGTAATGATCCTTCTCTTTCAGTCTTATTTAACTATCTATGTATTGTTTATTCATCGGCATATAATTATCATCATAATGTAGTTGAAATACTCGTGAAGGCAGTCCAAAAAGCTCGTCGTTTGTCAGCAGAATCGACCAAGCCAAAACAGCATTCCAGAAGATGAAAGCATTCTTACCAACAAATGCCTATCAATTGACATCAGGAAGAGAGTTCTTAAATGTTATATAGAAACGATAATGTACGGTTGTGAGGCGTGGACAGTCAACAAGCAAAGCCAGAACAAGATTGAGGCAGGCGAAATGTGGTTTTTAAGAAGAATGTTGAGAGTTCCACAGACAGCACAGAAAACAAACGAGACAGTCTTGATGGAGGCAGACACAAGAAAATCATTCATAAGGAAGATTAGGAAAAGACAGGTAAAATTATAGCCATTTTATGAGGAAAGGGGAATTGGAGCACCTGGTTCACAACAGGAAAGCTTGGAGGGAAAGAGAGCACCAGGTAGACCAGGGAAAAGATATTGGATGGACTTGCAGAGTGGCTCAAGACAAAGAGGGTTGAAGAGGTGCTTGAGGCAACATGGGATAGAAACAGATGGAAGTCCATGATCGCCAACACCATGTGGCAAGGCACTTGATGATGATGATGTATTATTTATTTATCTGCATATAATCATCATAATTTAGTTGAAATACTCGTCGTGAAGGCAGTCCGTAAAGCTCGTCGTTCGTCGGATAAAAAGTGAATAAAAACAGGCCCACAAACTCGGGAGAAAAGCAAGTTTTTCATATGAAGGTGCAAAATCAAAGACTGGTAGCAAGGCCACAAAAGGAAGATGGAGAGGATGAGGGATGTCTGTGACTGACTGTTCAACTCACCTCACCGCTCCATCACATCCTAGGTACGCCAGCTGTGTGGCGAACTCATTTTATATCAGGAACAGGGCAGGAAAATCCCATAGAAGCAGACCAGTTACAGTATACTGTTACTACAGAAAGCTTGATCTAAAATGAGTTCGTTATTGTTGTTGCTGTTGTTAATATTAAGCTGGTGTGTGTGTGTGTGTGTGTGGTGTGTGTGTGTGCGTGCGTGCAGTGTGTGTGTGTGTGTGTGTGGTGCGTGCGTGGTGTGTGGTGTTGTTGTGTGTGTGTGTGTGTGTGTGATGTGTTTGTGTGTGGGTGTGGGTGTACGCATGCGTGTGAGCGCACACGCGTGTGTGCGTATGTGTGTGTGCGTATGTGTGTGTGTGTGTGTGTGTGTGTGTGTGTTGTGTGCGCGCGCGTGTGTTTGCGCGTTTCTTTCTGTGTTTGTGTGTGTGTGTGTGTGTGTGTGGTGTGTGTGTGTGCGGGGTGTGTGGTGTTGTGTCACGCGGGCGTGTGTTGTTGTGTTGTATCATGCGTGTTGTGTAATGTGTGGTTGTTTGGTGTGTATGTGTGTGTGTGTGTGTGTGTGTGTTTTATGATTGTGTATGTGTTTACGTGCGTGATGTTGAGTGTGTGTGTGGTTTGCGTGCGTGAGTGTGTGAGTGTGTGAGTGTGTGTGTGTGTGTGTGTGTGTGTGTGTGTGTGTGTGTGTGTGTGTGTGTTTGCTTGAGTGGCGTACGTGTGTGAATATTTGTGTGTGTGTGTGTGTTTGTGTTTGTGTGTGTGGCGCGCGCGCGTGTGTGGTTGTGTGTGTGTGTGTGTGTGTGCGTGCGTGAGTGTGGGGTAAGTGGCGTAGTGTGTAATTTGTGTGTGTTTATGTGTGTGTGTGTGTGTCTGTGTTTGTGTGTGCGCGCACGCGCGCGCGCGTGTGTGTGTTATTTTTTCGTTGTTCATGTTGCTGCTGGTTTTGGTATCAAATGCAAAAATTTAACTTCTGTATTCAATAGAGTTTAAGTTTGAATTCTTGCTAACCCGACTTACATGTATCATTCGTTTTCCTACACTTCTTTAATATTAATATAAGACTTAAGATACTACACTTGATTAAAAACATAATACAGATTATGTCAACCAAACATAACTTGAGCATTATGTATTCACACAGTTCTGAGATTGGCATTTGTTCGAGAGGGATTCATTGCATCAGACAGTTCCATATTCGCTGTACCCAATACGGGCCATAGATATCGTGCAGACTTGTTGAGCCTGTGTCAAACTCTATGTGAAGGCAAGGTCTTGAAATGGACTAAAGCGGAAGGCGAAACCAAGAGCTGTGAAACACCCAAGCTGATGCCACTAGAATGATTGGAGCGTAACCCCTTGACTCCTGCACCCTGTCCATCAGCATCCTTATTGTCAACCATGCTGGCAAAGCAAAAACTTAACCATTGATTTCCTCACCCTATCACCAGCTTCCTGCAGGAAGCTGGTGGATAAGGTCAGGGAATCAAAGGGTTAAGTTTTTTTTGCAGTTGATGGATAGGGTACAGGAGTCAAAGGGTTAATTAAGGTGGATAGCAAACAGGCCAGTCATTTTTTTTATTTTTTTTATGACGCTGGCTAGGATTGAACTCATGACATCTAAGTTCGAATCTTATCGACAGACTGAGCCAGAGGGCAATATGACCACCGATCATATCCAACTGATACGTACCAGTCGCCGTGGTGTAGTGGTTAGCGCAACGGACTACCAACTGAAAGGTTGTGGGTTCGAATTCCCATCATTTTTTTCAAAAAGTCATCGTGGGATTTTTCGGCTGTAACCGGCTCCTACCCAGAGCTGGGCGTGCTATGGGCTCATTGGGAAGACTGGGACCACACAGTCGAGTTTCATCCTCTGCACGGATGCATCACTGAGTGTTTTCCTCAAATCTTCTGACCAGCACCGCAGGTGTCTGTATCTCTCGGGCCTAGTTGACGCCAGGATATATTATGAAGGTAAGCGTAGAGTACAGCCCTGTCACACAGTCTCAACCTTAGATGGAACTCCAAGCATTATGATTATCATCCTCATCGATATCATCATCATCGCATGGTAAAAATTGTGCCTGCTTCCGTGGCCATTAAGGTGGGGTAGAAAATGACACACACACACACACACACACACACACACACACACACACACACAACACACACACACACACACACACACACACGCACGCACGCACACCACCACGCAACCACGCACACCACCACACACACACACACACACCCCACAAAGGTGAGCACAAAAGTGACCTCCCTGAGTGCGATGATCCTTAAAAAAATATCCAACTGATACAACATGTGTCAGAGAGTGTGAGACCATTTTTTTGTGCACCTGTGTAAATATACGGCAAACATATGTGAAAGGTCAGATCAGGTCACTTGGTCTGCCATCAGTGATCATGTAATCCGATACTACCTGTTCATGATCAATCCAGACAGATGGGGTTTGTCAACCTGGGAGGGCAGCCCGTCTAGGAGAAGGTAAACTCTGATTTTAAACCTCCGCTGCTTTGCGGCCATACCGAGAAAAGGTTTCGGGAGTCAATCCTAAAGAAAAATCAGGGATCAGAATCCCGATGGTAGACTGACTCTGAGTTCGGTTCACTTCTGGCAACTCCTGCGACGCTTGTTAACGCCACATCAGTATAATCAGCCATATTGGTACACTCAGCCATATCGGTATACATAGCCCTATAGGCATACTCAGCTCTATCGGTATACTCAGCCATATCGGTATACTCAGCCATATCGGTATACTTAGCCCTATCGGTAGATTCGGCCCTATCGGTAGGTACTCTCAGCCCTATCGGTATACTCAGCCCTATCGATGTACTCAGCCCTATCGGTTTACTCAGCCGTATCGATATATTTCGTTGAAAACAGCATACACAACAATATCTACGAAATCTAAAGATTTAACGTTTCAACATATTGCTTCGGAAGATTTATAGATGTGTACACAATGAAATTAAAAGCCACGATAAGTTAAAATGCCTTATTTCAAAATTCCTTGTTAACAATTGGCCTCCCTATCCCGACTATTTTGGTTTTGTCTGCTTTTACAGCGAACGGTGATGGATTTTGTTTGCATCCAACAATTTGTTTAAAGCCTTTCATTATTTCGGTAGACAGTCCTATTTCGATTGATGTGCACTAAAAATATTGTTTAAATTCATTCTAAATGAAAAAGTATGTATGTTTCTAACAGAAGAAATGTACACAAAACATAAAGTGTAAGTATTCATTTTGCATGGCTATGCGCGCTGGCTGACCACCGTGCCAGTAGAGATACATGTAACAGACCGGTTGCCAGTGCTAAATGCTTTTCAGGGAGGAGTTGTAAATTGGGATGTGTGGATGGAAACACCCGCTTCCATCCCGATAGGGCTGAATATACCGATAGGGTTGAAATATACCGACGGGTGAGGAAAACCGATAGGGCTGAGTGTACTGATAGGGCTGAATATACCGATAGGGCTTAGTAGACGATAGCGCTGAATAGACCGATAGGGCTTAGTAGACCGATAGAGCTGAATATACCGACAGGGCTGAGAAGACCGATAGGGCTGAGTGTACTGATAGGGCTGAATATACCGATAGAACTTAGTATCCCGACAGGGGTGAACATACCGATAGGGCTGAGTATACCGATAGGGCTGAATATACAGACAGGGTTGAGTGCACAGATAGGGTTGAGTGTACCGATAGGGCTGAGTATACCGATAGGGCTGAGCATACAGATAGGGCTGAGTGTACCGATAGGGCTGAGTGTACCGATAGGGCTGAGTGTACCGATAGGGCTGAGTGTACCGATAGGGCTGAGTGTACAGATAGGGCTGAGTGTACTGATAGGGCTGAGTGTACCGATAGGGCTGAGTGTACAGATAGGGCTGAGTGTACTGATAGGGTTGAGTGTACCGATAGGGCTGAGTGTACCGATATGGCTGAGTGTACAGAGAGGGCTGAGTGTACAGATAGGGCTGAGTGTGCCGATAGGGCTGAGTGTACAGATAGGGCTGAGTGTACCGATAGGGCTGAGTGTACCGATAGGGCTGGGTGTACCGATAGGGCTGAGTGTACCGATAGGGCTGGGTGTACCGATAGGGCTGAGTGTACCAATAGTGCTGAGTGTACAGATAGGGCTGAGTACACCGACAGGGCTGAGTGTACCGATAGGGCTGAATGTACCGATAGGACTGAATATATCGATAGGGCTGAGTGTACGGATAGGGCTGAGTGTACCGATAGGGTGTTATTAGACGCTGCTGGCACCAAACTGTATTGGCCATCGTCATTCCTTTGGATCTATCACGTACGTGAAGGGGGACCTGCTGTGTGAGTTTGGAGTTTGGGGCTGTTTTTTCAAGAGAGATTCATCGCACCCAGACAATTCCATATATGCTCCACCCAAATCTGCCAAGAATTCTCTGGCAGACTCCCTAAGCCTGCACAAAACCCAATCCGCTGGCAAGGTCTTGAGATTGGGGAGAAAGGGGGAAAGGACTTTTGAAACACTAAGCTGACACCACCAGAATGATGGAAACATTAACATGGGCAGCAAACAGGCCAGTTTTAATGTGGCAGACTGGGGTTGAACTCGAGATATCAGATCTTGAGTCCACGGCTCTATCAAAAGACCAACCAGCCCCCAGAAATGATGTATGAATAACAACTTATTCTCCATACCACCTTCCCCAGGCTTGCCTCCTGGAACCAGAAAAAAAACAAAAAACACGAAAAAAGAATAAGAACGCGTATATGATACAAGACAAGATAGGCGCAAATCTTCGACCAACTGGCCTTTGTCAAACGTAAGAGCACAAATAAACAAACACCAGAGACACAAATCAGGAGACAAAAAAGACTGAAACTTCCCTGCTGCTCCATCCATATGCGCTCTACCCAATATTGGCAGTAATTATCTGGTGTTTGTTTGTTCGTGATTTTACGCTTGACAAAAGCCAGTTGGCCGAAAATTTGCGCCTGTCTTGTCTTGTTGTATTAAATACACGTTCTGATTCTATTTTCGTGTTTTTTCCGGTTCCACATACAATGTGTATGAGTTTACGCGCACCTGTGCATTACTGTATTTTCGCAGGGGATGGGTCTGTGTTTACGTTCTATATACGGAGTTTGTTTTGTCATGATATGATCTGCTTACAGGTGTTACTGAATACCGCAGCTGTCAAAACGGCGATGAACAAATGGGAGCGAAACACCATCTGACGAGATATGAACTATATATATGCACAGACTAACAAAAACTAACACGACTACTGCCTGCCTGGTATTGTTGCCCTACTGACACGGACACCCATTCTGTAATGGAGCTGTTTACCTTGCTTACACAGTCACTGGATAACATTTTTTCCCTAACCCTTTCATTTCTTCACCTTATCCACCAGATTCCAGCGTTATCTTGCTGTGAAGTCACTGTGGGGAATTTTCTAACCCTTTTACTTCTTCGCCTTATCATCTCCCTGCAGTACCTTGCGAGAAATAACTGCTTGGGATTTTCTTATTCTTTTATTCTTTCGTTGTAGTCATCATCCTCTGATGTACCTTGCACAGGAGTCGGTGCGTAGGATTTCCTTACATGTTCACTCCTTCACTTTATCTACGATTTCCTTACACGTTCACACCCGACTCTATGTACAAGCTTCTTGCATGACCTTACATAAAAGTCACTGTATAGGATCTCCTAATTCGTTTCATTTCCCTCACCCTATCCGTCAGTTTCTGCAATACCTTGCATGGAAGTCACCGTGTGAGATTTTCTAACCTTTTCACTCCGTCATTGTCTTCTACCACTCTCTTGCACTGCCATACGTTTGAAGTCATTGCAAGAGATTTCCTAACCTTTTCGCTCTCACATTTATCTATCTGCTTTGTACACTACCTTGCACAGAAGTCACTGTATGAAATTCCCTCTTTGATTCCCTCACCCTATCAACCAGCTTCCTAATCACCTTGCATAGAAATCACTGCACGAAATTCCCTCTTTAATTCCCTCACCCTATTTACCAGCTTCCTATATTAACTTGCACGGAAGTCACTGCATGAAATTTATTAACTCTTTAAATCATTCACCCTATCTACCAGCTTCCTTTATTACCTTGCAAGGAAGTCACTGCATGAAATTTACTAACTCTTTAAATCCTTCACTCTATCTACCAGCTTCCTATTTGACCTTGCACGGAAGCAACTCGCAGGACATTTTTTAACGCTTTAATTCCTTCACCCTATTCAGCAGCTTCCTACATGACCTTGCACAGAGGTCATTGTATAGGATGTCCTAAACCTTTTCATTTCTTTACCCTATCTACCAGCTTTCTACATTGCCTTGCATAGAAATTGCTGTGTGAAATGTCCTAACTCTTTAATTCCCTTACCCTGTTTAGCATCTTCCTAATTACCTTGTACAGAAGCCACTGCATAGGATATCCTAAAACTTTTCATTCATTCACCCTTGAAATACCATGCATAAAAATCAGAGCATGGCATTTTCTAATCCTATAACTCCCTCACCCTGTCTACCAGATTCCTTAATTACCTTTCATAGAAATCACTGTGTGGGATCTCCTGTTTCCCCTTCCATCATCTTATCCACCTGTTTCCTGCAGGAAGCTGGTAGGATGAAGGATTGAAAGGGTTAGGAAATCACACGACAGTGAGAGTCAAGGATTAAGTTTATGGAAAGCAAGACACTGCTGTCATCATGGCTACCTTTTTCGTTTGTTTTGACAAGATAATCACTGAATTATGTTTGGCGTGCAATGTCTTCATCTTACAGGAATGCAGCATGATGTTTTTCATAGAAACCCTCGATGTGCACAAACAAAAAAAGTATGGTGTCTCAGTAGTGACAAAAACAGAATACTTATGACCGACAACTATGTTTACCTAGAAATAATATAATAAACAATATTGATCCAGAATGATATTAACAATATTGATACAGACAAAATTGTCATTAGTTCAGCAATCCGCATAGACGTTGGGTTACGAGTGAGGGGTAGCAGCAGATAATATTCTCAAAATTTGTGTTTGGGTAACCAGTCAAATCACAACAGTGGTTAGCACAATAGACTAATAATTGCCGTATTGTGAGTTCGAATCCCATCAGCCCTCTTAGACACGTTGTGGGATTTTTTTGCTCCAACCGTCTCCTACCCGGAGTTGTGTATGCCATGAGCTCAATGGGAAGACTGGGACTACACAGTTGAGTCTTGTCCACTACACGGATGCGTCATAAAGGGTATTGCTCAAATTTCCTGACCAACACAGCAGGTATTTGTATCTCTCGGGCCTCGCTGATACCAGGATATGTTACGAAAGTTAGCGTAGAGCGCAGCCCTGTCAAGAAGTCTCATTCCTGACTAAAACTCTATGGTATTATGATTAACAGCTGATCCTGTCCTCATCTTATCATGCATGGTTTGTAAATAATGTTCCCACATTCTATGGCATCAACGTGGCGGTCTGAAATAGGGGCAGAAAATAAAACGAAACAAACAAAAGAACAAAGAAAGAAGGAAAGAAAAAACAAGAGAATGAACGCAAGAAAGGAAGAAAACAAACAAAAACATACAACACAACACATACAAAACACACACACACACACACACCACACACACACACACACACACATACACACACGGTACCCCACCAAAAACAACAACAAACAAACAAGCAAACAACAACAAAAACAACAACAACAACAACAACAACAAAAACAACAGTCGAATGTACGGAGCAGTTTCCTCAAGTAGGTTGATCCGAAAAGACTGGACTACCTTTTGTGACAAAAAAAAATAAGTGACTGCACTTGAGATAAATTGAAAGACAGATACATAAGAAAAAACCGCAGTGTGCTCACAAGACATATATATATACCAGTTTCAATCTTTGGGAATCTTCAACAGGATACAGGAAGAACGCACCGACACATCTACAAGACAGAAATAGCACATAGTTCAGTTGCCTTGTCTGTGTATTTTTTTTAATTTCGTCAAGTTCCAAGGTGACTATAGTACATTTTTTTTCCTTTTCTGTGTGGTGGTGATTAGCAAGTGGTATCAAGGTTTAACACCAAAGCAGTGTAAAGGTTTATAACGGTAAAGTACGAGCTCGCAGCTTATATTTTGAGAAATGATAAAGTGCAGGTCATGCTCTGTAAGGTACTCATTTAGCTTGAGCTAACCTCAGTCAAAATCGTCACTACAAAACAATCTTTGGTAACTGACACTCCGTGGTTTATGAAGCACAAAAGTACAACTGGATAATTCGCTTAAAGAATTGAGTGTTCACAAATGTATGTTCCACACTTTTTAAAGTTATACTATCGACGTTCTGATTTTAGTCTTTTTCTCCCACTGGACGAAGCAGCAGGGTGTTTCTTCTCCTTATTTTTGTATTTGTGTTTGTTTGCTTGTTTGTGATCTTACATTCACGCTTGACAAAGGCCAGTTGACCAAATAAATTTGCGCCTGTCTTGTCTGGTTGTATTAAATACGCGTTCTGATTCTATTTTCGTGTTTTTCTGGTGCCTGTTTGCTTGAACGCGGGCAGTAGCACTTGTTTTGGGATAACGATGTTTTAATTTAAATTTCTTTTCTTTCGTTCCTCCCCCCCCCCCCCCCCACTTTTTTTTAACATTACTGATTTAGACACATATGTCTTGACAATGCTGGCGAGATTGTTCCAGTGACTGACTGATACAAATATGAGATATAAGAACCATACGCTATGTAGGACCTCAAGACCTTGCCAACATATAAGACTTACGTGCAGGCTTTGAAGGTAAGATACCCACATACACATG
>CM060305.1:66883163-66890663 GCA_030674185.1 Monoplex corrugatus
ACACATACACACACATACACACACAAACACACACACACACACACACACACACACACACACAACACACTGCCCTAATCCCCTCCTTCACTTCATCAAGGGAGAACTTTAAGATACACTTGATTTCGTAAGCTACTTGACTCTTTTGATACAGTCGTGGACTCAAGATTTGATATCTCGAGTTCAATCCCAACCTGCAAACTAGCGGGTTTTTTTTGTTTTTGTTTTTTTGTTTTTTTGTTGCTGCCAGTCTTCATGTTTCCATCATTCTGATGGTGCCAGATTGGTGTTTCATAAGTTCCTTCCCTCCCTCTCCCCCTCCCCTCCCCAGTCCTGATTTCAAAACCTCGCTGGCGCATAGTGTTTTGCACAAACTCAGGGAGTCTGCCAGATAATTGCTGGAAGATATGGATGAAGCACATATATTTATATGCATATTCATATTCATATTCAATTCATATTCATATTCATATTCATTTCTTTTGTCACATTGGATTTACAATATGAAAATCGGGCTGCTCTCCGCTTTGTGAGTACGTCGCCGCAGTGCAGCGCCACCCATTTTTTTGTGGACCAAAATTTCAGAAAGGCAAGAAGGACAACTGGCCTTCTTGAGGAGGGCCCTGGGAAATCAAACTATCTCTCCGTAAAAGGGTTGTCTGAGTACGATGAATCCTTCTTGAACATCGTCATCATCATCATCATCATCATCATCATCATCATCATCATCATCATCATCATCATCATCATCATCATCATCATCATCATGTGCGGTGCCGCATGGCATTGGCGATCATGGCACTCCTTATGAATCTGTCCCTTGTCACTGCAAGTACATCTCCCACCTCTCCATCCTCGGCCACCCAGCAAGTCCGATCAATATTTTCTCCCTGAGTCTTCCTGGCGTTCTCTTTCCTTCCAGCTTCCTTGTTGCCACCAGGCGCTCTGATTTCTCATTCCTCATGAAATGTCCTATAAATGTGGCTTGTCTTTTTCTAATCTTTCTTTATTAATGATCTTCTTGTGTCTGCTTCCCTGAAGACTTTCTCGTTTGTTTTCTTTGCTGTCCATGGAACTCTCAACATTCTTCTTAGAAACCACATTTCAGATGCCTCAATTTTGTTCTGACTTAGCGTGTTGACTGTCCACGCCTCACTACCGTACCACAGTATCCCTCTTGAACAACCACCAAACTCAAAACACAACTTCAAGGAAGCAAGACGTTGAAAGTAGAAAGGCAGTGATAAGCTGCTGGTGTTAAAAGATCGACTTGGAAACTTTTGATGCTGTTTTTCTTCTACGTGGCCTGCAGGCCTTCCTGTGCATGGGAATAATGCAGTCCACTTTTTTCTTTCGTCTTGATATCTAGATTTACAGATGTTTCCATAATGTACATGACTGGATGGTTTAATAGGTAGTTGGTTAGCTGGTAACTTCACTGGCAAATGCTCGTGTGTTGTGTGTTACGATGTGTGTTGTGTGTGTGTGTGTGTGTGTGTGCGTGTATGTGTGTGTGTGTGTGTGTGTGTGTGTGTGTGTGCGTGTATGTGCGTGAATGCGTGTGTGGGTGCGTGTGTGTGTGTGATTTTTGTGTACTGTCAAAGGTTGGAGGGTCTATGACTGTGTGTGGGAAAGACAGACAGGGAAAGAGAGAGAGAGGGAGAGAGAGAGAGAGAGAGAGAGAGAGACAGACAGAGAGAGACAGAGACAGAGACAGAGACAGACAGACAGACAGACAGACAGACCGGCAGACAGGCAGACAGGCATGCAGATTGACAGACAGACACAGACAGAGACAGAGATAGAGAAAGGACGCAGTCATCACACCATGAGCATAATATTTTGACATTTCATTAATATGCGTGCACTATTCATCAATTAAATACAAAAAACGGAAGGTGAATTCATGGTACAGATCAGTGAGTATCTCTTTTTCCCGATAGATCATGAAACTGTGCCCTGGAATTTGTTTATGGCACCTCTCCTGATTTTATACCAAGCCATCTCCCTCTCTGCTGCCAGACGTTTTCCAGGCTCCTTGCTCCAGTTCACATCTCTTGTGTCCCAGGAGCACAGTCATCGGGGCAATCGTCCATCTCATTTAAAACCAATGCCATAAACTTAATTTCACGTTTGCACATGTCTTTGAAGTGTCCTTGGCAGAAAAGGACATCCAGTACTGAATTAATCGAAATTTACCGAATTCAGCAGCCAATTCTCGTAGGGCTGTACAACAAAGCCTTTACTTTGTATGAAGGAAGTTGGGAGTCAGTTTGCACTCTAAAATCCTTGTTTTTCTTTAGTATGGACGTTTAAGCCTTACCAGTCATCCCTTCATCAGGTTTTGATAAACAAGAACTATCGAGACACTCTGATAAAAGACAATCGACTCTACAGACGCTTCACTAGGTCACCCCAATAACGATTACTAACCCCGGACCGCTACCGTCAATAGATACGCACGTGAAGACGAGGAGAACCGGAAGCCATTCTGACGCGCATTCTGTCTCAGAATGAGGCTGGCCGGAAGTGCGAGAGGCGGAAGCGTAATCTATCAAGTTCTCTTCACATGCGATTGCATCTCAAACCGAGCCGGCAGTTGATATCTGGTTATTGATATCTTTTACACAGGAGACATCTTGTGTGTATCTATTGTTGTGTGTCTATATCGGGTTTGTGAGAGACTGAGATCTCTAGCATGGATCATCCTAAACTAAATTATACACACACACACATATATACAGTCCACACGAGAGTACGTATACTTGCACGCGCGCGCACGCACACCCACATATCCACACACAGACATACGCATACAGAGCAGGAAAGAGTTTGGTGAGACCCGAGATTTGTGAGCTGACGTCACGCAGCTCAGTTCTGGCAATTTCAGAACTGAAGTCGTTTTGGCTGGTGTCGTCACCGAGCACTTTATCATCGTATGAGGTAAGAACCGGAAAACTTCTACATGGTAGGAGACAGCAAATTCTGGTCTGGAAAACCTGACATTCGGAGTAGGGAAGCAGGGCATGCTGGATGGATGACTGGAAGCGCGCCGCAAATCTTCCAGAATGGAGGGAAAACAGAGAGAGAGAAAGAGAGAGAGAGAGAGAGAGAGAGAGAGAGGGAGGGAGGGAGGGAGGAAAGAGAGAGTGGGAGGGAGGGAGAGAGAGAGAAAGGGAGGGAGGGAGGGAGAGAGTGAGTGAGAGAGAGGGGGGAGAGAGAGAGAGAGAGAGAGATCATCAGCAAGAGTGATGTAACACTGGATATAGCGCTCCACACCCATTCTTCAAAAAAACAGTTGATTATGGTCGAGCTCGTTACGCCGTATGAAACTAGAATGGAGGACGCCCATTTTTTCGACAACTGAAAATATGTCAATCTAGCCAGCAATTTGAGGAAATCCGGCTTCCAAGTTTAAGTCCTCGCCACAGAAGTTGGAACGAAGAGGTTTATAGGCACAGTTGCCTACGACCCGAGAAAACAGCTCTCAATTTCTGAGCAGGAGAGGACCAGAGCCCTAAAGGCATTGATGGAATCAGCTAAATATAGTTTCGGCTGGATTTTGTCGATGACGAACAAAAGTGAAGTTGAGAAGGCTTAAAACTTCCCTATGCACAAGAGGTGTCTGATAACTAAATGGTTAAAACATGTCACAACTGGCCTTTAGATGGCCGAAAACTTTGGAAGTGTGGGTTCAAAATCCAGATGGTGGAAGAACATTGACGGCAAAAGAATGCCATCCAGGAATCATGATGGAGGATGCGGTCCTGCCCTCTCTTTTTTTTCTCTCCTAATCCGTTAGTCCCCTAGTCATTCATCATTTCACTTCGCCTTTTGACTCTGTTCAGTTTCCACATTTTTCATACTTATTCTGCTTACTGGTGCTTCAAATCGTCCTTCACACACACATCGCTTTTTGGATAAAACTGTTAAGCAGAGGTCTGTGTGCGAATGCATTGCTATTTGTGCTTAACGGTGAGCATGCAAAGGCATGACTGTCAGATGAGCACTTTTTTGTGATATTGTGAATGTGTCTCTTTTTTTTTAATTGCATGATTTAGATTATAATGCAGGCTTTTACATTCATTGTATCCAGAATTTTAGTTGATTTTACTGTAAATATTGAACATCTGTTTTGTGGACGTTCATTGTAACAAGATTTTTTAGTCTAATTCATTGTATGTATGAATATTTTTAGTCTATTCCATTGTATATATATATGAATGTAAATTTGAATATAAAAAACTGTGCTTTTTGGAATAAAATTTCCTGCCTTCTTAGAGTGTAAAGAGTTTAGGGCCAAAACACTCTTGACGGGGAATGCTCCTCCGAGGACCTTCTGTGCAACTTTCCCTGGTTCCTGCTACTCAGGTGGTGTCACTTTCACCGATGTCATCACTGAGAAAGTTATTGTTGTGTGACGTCATTGTTTGGATGTTGACATCTTGGTTGATGATACAAAAATTGTTGTCTGAGTGTGATATAAAAACTTCAATGATGTCATCTTGGTTTAATTTTTTTTTCTTGGTGAGAATGACGGAAAACTTTGGGTGAATTCATCCGAGCTGATGTCGTTGTTGATGACATTCTCTTTTTGTGTGTGAAGTTTCGGTGACGTGTGACACAACTTTGGAAGGTAGCGAAAGAGACATTATTGTGAGGAAGATGATGGCAACCATATTGGTTTTCGCCTGAAGTCATGATACACAAATGGAAGTTACTCATGCACATGTACACATGCACAGTCTCCTACACACACTTGCGTACAAACACACAGACGCACGCATGCACATACATTACGCAAATGCACAAGCACACACACACACACACCATACACACACCTCTCTCTCTCTTACACACACACATTCTCTCGCTCTCTCTCTTTCTCTCTCTCTCTTACACACACACACACACACACACACACACACACACACACACACACACACAGATACACACACACACACACACACTCACACTCGCACACACACACACACACACACACAGACACACACAGATACACACACACACACTCGCGCACACACACACACACACACACACACACACACACACACACACACACACACACACACACACACACTCAGAGTCACACACTTACAACAGGCTAATAGACTGTAGAAATCAATAATGACGCATCAGAGTAGACAGAATGAAAGACAAAAAGAACGAAAAAAATCACGTTCACTGCTATACATGTCTGCCAGGCCTTTCACCAGCTGATGCACTGTTCACCAACACAACGCTCCTGTGAACCTGTTAGATTTTGGAATCCATAAAATAGAAATATAAAACACACACACACACACACACACACACACACACACACACACACACACACACACACACACACACACACACACACACACACACACACACACACACACACACACACACACACACACACACACACACACACACACAAAGTGGAGGGACGGAAATGCGGGGATCGAGGAAAAAGTTTGTGAAAACAGAACTTATTTTCTTTTTCAGTGTCAGTCGATAGACTGCTACTTTCTGACATCAAGAGAGGAATCTGTTTTTTCCGGTACTGATTCCCACCCCATCAACCTTTATGCAAACATTGCGTGATGAACCAGATTGGCTTGCGTGAACAGAAAGATTTAAGTCTAAAACTGCTCTGAGAAGTTGACCAAAAGAAATTTCAAGAAGTGTCGATTACCGGTGGTTGTAGGCAAATGGAGCAATAAAGTTTACACAATACTATGATGCTTTAACATTTTTCGATGAAAAAAAAACATCTCTATAAGAAAATGAGATTGTAACAAAAATTGTTATCGACAGAAAACAAGAGATAGCACGCGTTGTACAAACGCATAAGGTCCACTGATCAAAACAAAATTTAATATAATCTAAACACAACCGAAATAACCTAGTGAGAAAAGTAGCAGAATGGTTCAGACTTTTGCTTGTCAATAACTAAATCGAGGTATCAGAGTTCGTTTCTCGTTGAGGTCTCGATTTTTCTCCTTAGTTTGACCAGAAAATTGAATCGAACGTCTAGTCCTTCGGAAGGGGACAAAAAACGAGTCGGGCCCGTGTACCCTCTGGCCTGGGCACGCTAAAGATCCATGGCAGTTGAAAATCGTAAAAAGCAGGGTATGGAGAGATAGGTTGATTTCCCAGGTCCCTCCCATTGTCTCCCGTTGAAGGCAAATCAACCTTGCCTTTTTTGAAGTCTTGGTCAAAGAACATTGAGTGACACTGTATTGCGGGGACCCGCTCTCAAAGGGGAGAACGGCACGAGTTTCAGATGGAAAATCCACTGTGACAAAAGAAATGAATATGGATATGAATATGCACAGGTACATCTACCTTTACAATTTAAAGGACTGAAATGAAAAAAACGAATAGTCCATTCATTTAAAGAAACGCGCACTAAAATATACATTGTACGTTTGTTGAGTAATTATTCTTTTCGTTTTTTCATGTTTGCTGTTGTTGTTCTTCGACATATATGATAATACAGTTACAATCGTTTCATAAACATATTTTCAGACCTGACTTTTTAAACGTTAGATAATGGACAGCCTAACAGTACATGTATTTCGTCTGCGAGTCTACCACTAAAAGGAATGCGTGTTAATATCAGCATTGGAAAGCTGGTTTACTACCATTGCATTAACCATCGCCTCAAGGAAAGCACATCAAAATTCACAACAAGCAAATCAACACATATTTAGGCACAGATGTACACTTATAGTTCAGTCTCCAACCTTATCGCTTGTTATTTTGTGCGACACTGTTTCAGTTGTTTTTTTTGTTGTTGTTGTTGTTTTTTGAGATGACATCTCTGCGCTGGATTGGATTCTATATACACTGACGTCACAGGCCCATGTGATTGAGAAGATCCAAAATGGAAATCATGGTACGAGCCTTAAGCCTGCACATAAACCCATGACTGGCCAGACCCTAAGGTCCTATCTATCCTTGTGTTTTGTAACTTATAGTAGTATTACGTCAGCCTATCATCGGAGCAGTCTTGGTAGGATTGTAATGACGTGTGCATCTGTGTCTTCATCTTCAAGAAAATAATAAATGAATAAAATAGATATATAAGTAAATAAATAAATAAATAAATATAAAAAAAATCAGAAATATAAGATTTAAAAAAGACTGAATCAAAACTCAACCAGCCACTAGGTATAAAGTTGTCTCATATCGCAGAAAGCCCCTCCCAAAACCCCCTTGAGAACTACACAAAGCCTGTGGTGCCAATCAGCATATGAAAATAATACCTCCTTAATCATAGCACCTCCAGTCTGTCGTCTCCTTATGGAGGAGAAAACCATAACATGAAAAATGAAATAGGTAGATAAATAAACTAGTAAGAAAAAAGAAATAACAAAAAACTGTAAACACACACACACACACACACACACACACACACACACACACACACACACACACACACACACAAAACACACACACAACACACACACACACACATACACACACACACACACA
>CM060305.1:66895663-66903163 GCA_030674185.1 Monoplex corrugatus
CAATACCAACAACAACAATAACACCAACACCAACACCACCACCTCCACCAACAAGAATCTGTGTCACATCTGTAAGTGAGAGACGAACAGACTAGACAGTTTACTAAAAAGGGGGGGAGCCAGTGAACTGCCAACTGAGAAGCTGTGGCTGAACTAACACTTTGGCAGCGGTTGAGAAAAAAACAAAATGATTGAGAGAAATGAAGTGGTGATAATGTAAAAAGAGAGGCAGTGTGTCTGTAAGAGAGTCACCTGCCTTGTGTTGTGTCTGTGCTTAAGAGCTTTGAAGATGTCTCTGTCGCCGCAGGAGCTAAAAGACTCAGATGATGGCACTCAGGTGAAAACACACACACACATACACATCACACACACACACACACACACACACACACGCACGCACGCACACACGCACACACACACACACGCAAACACGCACACACACACACACACAGTGGCGTACGTGTGTGCACGTGCACATAGAGATAGAGGCACATAAAGACACGCGTACATATCCTGAAATGAAGACAGAAAGACAGAAACGGACAGACACACACAAGCGCTAACGCGCATAGGCATATGCATATACACAGACACAAACATATACCTGTACATACACAACAACGCATACACACACATACTCATACACATAATATTCATATATATACACACACATAGCACACTAACATAGACAGACAGACACACAGACACACAGACAGACACACACATGCATACATAAATACATATATACATACATGCATACATACATACACACAAATATATACATACATACATACATACATACATACATGCATACATACATGCATGCATACATACATGCATACATACATACATACATACATACATACATACATACATACATTCATACATACGTCTGTGTTAGTGTGATGTGTGAATATGTACATGTGAATGCGTATGCGCATATGTATGAGTATGTGTGTGTATGTATAAATGTATATGCGTGTTTGTGTGTGTTTACATGTGCGTGTCTTTGTATGAGTTTGTGTGTTTGTGTATATATTTGTGCGGTCCGATCGTGTTATATTTGTGTGTGTTTATGTTTGAGTCTGTATGCATGCGTGTGTTTGTATATATATATGTATGTGTATACGTGTCTATAATAACAAACATGTGTTTGTCAGATTTTCTCTGTCATTTCTGGGTGGATCTTTAAAATGATTAGGTCCAAGATGCGAAACCTTGAGCAGTGGCGATCTGATAAGTGTGTGTGGAAGCCGTGTGGCCGAGGTGAAGAATACGCAAATTGAATTTAAAAAAGTGCATATAATCACATAATAACCCGCTTTTGAGGAAGGGGAGAGAACAGCACTTTCTCATGTTTCAGTTTCAGTTTCAGTTTCTCAAGATGACGTCTCCACGCTCGGAACAAATTCCATATGCACTAACGTCGCAGGTAATAATAATAATAATATATTTTATTTATATAGCGCAAAATCTTGACAAAATCAAATCTAAGCGCTGGGCGTATACATGCATACATACCTACATACATATGAGCGTATACATGCATACATACATGCTTACATACTTACATACATAAATCTAAGCTGAGCGTATACATGCATACATACATACATACATAAATCTAAGCGTATACATACATACATACATACATACATATGTACGCACATGCATACATAATAATTACAATATTTATATAGCGCAAATCTCGACAAAATCAAATCCAAGCGCCGAAAAGACACACACGCACACACGCACGCACGCACACACACATACACACACACACACACACACACACACACACACACACACACACACACACACACACACACACACACACACACATGCATGGCCACAAATGGGGAGAAAAGAATAAAAGCAATAAAAGCAAGAATAAAACCAATGGAAAACCACAGAGAGCACATCATATACAATTATATATTAAAACAAAGTGATTCCCCTCCGAGCGGAGACAGGCTGCAGAGGGGGTTGAGTGAGGTTAGGATTTTATGCAGAGGAGAAAAGGTGAGTTTTGAGAGCGGACTTGAAGGAGGCAAAAGTAGGTTGCTGACGGACTGAGAGAGGAAGTTTGTTCCAGGAGAGTGGACCAGAAACAGAGAAGGCTCGTGGACCATAGGTATTGAGCTTAGTGCGTGGAAAGCGAAAAGTCAGAGGATCGGAGGCAGAGCGGAGGGTACGTGAGGGAACATAGATCTCAAGTAGGCTTGACAGGTAATCGGGGGCTGCGTTATTGAGGCTTTTGTAGCACATGGTGTCTAGTTTGTACTGTATGCGCTTTGATACAGGGAACCAGTGAAGTTGTGCCAGGAGAGGAGATATGTGGTCAGCTTTTTTCTTTTTGAGTACAAGGCGTACAGCATTGTTTTGAATGCGCTGTAGGATGTGAATGGTGGAGGCAGGAAGACCAGACAGGAGTGAATTGCAATAGTCAATGCGAGACATTATGAAGGAGAGAACGAGTTTTGCAGTTGTTTCGACAGAGAGATACTTCCTGATCAGGCTTATACGATGGAGATGATAGTAGCAAGATCTGGCAGTTTGAGAAACAAAGTTGTTCATGGACAGGGTAGAGTCAATGCAGACACCAAGGTTTTTAGCTGAATCAGAAATTGGGACTGATGTGTTACATAATGGGAGAGAAAGAGGAGGCAGCTGGGAAAGTTTCTGACGGGTGCCAATGAGGATAGCTTCTGTCTTGTCGTCATTAAGCTGAAGTCTATTGTGTGTCATCCAGTTCTTAATGTCCGAGTAACACTCAGTGGTGCGAGTCAACAGGCGTTGTATATTATCAGGTGAGTCACTATCTTGAAGTTGGGTGTCATCAGCATAGAAGTGGTGTTTTATAGAGTGGGAGTTGATGATGGTGGACAGGGGGGAGTATAAAGAGTGAAAAGAACAGGGCCAAGGACAGATCCTTGTGGAACACCACAGGTCAGGTATGCAGGTTGAGAGTAAGTGCCATTGATGAGAACAGTTTGTTTTCTGTTTGATAAATACGAAGTGAAAAAGGAGAGAGCAATGTCAGAGATGCCAAAAGTATGATGAAGTCTAGAAAGGAGAATACCATGGTCAATGGTATCGAAAGCTGCAGACAGATCAAGGAGTGTGAGGAGAGAGACTTTGCCAGTATCAGTTGCAAGGAGGAGATTGTTGAGAATGTGTAGTAGGGCAGTTTCAGTGCTATGGCACTGGCGGTAGGCTGACTGGAAAGGATTGAGGAGATTGTTGGCAGACAGGTGAGAGTTCAGCTGGTTGAGGACGACTTTTTCAAGGAGTTTTGACAAGAAAGAGAGATTAGAGATAGGCTTGTAATTTTTCAGTTCATTTGGGTCTAAATTGTGTTTCTTGAGGAGAGGGTGAACAATAGCAGACTTGAAAGAATCTGGGACAGTTCCAGTTTGAAAAGAAGTGTTGATGATGTCAGTGATGAATGGGAGGAGAGTAGGGAGACAATCGGAGTAGAGAGAACCTGGAAGAGGATCCAGTTCGCAGGTTTTGAACGACATGGATCTGATTGTGTTGAAAATTTCTTCTTGTGAGACTGGGGTAAAAGTAGTGAGAGGTGTGCCAGAGAAGGAAGGGTCAGGTGGGCATGGTTGACAGGGTGTCCTGTCAAGCCTGTCACGAAGAGTTTGTATTTTGGTGGTGAAATACTTAGAGAATACAGATGGGAGTTCTTCATTTGTATGTTTTGTTGGGAGAGGTAAGTCTTTTCGTGTGCCAAGGAGATGATTCATGGTTGTAAAGAGTTCTTTTGAAGAAGAGGCATTCAGGATTTTGGTTTGGAAATAGCTTGTTTTTGCAGATGCAATGAGGGTGGATACTTTTGTTTTAGAGGCTTGGAAAAGTTGCCTGTGTACAGTGAGTTTGGATTTGCGCCAGCGGCGCTCTGCTCTGCGGCGGGCACGTTTTGCACAGGCAATCTCATGAGTGAGCCAGGGGGTAGGGGGGCGGTCAGGTAAAAGACGGGTTGTGGCTGGAGCATGAGTGTCCAGAAGATGGTGGAGAGTAGTATAGAATTCATCGGCAAGGTTATGTGACTTTTCAGAAAGGAGACGGGAGGCATCAGATGAAAATGTGGAGAGGTCGATAGATTTGAGATTGCGTCGAGTCACTGTGCGCGTGGTACGGGAAGGAGGAGAAATGTCAAGAGAACAGAGAATTGCAGAGTGGTCAGATGGAAGGGCTGAAGTTAGACGGGTAGAAAGAACTAAGCAGTTGTTAGTAGCTGAATTGTGGTGATCACGAGAAATGATCCAGTCAAGAATGTGACCTTTTTGATGGGTTGGTTCAGAAATGTGTTGAGTCATATTGTGATTGGACAGAGAGTTGATGATATGTCTTGTGTCATAACGGTGAGTGTTGTCATAGTGGACATTGATGTCACCTAGAATGATGAGATTTCCAGGTAAGAGGCAGTAGTGGTCAAGCAGTTGGTCAAAGTCAGAGAGAAACGTGGATGTGGTGAGTTTGTTGGCAGAGCTAGGTGGAGGTCGATAGACACAGGAGAAGGTGATGGGGTGAGGGGTGGATTGGAAGGATACTTCAACGTGCTCGAAAGAAGGATGGGAGAAAGGCAGAGACTGCGAGAAAGATAGGCGGGAATGGAGTGAGTCGTTGTAGAGGATGGCGATACCGCCACCTCGAGATGAGCGATGGAAAGAAGCAAGCCTGTAACCACTCGGAGTGAGGCTAGCATGTATAGGTTCATGACCAAGTGGGTTAAGCCATGTCTCTGTAATAAAAGCAATGTCAACGTGATCATCAGCGATAAAATCGGCAATGATCTCAGCTTTGCCATCTTTACATATTGATTGAGCGTTAAAAAGGCATAGTTTAAGTTTATCATATGGCGGCGGCCGAGGTGGCGAAGAAGGCGGCACCGACGGGACAAAAGACGACGGCGACACCAGCGGGGCAGAAGACGAAGGCAGCAACGATGGAACAGAAGAAGAAGACAAAGGTAGCACCGGCGGGACAGAAGACGAGGGCAGCGCCGGCGGGACAGAAGACGAAGGCAGCACCGGCGGGACAGAAGGCGAAGGCGGCACCACCAGGACAGAAGGCGAAGGCGAAGATGGCAGAGGAGGAGACAAAGCCCGCAGCAGCGAGGTCGAAGGCAGGGGCAGTGGAGGAGACGAGGAAGCAGAAAAAGAAAAGTGGCGTCGGGCTGGCACAGCAGGAGGCAGGTTGTGCCAAAGTCGGTGGAGACGTCCACCACGACAGGATCGCGCAGTGCGGGGCTTGCTACACAGCCCCAATGTACGTATGCGCTGGTAGACGCCTCCACCGAGGTAGCATTTGCTGTGTTTAAAAAGTGTCAGTCCAATTTGTTTAAGGACGGACGGATCCATAATTGAGAGCCAGTCAAGAGAGGATGATGTTTGCAGAGAACAACGAAGGTTTGGGAGCTGTAGCGTTGGGCGAACACAGTAGGCTAAAATGTTAACACAGTTCACAGGTTAAATGTCCGACCTAAACGGCAGAATTAAAATGACGAAAAGTAGGCATACGAAACTCTAAAATCAGATTATCCGGTAAAATATTCAAAATTTAAAAAAAATATTTACATCACCATTTGTCGGGACCCAAGAGGAATAAACTGATATAAAATTCAATGTACAAAAACAAATAGAACCACGATAAAATCACTGTAAAATACCACACACACTTTTGCTGCCTGCTGGCGCGACATCTACTCACAGGTGCCACGTGTATGGTGACCGTGGTAGATGCCTTAAGCCTGTACATAAACCCATGAGCTGCCCAGGTCTTGAGGCCCTACCTAGACTATGTTTTATCTAGTCCTGGTATTTTATCAGCCTACCACTGGAATAATCTTGGTTACATGTACATGACATGTGTATGTGTGTATCTTACCTTCAAGAAAGGAACACATATAATTATGAAGAAATAAATATATCATTAAAGGTCTGAATCACAACCCATCTAGCTATTCTGTATAAACTCGTCTCTCATGACAGACACCTCCCCCCCCCCCCCCTGGTTAATGCCCAAATGCTCAGCCATCTAGCAAATAGGTGAAGCAAATGTTTTCTTAATCATAGATAGGTAAATAAGTGAGTGAGTGAATAAGAAAGTAGGTAAACAAGCAAGTTAGCAGGCAAGTAGGCAAGCAAGCAAGTGAGTGAGTGAGTAAGTGAATAAAAAGTAAGTAAGTAGGTGAATAAATGAATACAAAATAAAGGAGTATGTAGATAAACAAACAGGTAAGAGATGAAAATAACAAATAACAGTAACTACATGCATATATCCACATGCCCGCACACAGACATACACACATACATTCATACATACACACCCATATCGACACAGCATGATGGCTGACAACAACAGCTACAACAACAGCGTTTAACAACATCAACAACACCAGCAAAGAGGAGACACCCATATATACATATCATGACTAACTTACAGACATATCTGGAGAACGATCAACAAAATCTATCAAACACATACACAGACGGTTTGGCAAACTTGCTTGTTCTTCAGTTGTCTGTTTCTTTTCTTCACTCTCTCAAGAACATCATAGAATACTTGATTTTTTTTTCACCGATGTGACAGTCCATGATTGTCCTCAATTTGCATAATGTTTTATCTTGTCTAATGCTTTTACAAAAGCGTGGGGATCTTGACAAATATCATGGTGTTTTATCCCGTCTTATACTTTCGCAAATGCCTGCAGATCTTTACAAGTACCAAGATGTTTTATCTCATCCAAAACTTTCACAGAAACAGGGAGATCTTGAGAAGTATGGAAAGCAGAATTTCTTATTTTTCTTTGTGTGTAAAAAAGAGGACAGTTATGGTGGACTTGACCATCTTTTCCTTTTGTGGTACTTTTTTTAAATGTATGTTTTAACAGGGGACTTGGTCTGTGGGGGAGGGGGAAGTTTGAAGTTCAATGCACTAGTTAATTGTAGCCTAGGGCTGCAATGTCCCATTTATGAAAACTCCAGTCACTGAAAGAGATAATTTCCTAATTACCAAGTGAAGTTCACTCTTCATTTCAAGCCACTTCAGTGCAAAAGGGATGCAAAACTATGTGTGTGTGTGTGTGTGTGTGTGTGTGTGTGTGTGTGTGTGTGTGTGTGTGTGTGTGTGTTGTGTTGTGTGTGTGTGTGTGTGTGTGTTTGTGTTTGTGTGTGTGTTTGTGTGTGTGTGTTTGTGTTTGCGTGTGTTTCTGCATGTGTGTTCGTGTGTGTGTTTGTATGTGTGTGTGTTTGTGTGTGTGTGTGTTTGTATGTGTGTGTTTGTGTGTGTGTGTGTGTGTTTGTGCGTGTGTGTTTGTGTGTGTGTGTGTTTGTGTGTGTTGTGTGTGTTTGTGTGTGTGTGTGTGTGTGTTGTGTGTGTTTGTGTGTGTGTGTGCGTGTGTGTGTGTGTGTTTGTACGTGTGTG
The DNA here is from genome assembly GCA_030674185.1 of Monoplex corrugatus. NCBI lineage: Eukaryota > Metazoa > Mollusca > Gastropoda > Littorinimorpha > Ranellidae > Monoplex > Monoplex corrugatus. Next base: position 66,903,104 of record CM060305.1, read on the forward strand.
TGTGTGCGTGCGCGCGCGCGCGCGCGCGCGTGTGTGTGTATATGTGTGTGTGTGTCTTGG
>CM060305.1:66935663-66938163 GCA_030674185.1 Monoplex corrugatus
CCATGATGGTATAAAAGATAAAAGAAAGAAAAACTAACTAGTTCAAACCGCATATCTACAAACTTGGACCATCTCTTACTGGTATTAGAACTGAATTATGCACTTGCTTTCACTATTTGTCACAGAGGTGAGTAAAGAAACAAAACAAAACAAAACAAACAACAAGCAAACAAACAAACAAACAAGCAAAAAACCAACCAAACAAAACAACAACAACAACAACAAAACCCCCAGGAAATTTCGAGGTCAAAAGAAAGTAAACGCATGTTTTAATAAAAACGACATATTTGGTTAAACCATTGCTTACTTCAGAAAATTATAACCTTGAGAAATGTCAAACGGCTGTCTAATAATACCACAGTTTTGCAACTACTTTTCTAATTTTGGAAAATACGTGGATCTCCCTTTTTTTCCCCAAACATTTTAACTGAGTGCCCAAGTTTCTGGTGATTACTTTCTAATCTTAGCCGGTGTAACATTCACGCGCAAGTTCAGTGCACTAAGTTCACTTCGCTAGTTACAGCATTACCACGTATGGCTTGTTTCCATAACTGCCGTGCCAGGAATGCCATTGATCACGAAACAGGTCACCATCCCTTGTATAAATTCTACGTGCTGTCGAGAGTTTATAGTTCTACTTACTTTGGTGGACTTTTCGCTTAATACGTTCGTACCACTTCAACCTGTTATCCGATCTCTCTTTCTTTGTTTGGAAAATGGACTTGGTAATGACAGCGTGCTTTTAATAGCTCTCGCTATCTGATATACTGTTACCTTGGAGTCTACTTCTGTTCAACTGAGTGATTTATTACACACTGTATGTGGGTCAACCTTGCTGTTGTTTGAACACACTAGCCTATTCTGTTGTCGCTGGCTAGACTGATTCTTAATTCGCCTCTCGTGTTCCAGATACTACATTTTGCCATAGAGAAATACATTAAATAAAAAAAAAAAGAGACATGGAGGAATATAGAATGATTAATAAGATCAAATAAACAAATAATTTAACAAACAAACAAACAAACAAACAAACAAACAAACAAACAAACAAACAAACAAACGAATGAATGATCGAACGCACGCACGCACGAACGAACGAACCAACGAACAAACAAACAAACGAACGAACGAACGAACGAACGAACGATTAAACAAACAAACAAATAGATATAGATAATAATCATAGACAAATAAAAAATAGACAAATAAATGAATACATAAATAAATAAATGAAGGTTCTAAGAATCGCCACATTGTATCACATTCAGGCGTTTAAGTACTGATTGTCGTGTCGGACAAGGACACATTTTAAGAATCATACTGACAGTTACCCTTCTGTCTCTTAACTAAGATCATTTTCAAAATGCCTTTGTGAGGATAATTTATGAGTTGACATATATTTCATTTCAGATCACATTTATTTGATAAGAGTAAATAAAAAACCTCGTAACCTTTTTGATATGAAAAAAAGCTAAAAGAGATATCTGTACGCTATTTTCTGTATTAGACTGCTCCATATACCCAAACTTCCTGAATTATTCTGCATGCTTTGTGAATGATGAGGTTCCTTTATCCTTATATAATCAGTAGCAAGAAACTTAAGGGAGAGCTGAACAACAGACATTCGTTAGAGGACACCCCACCCCCCACTTCCACATCAAACATGTCTTTTGACTCTTAACTCCATACATGTTAAAGAGGCCAGGCTACGTCCAGGTCATGACTCCTGGTTGACCCTCTACTGTCACCTTTTCTCCCCTCTTTCTGGGCTCGAACTCGCGTCTTCAAGGTGGTCGGACGTCTCTTGACCAAGTCGAAATAATCATATGCCATAATGAACAATCAAAAATTGAGCTTTTTATAACGAAAAGCCAATCAAAATAATTGTATACTATAATGAACAACCAAAGTAAGCTTTATAACAAAAAAGATAGAGAGATTGACCAGCTAACTATAGGTAGACGTTAACAATATTTACGTTTATATTCTCATTTGCCTGTTCTTGTGTGTTCTTGTCCTTGTTTGGCTTTGTTTTTTTGTTCTTAGAGAACTGAAACCAGACATGAAATACATACTATGCTGTACATAATGGCATAGAAGGATGGCGCACTCTTAAAAGTTCAGCAAACCACACAACGAACCAGAAAAACACAAACTGAGAATTAGAATGCGTATTTAATTAGAAAAAAAGAAGCACATTTTCGGCCAGTTGGGATCTGTAATAAAAGACGAAAAAGAATAAATGCACAACAAGTCTTTTAGCCCGTGTTGTGGACTTATTCTTTCTTATGTTTTGTATACGCTTGACAAAGACCAACTGGCCGAAAATTATTTGCCCCTGTCGTGTTTTGTTGTATTAAGTACGCGTGCTAATTTTTTTATGTGCGTGCACGCGGGCGCGCGCATGTGTGTGTATGTGTGTGTATGCGTGCACGCGCGCGCGCGCGCGTGTGTGTGTATGTATGTGTTGTTTGTGTTTGTGTGTGTGTGTGTGTGCTTG
>CM060305.1:66963163-66965663 GCA_030674185.1 Monoplex corrugatus
TGACATATAATTCTATCGCGGACAAATGACAGAGATACACAAACCAACACTTGTTTTTGGCAGACACGCAAAACCTCCACACATTCTCACAAAAACAACATAATACGTTCTGAAATACAGGTCACAATCGAGTCTGAATTTCGTTTCAATAACAGATAATTACCGTTTCAATAACAGATAATTGCCGTTTCAATAACAGATAATTGCCGTTTCAATAACAGACACCGTTTCAATAACAGATAATTACCGTTTCAATAACAGATACCGTTTCAATAACAGATAATTACCGTTTCAATAACAGATAATTGCTGTTTCAATAACAGATACCGTTTCAATAACAGATAATTACCGTTTCAATAACAGATACTTACCGTTTCAATAACAGATAATTACTATTTCAATAACAGATACCGTTTCAATAACAGATAATTACCGTTTTAATAACAGATAATTGCCGTTTCAATAACAGATACCGTTTCAATAACAGATAATTACCGTTTCAATAACAGATAATTGCTGTTTCAATAACAGATACCGTTTCAATAACAGATAATTACCGTTTCAATAACAGATAATTACTATTTCAATAACAGATACCGTTTCAATAACAGATAATTACTATTTCAATAACAGATACCGTTTCAATAACAGATAATTACTATTTCAATAACAGATACCGTTTCAATAACAGATAATTACTATTTCAATAACAGATAATTACTATTTCAATAACAGATAATTACTATTTCAATAACAGATACCGTTTCAATAACAGATAATTACTATTTCAATAACAGATAATTACTATTTCAATAACAGATACCGTTTCAATAACAGATAGTTACTGTTTCAATAACAGATAATTACCGTTTCAATAACAGATGATTACCGTTTCAATAACAGATAATTACTATTTCAATAACAGATACTTACCGTTTCAATAACAGATACTTACCGTTTCAATAACAGATAGCTACCGTTTCAATAACAGATAATTATTGTTTCAATAAGAGATGATTACCGTTTCAGTAACAGACAGTTACCGTTTCAATAACAGATTGTTACAGACAGTGGTGTATAATGCCTACATGTTAAGAAGAATGTCAAGACCCTTTTTTTCAGAAACATTTTTATTCGCTTTTTTGTTTTAACACTTATTTTTGTTTTACGATAGACAGACATCAATCATACAAAGTGCTAAAGAAAAGTCATATACATATGAAAAAGTATTGACATATAAACACCATATAACATAGAGAATATACATAATATTTCATACATTGAAGTACATGTCAATAGAGTTTTACAATGTTTCTTTTAAATTATATCTTATTGCTGTATGACAATCAAACATCAACTGGGAATGTGGTGAAAGAAAGGATATCAATTCAATTTATACATATACGAAACTTATTCTTGACATACGAACAACATATAACATACAGAACATTTATGACAATATTCTAAATAGTAACCTCACGAAGATGAAAAGCATTCTTACCAACAAATGCCTATCAATTAACATCAGGAAGAGAGTTCTTGAATATTATGTAGAACCAATACCTTTATACGGTTGTGAGGTGTGGACAGTCAACAAGCAAAGCTAGAACAAAATTGAGGCAGCCTAGATGTGGTTTCTAAGAAGAATACTGAGAGTTCCATGGACAGCAAAGAAAACAAACGAGACAGTCTTAATGGAGGCAGACACAAGAAGATCATTCATAAGGAAGATTAGGAAAAGACAGGCAACATTTTTGTAGGCCATTGTATGAGGAGGGGGGAATTGGAGCACCTGGTCACGACGGGCAAGCTGGAGGAGAAGACAGCACCAAACAGACCCAGGGAGAAGATACTGGACGGACTTGCAGAGTGGCTGAGGACAAAGAGGTTGAAGGAGATGCATAAGACAACAAGAGATAGAGACAGATGGAAGTCCATGATCGCCAACGCCATGCCGCAAGGCACCTGATGATGATGATGATGAGCTTCAAGCCCTTACCAACGCGTTGGGTTCATGTTCAGCTTATAGCTTATACACTGATCACTTTGGATCTTTTAATTCCATCACATGGTATCTGTGGCATAAACATAGTATAGTGCATAGTTATAGTGAAACAAATGGCTAAATATCTTGTATTCAGGGTGGCTTCCATTTTTCAAACTCTGCATGCGTCTTTCACCAGGTTGTGAAATAGAATGTTGTAGTGATATGTCCACTGAGTGTGTGTGTATTCTGTGTGTGTGTGTGTGTGTGTGTGTGTGTGTGTGTGTGTGTGTGTGTGTGTGTGTGTGTGTATCTGTGTGTGTGTGTATCTGTGTGTGTGTGTGTGTGTGTGTGTGTGTGTATCTGTGTGTGTGTGTGTCCCTCTCTCTCTCTCTCTCTCTCTCTCTCTTCTATATATTATATATATATAAATATATGTATATATATATATATATATATATATATGTATATATTGCTATTGTTATGTTTTAATGCCCAGTCTATTGCGTGGAGCCA
>CM060305.1:66968163-66975663 GCA_030674185.1 Monoplex corrugatus
TGAGCGTGAGGGAGGAGTGTCTGCATGTGTGAATGAGTGTGCGTATGTGTGTATGTGAAAGAGAATGTGTGATTGTGTGAGTGAGTGCGTCCGTGCGTGTGTGTGCTGTTTGTGTGTGTATGTGTGTATGTGAGTATGTGAGTATGTGAGTGTGAGTGTGTGTACACATAATACATACATACATACATACATACATACATACATACATACATACATACATACATACATACATACATACATACGTACATGCATACATATATACATGCATATATATAAATTTGTGTGTTTGTGTGTGTATGTGTGTGTGTGTGTTTGTGTGTGTATGTTTTGTGTGTGTGTGTCTCTTTTTCTCTCTCTGTATGGGTGTGTGTGAGTGCGCGCAAGCGCGCGCATTTAGGAACATGAAGCCGAATTTGATTAATATTTTCGTTCCTTTTGTTATACGCAATAAAGTTCAGGCATAGAAAATACATGTGATAACACACAGGAAATATTAATACTATCACATGAATGATACTGAACATACATAAACATGAAACTGAATTTGTTGTTTTGAGATGTTGATCAGTTCAGTCAAAAGTAACACTGTTTTGAACATATAGCATCAGACCAAAATTTCAAACACCTTCTTTCTTCTTCGTCTTCTTCTTTGTCTTTTTCTTGTTCTTGTTCTTCTTGTTCTTCTTCTTCTTCCTCCTCTCCTTCTCCTCCTCCTCCTCTTCTTGTTCTTCTTCTTTTACTTTTTTGTTCTTCTTCTCTTCTTTTATTGTTCTTGTTCTTCTTCTTCTCTTTCCTCGTCTTTTCTTCTTTTTCTTCGTTCTTCTTACCATTCTCCCAGTATTCTTTTCTTGATTTATTTGAATCTTGTGTTATAGATTTACTGACCCATTTTGTGGTGTATTTCTTGCTGATATAAATATATATTGACATATTAGCAACAGCAAGTTTAAAAAATGGCATTTAGTCAATAACATTTACCGTCAAGAAGTAAAGCATCGTTGTTGTTATCGTTCAAAAAATGTTTTGACAACAAAGCACTCACGTCAGGACACCACACACGCAGTACATATAATTCTGGCCGTGGGTCCTAAACCATTGATACAGGAACGTACTTCATTCCCTACGTATGGCTACATTTACTTTTAATTGGTTTGCAAATCGACATAAACAACAGATCAAGCGATAACGATAAATACTGAGAGAGAGTGAAAAAAAAAAAAAGAGAGAGAGAGAGACAATGACAATGACAATGACAATGATGTTTTATTTTCCAACGGTAAAAGTTATTGGCTAGGAGCCATTTTTCAAACTTGCCGTTGCTATTCTATACACATGACATTTGTTTATAGTAACAAGTACAGCTTAAAATTAAGATAAAATTACAGTGAAATGAGGAAACGTACACAGTTAGCACTTAGAGATAGATAGATAGAGAGAGAGGTAAATAGTATAGATAGATAGATAGATAGAGAGAGAGAGAGAGAGAGAGAGAGAGAATGTGTGTATGGTGTGTGTGTGTGTGTGTGTGTGAGAGAGAGAGAGTGTGAGTGTGTGTGTGTGGAGTGGTGTGTGTGTGTGTGTGTGTGTGTGTGTGTGTGTGTGTGTGTGTGGTGTGTGTGTATGTGTGTGTGTGTGTGTTGTGTGAGGGAGAGAAACTGAAATAGTGAAAAGGGAGAGGGGAGAGATAGAGAGAGAGAGAGAGTGAGAAAGGGAGAGTATGTTTGTATGTGTGTATGTGTGTGTGTGTGTGTGTGTGTGTGTGTGTGTGTGTGTGTGTGTGTGTGTGTGTGTGTGAGTGTCTATGTATGTGTGTGTGTGTGTGTGTGTGAGAGAGAGAGAGAGAGAGAGAATGTGTGTGTGCGTGTGTGTGTGTGTGTGTTGTGCTCGCGCGCGCGCGTGTGTGTGTGTGCGTGAGAGAGAGAAACTGAAATAGTGAGAAGGGAGAAGGGGAAGAGAGAGAGAGACAGAGACAGAGACAGCAGAGACAGAGACAGACAGACAGACAGACAGAGACAGAGACAGAGACAGAGAAAGAGGGAGAGAGAGAGAGAGAGAGAGAGAGAGAGAGAGAGCAGCCAGCCAGCCAGCCAGACAGACAGACAGAGAGACACAGAGACACAGAGACACAGAGACACAGAGACACAGAGAGGCAAGAGAGAGAGAGAGAGAGAGAGAGAGAGAGAGAGAGAGAGAGAGAGAGAGAGAGACAAAGAGAGAGAGAGAGGAGGGGGAGAAGGAAGCGGGGAGAAATAATTATAAAAGACAGACAGAAACAGAGACACGTAATACATCTTAGCCAGACAAATCGGCGAGAACTAAAGTAAGATACCCTGACTGTCTTCACTTTCCCTTTTCAGTCTCGTTTGTTTTTGTTACTTTTTTCAAATGGAGGTTGTTTTATATCGGCTGGAGAGAGGGCATGTGCGTACATGTGTGTGTGTGTGTGTGTGTGTGTGTGTGTGTGTTACGTGTATGTGTGTGTGTGCGTGTGTGCATGAGTGCGTGTTTGTGTGTGTGTGTGTGTGTGTGTGTGCGAGCGTGCATGTGTGTGTGTGTGTGGTGGGGGGGAGGGTGAGTGTATGTTCGCAACGCGTGGGTTTGCCTCTGTGCGAGTGTGTCTATGCGTGTGTGCGTACATGTGTGTGTGTGTGTGTGTGTGTGTATGTGTTGTGTGTGTGTATGTGTGTGCGTGTGTGTGTGTGTGTGGGGGGGGGGTGAGTGTATGTTCGCAAGCGCGTGGGTTTGCCTCTGTTCGAGTGTGTCTATGCGTGTGTGCGTACATGTGTGTGTGTGTGTGTGTGTGTGTGTGTGTGTGTGTGTGTGTGTGTGTGTGTGTGAGTGAGTGTGTGTGTGTGAGTGTGTGTGTGTGTGTGTGTGTGTGTGTGTGAGTGTGTGTGTGTGTGCGCGCGTGCGCGCACGCGTACGTGTGCGTGTGCGTTTGCCTGTGTGTGTGTGTGTGTGTGCGTCTATCTCTGTGTCACAACAACATGTGAACAAGATTTTCTTAGCTCATTCTGCATAGATTTTATCCACCATATTTTCGTCAAAGCTGTGGACAGTTAAACATCATGAAAGCGTAAGGTTGGAAGATATACCGTCAAGATCAAGCTCAAACGAAACAAAAACGAAAAGTCAAATATCAATATTTTTTCGAAAGGTATTTATCTTCGAAAAGCACATACAAAAAAGAACATTAATGAAGGATATTAGAAAAGACAAGCACCACTTGTAGTACATTTTATGAGACAAGACAAATTTGAGCACCTAGTCACAACAGAAAAGGTAGAAAGAGGGGAAGAGAGCACCAGGTCCACCCAGGAAGAAGACATTAGACAGTTTTGTAGAATGGATGGGGACAGAAAGGGTAGAAGATATACTTGCAGCGACAAAAGATAGATTCCTGATGAGGGCCATGATCGCCAACGACATACGGCATGGCACATGATGATGATGATGTTCGATGTGATGATGATGATGATGATAATGATGACGAGACGATGAGATGTGACGACGACGACGACGACTGAGACGATGATGTTGTTGTTGTTGTTGTGATGATAATGATGATGATGATATGATGATGATGATGATGTGTTGATGATGATGATGATGATGATGATGATGATGATGATGATGATGATGATGATGATGAGGCGAACACACTTTCTCAAGAACTTCTGATAATATGTGAAATCTTTTTCACTGTAGTGATAGTCTGTCATTGTCCTCGATGCAGAACATATTTCATTTCACCCAAGTCTTACAGTCGAAGTTTTCATGAGAAGTAATACATAATCTATAATATATTTTTTTTGGTAATAATTCGTGTATAAAAAGGGATAGTTTTAGAATGGCTTGGTGACCCTGTTTCTTTCCTTTTCTCTATTTCTTTTCCCTTTCATTCATTATTTTTTTCTCTCGCTTGGCAAGCTGTTGCTTGCAGAAAATTTGCCTGAAGTGTGTCATTACGTGTGTGGAGGAATTTTAAGTGAAATTCAAAAAAAGAAGGGTGAGGTAAATGAAGTACATAATTATGTTACCATAACACAGAGGATTAAGTGGAGAGAGGTGGTAATGCTCTATATCATTCTAGGGAGAGAGACAGCATTATGATGGCGATTCGAAGCTTTTATCCCTCCCCACTGTGCCTTCTCTCACTCCAATTGATAGCTGGTTAGACTCGAGACCGCTCGTACCAATGTTTTTTTTCCTCTCGATGTATTCAAACTCCTCATTCTCTGTGCAGTCTCAATGGAAGCGGTAGCTTTACCTCTGCTACAACCAGAAAGAGAGAGAGAGAGAGAGAGAGAGAGAGAGAGAGAGAGAGATAGAGAAGAGAGGAGAGAGAGATAAAGACAAAGAAAGAGGGCGAGAGAGAGAAACAGAGTCAGAGACAGACAGAGAGACTGACGGAGAAATACAGAATCGACAAAAAGACACTGACAATGACACATGGTCTATTGTGAGGGCCTCCGACCCATGACAGAGAGTTAGAGAGAGAGAGAGAGAGAGAGAGAGAGAGAGAGAGAGAGAGATTGAGAGACAGAGACAGAGACAGAGACACAGAGAACAGAGACAGAGACACAGAGAGACAGAGAGACAGACAGAGAGACAGAGAGACAGAGAGAGAGAGAGAGAGACTGAGAGAGACAGAGAGAGAGACAGACAGACAGAAAGAGAAGAAAGAAAGAGAGGAAGAGAGAGAGAGAGAGAGAGAGAGAGAGAGAGAGAGAGAGACAAACAGACAGACAGATAAAGCACACAAACAGAGAGAAAGAGAGAGAGAGAGACAGACAAAGCACACAAAGAGAGAGACAGACAGACAGACAAACAGACAGACAGACAGACAGAAGGAAGACAGAGACAGAGACAGAGAGTCAGAAGGACAGAGAGAGAAGAGAGAGAGAGAATTTTTGTCGTAGACATTTAGACAGACAAACAGAAACAGAGACACACAGTATGTCTCTGCCAGAGAAATCAACGAGACTAAAATAAAATAACCGTAATTCTTCTCCTTTTCTATTTCTTTACTTTCGTTCCTTTCTTTTTACATTTTCCCCTTATATCTTTCTTTTCTCTGCAGAACGTAGATACCGTAATTCCATCTTGTCGTCTAGAGAATTGCGGCTTGCTGAGAATCTGCTTAAAGTATGGCATCGTGGATGCGGGGGAATGTTGGAGGGAAATCAGTGCAAAAGTGGGGGACTCTAAATTCATGTGCACACTTCACCTTTTGTCGATCCATTTTTATTTCAATAAACGCAGTATTCCTTTCCCCTCCCCCACAAATGGGTAATATGTGTATTGTGTGTGTGTGAGTGTTTGTGTGTGTGTTTTGTGTGTGTGTGTGTGTGTGTGTGTGTGTGTGTGTGTGTTGTGTGTGTCTGTGTGTTGTCTGTGTCTGTATGTAATGTGTGTCTGTGTGTCTGTGTGTGTATGTGTGTCTTTGTGTGTGTGTGTGCTCTGTATGTGTGCATGTATGTGAATGTGTGTGTGTGCATAATATGTGTATGGTTTGTGTGCGTGTGTATGTGTATGTGTTGTTGTATGTTGTGTGGAGTGTTAATAGTATGGCTGAATCTAGCCTTAATTTGGATGAAATGCAGAGCTAGACGTTTTTACTTCGTACATGTTAATGGGCAAAAAGTGTCACTGGTATTTTACCAGAACAGTAATAATTAGTCTCGATTCTACAGATAACAGGTCAACAAAGAATTAATTGAATTCCATCTTTGGTAGAATTTTTTTTTCTCTTTGTCTTTATTTCTTTTGGGTTGATTCCAACATGGAGAGTAGACGGCAAAATGCAGCAATACTGCAGTTTTTGTTCTTTTCGGAAGTGTATTTTCGTTAAAAAACTTTTGCAAGGAAATACTTTAAAAACCGAAACACGAAAAGACAACAAGATTGCGTATTTAATTCAGGGTCAAATGTTCGAGTTTCTGTCAAGTTTGCGTAAAGACAACATTGACACAAATTGCACCAACTTAGGATAAAGTTTGTCATCATCATCATCATCATGTGCCCTGCCGCATGGCGTTGGCGATCATGGCCTCCATACGAATCTATCCCTTTTTGCTGCAAGAACATCTCCCAACCTCTCTGTCCTCAGTCACTCTGCAAGTCCATCCAGTATTTTCTCCCAGAATCTACCAGGTACTCTCTTTCCCTACAGCTTTCCTGTTGTGACCAGGTGTTCTAATTTCTCTTGCCGCATAACACGTCTTATGAATGTCGACTGTCATTTCCTAATCTTTTTTTTACCAACGATTTTCTTCTTGTGTCTGCATCCTTCTAGACTGTGTCGTTTGTTTCCTTGTGTCCACAGAATTCTAATATCTTGCTGTCCACGAATTCTAATATTCTTCTTAGGGTACACTTTTCTTGCATGTGTTTGTTCAAACGAGATAAGTACATTTCACATAAGTGATCGCAGTATTTTTTATTAAAAATTTATCTTAGTTGAAAGAGTCAGACCACGACCAAGATCAGTTTAGTCGATGGAGTATAAGAACCATGTCCAAGACGGGTTTTGAACCTTGTGCCTCTGATTTTCTTCAGCTCTGTTGATCTGCGAGCAGAGAGCGGTCCATCCTGATTTCCATTCGTGCAGAGAATGGTAATTGGCTCTGACGTCCATTGAGTAAGAAGACTTCTACCACATTCTGGGCGACCTATGTGCGACTGATGTTATCATGGTATTGACATAATCGCATAATTCTCTAGAGGGTCCAGACTTCCCTTCTAGCAAAATATGTTACACAAAGATTACATAACAGATGCATGTTGTCAGCTGAAGACAATGGAAAATCCAAGGGAATTTCCTCCTCAAGGCCTCAGCAAGTTAAGCACAGACTTCCTTGTCATTGAAGATGGTTTCGTGAAAGCCAGGCTTTTGGAATCAATAACTGCGGGAAGAATTTAGATACATAAATACACACAAGCACACACACACGTATACATATACATACATATCTATCTATCTATCTATCTATCTATCTATCTATCTATCTATCTATCTATCTATCTATCTGTCTGTCTGTCTATCTATCTATCTCTGTCTGTCTACCTGCTGCCTATCTATCTATCTGTCTGTCTGTCTGTCTATCTATCTATCTATCTATCTATCTATCTATCTACTCTATCTGTCTATCTATCTATCTTATCTACTATCTATCTATCTGTCTGTCTGTCTATCTCTCTCTCTCTCTCTGTCTACCTGCCTGCCTATCTATCTATCTGTCTGTCTCTCTCTGTCTATCTATCTATCTATCTATCTGTCTGTCTATCTATCTATCTATCTGTCTGTCTGTCTGTCTGTCTATCTATCTCTGTCTGTCTACCTGCCTGCCTGTCCGCCTGCCCGCCTATTATCTATCTATCTGTCTGTCTGTCTATCTATCTATCTATCTGTTTGTCTGTCTGTTTGTCTATCTATCTATCTATCTATCTGTCTGTCTGTCTATCTATCCATCTATGCATCTATCTATCTATCTATCT
>CM060305.1:67000663-67003163 GCA_030674185.1 Monoplex corrugatus
CTAGACGTTTGTCGGCCTGTGTATCTGACTTGAGAAAAACAAAAACCGCAATTGAACATTTCTCGGTTCTTCACCACAGTTTTAAAGACAGATTTCAATGACAAATTTTAAGACATGGGAAGTCAGCATTGAGTAGAATTTCAATGTAGGAGACCCTTTTTCCTAGCCACATCGATTGGAAATGTCAATGGACTGTTTGTATTCTAGTAGATAAAGAACGTACCTAGGGAGCAAAGAACCCGAGTTCCATTACCAGTCAATTTTCTCCACCCCACCACGAGACTTTGACGAGCGGTCCGGGTGCTAGTCTTTCGGATTAGAGAATAAACCCGTTGACCCGTGTGTAACATACATTTAGGGCACGTTGAAAATCCCACGACAATAAAAAGAAAGAATTGTCCTTGGTCAAAATCTGTAGCAAAATAACTTAAGTTTCAGTTTCAATTTCAATTTCTCAAGATGACGTCTCCGCGCTTGGAATGGATTCCATATGCACTAATGTCACAAGTGCCATGTGATGGAGAAGGTCCTACAAAAATTAGCAGAGCGTGGTTACGACCCACGGACCTCTGGGTTATGGGCCCAGCACGCTTCCACTGCGCCAGTCTGCTTACAAAGAAACAACAAAACTGAAAAACACGCGAAAAAGGTTAAAAGAATGGGTGGGCTGTGGCGACGTGCTTTCCCTGAGGAAAAGCGTTTTCTCATTTCACTCGGGGGTGGGTGGTGGGTGGGGGGACCTGTTGTAACCCTTTCTACCTCCACCCACCCTTTTTAAAAAAAAGTCTGTCACGGTCGCTGAGGTAGTTATTTTTTAAAACTGCAGACATTTTTGGTGGCCAAATTACTCGCTAGTGCTTTCCCTCTCTCTGTTCCGTTTCAGTCTTCTTCTCACATTGCCATTTCCATTCATGACTGTTGTGGGGACAGATGACTGCCAGCAGCAATGAGTTTGAAAGGCAAATGCCGTGTGATGTAAAGGTCTCTCTCACGTCATCCGGCCCGGGTTTTCCTTGACTATTTATTTTGGTTAACAACTATATAACCCACTACGGGTTTGCTTTGTCTGTCGTAATTTCTGGGACGTTCCGATTTGCTCCTTTACCCTCCCGCCTTTTCAACTTCACATGCGTGCGCGCGAGGACAGACACACACAGACACACAGGCACACACACACACGCACACACACGCACACACACACACACACACACACACACACACACACACACACACACACACACACAGAGGCACGCACGCGTGCGTGAGCTCACACACACACACACACACAAACAAACACACACAACCACACACACAAAACACACACACACACAACACACACACACACACACACACACACACCACAAAAGAAGGTGTAAAAGTTCCTAGATTGGCTTCACCCGAAGGGTTGAGCGGTACTCGAAAGTACCTCTGTCCAACGCTGTTTGATGTTTAGCTTATCAAAAATTGGTTCCCTGTCTTTGCTGTTAATTACTGTTGTTGGGTTAAAAGGTTCTTTAAGGCTACGCATGGATTTCACCCTTATGTAGACCTGTTGTGAGTCCTCTTTTCATTGATTGGTCAACTGTCAACTGTGTCACATGACGCCTCCATGAGTTATCCTTTGAAGTTCCGGCAGTTCTCTTTGCTTCAGTTTGGCTTTCCTGTATTCAGTATCAGGTTTGTAACGGCAAACGGAAAAAGAAAGAAAGAAAGAAATCACAAAATATTGCAATAATAAAGTTTCTTATAGAAAACAGACAATCACAAAATGCTGCTGATGTCAGGTTTCTTACATGTAATTACATGGTCGACTGTTGTGGTCGATAAATTCTAACCTGGCACTTTATTTATTTGTGTACCCTCATGTAGGAGGATCTCAGGCCCAAAGTCTGATGCATACAAGCGGCCGCATACAGGACACTCGATGGAACGCTCTGTAGAGTTGGTTCTGGCCTTTATTGCTGCACGCTTTTCCACTTGTCTGCTTCGTCTTTCATTTTCATAAGCTTCTGTTCCCTTGCGAATAACTTGCCTCCATTCAGACCTGTTTGTGGCCATGATTTCCCATTGTTCTTCATCGATGTCACATTTGTGGGGGATTTTTTTTCAGGGTGTCTTTGTAAGGAAGCTTTGGCCGTCCTCTTGGTCGATGGCCCTTTGTTAGTTCACTGTAGAAGAGCTGCTTCTTATAATAATAATAATAATTACAATATTTATATAGCGCAAAATCTTGATAAAATCAAATCTAAGCGCTGAAGCTCTTATGGAGAAGAAAAAAAAAGACAAAGTCAAAAATACTGCAATTATGAAAGAACACGGCTGTTTTATCAGATAATGTTAGTCTGTTACAGTCACTAAGTATTTCTGGCCTGATTCCGTTTCTTGCAGACTGCTGCAGCTTGCCATATTGAAAGTTCTGGCCCATTTGACGAGTCGAGCGTAAAATGCTTTGCAGGCACAAAACATACAATCAGTGGCGTTGTTGTGCCATGCTGTGGGC
>CM060305.1:67008163-67018163 GCA_030674185.1 Monoplex corrugatus
GTTATAATATATAATTGTATATGCTATGCTCTCTATAATTTTCCATTGGTTTTATTCTTGCTTTTATTGCTTTTATTCTTTCTCCCCATTTATAGCCATGCGTGTGTGTGTGTGTGTGTGCGTGCGTGTGCGTGCGTGCGTGCGTGCTTGCGTGTGTGTCTGCTTCAGCGCTTAGATTTGATTTTATCAAGATTTTGCGCTATATAAATATTGTAATTATTATTTATAATTATTATTATTATTAATTATGATGCAATGCTCAACACTAGACTGAGACTTCGTGACAAGGCTGTATTCTATTCACATTTTTTAATAATATATGCTTGCATCAACCAGGCTCGAGCAATAAGGGCACCTGCGTTGCTGGTCAGAAGATTTGAGCAGTACCCTCAATGACACAACTGTAAAATGGATAAGGTTCGATGAGCGTGTGGTCCCAATCTTCCAGTGGGGCCATTAGCACGTTCAACTCTGACTTGGAGCTGACCGAGGCTGTAAAGATCCTACACAAATATTTTGAAGGAGTTGGTAAGATTCGAACCCACAACCTAGCAGTCTGTAGTTTGTTGCGCTAACAACCGTGCCTCGGCGACCGGTTGTTATAGTACGACAAGCAATTGTAGGTTTCTGGAACCATTTCTTTATCTGTAGACGTCTCGCTGTTCAGACGTGTGATCAGGAAGTATGACAACTATAGACGCATGTCAGACAGTGTAAGCCAACCAAGTGTTATGCAATTTCCTCCTGTCTGCCTTCACATTGGTAGCAATAAACTCTGGGAAGAGCTGAGCAGCAGGAGGTCTTCGGAGGAGAACTCTTCCTCCCCCTCCCCCCTCCCCCACATGCAAATGTTTTGGCCCTAAACTCTTTACTCTCTAAGGGTCTGGGCCGCATCCAAGTCATTTTTAAAGAATTACCGTACTTAAGTATGATTTCCTTTGTGCTCATGTTGTTTTTATTATTGTTTGTTTGTTTGTGTCTTTGTTTGTTTGTTTCTTTATTTGTTTGTTCGTCTCATTTTCTGCGTCGATTGAATACCCACAGAAGCTGGCACAATTTTTTTACAATGCGATGATAATGATGATGACGATGAGGATGATAATCACGTTGCTTTGGAGTTCCATCTAGGATTGAGACTGCGTGACAGGGCTGTACTCTACGTTTACTATCATAAGATGTTCTCGGATCAAACAAGCCCCTGATGTACAGAAACTTGCGGTCTTCATCATCACCATGTGCCCTGCCGCATGGCGTTGGTAATCGTGGCCCTCCATATGCATCTATCCTTTGTCGCCGCAAGCACATCTTCCACCCTCTCTGTCCTCAGCCACTCTGCAAGTCCATCCAATATTTTCTCCCTGGGTCTATCTGGTGTTCTCTTTCCCTCCAGCTTTCCTGTTGTGACCAGGTGCTCTAATTCCCCTTTCCTCATAAAATGTCCTATGGGTAAATAGCACCACTGCCTTGTGGTTATCTCGGGGGGAGAATAAGGATAAGGGAGTAAACCCTGAAAGAAATATCACCCCTACTGCCTCATAGGTTGTCGTGGGAACGACAAAGCCTGGCGGAGAGTCCGTACACAAACTGATGGAAGGCAGCGAGAAACCACCATCTGATTTTCCCAAGACAACTCATGGCCAGCTAAAGCAAGAAACTTGCAGTATCGGTCAGAAAATTTTAGCAACACCCTAAACGATGCATCTGTGCAGAGGAGGAGACTCGATTGTATAGTCCCAATCTTCCCGATCATCCTATAGCAGTTTTTAGTGGTTTATAGACGACAGGAGAAGACAGAGCATGCATATTCCAGAAAATGGAATATGACTGCCTTAAATGTGAGGTTAAGCAAAAGTATGGTCAAACACATAAAAGCCCTCTCGCAAATTGGCATACGCTGGAATTACAGCACACGAACGAGAGAAAAAATATATCGAGAAAGTAAACAGGCATAGTGTGACAGACAATTACAGGATTTTTGGGCTAGGTGTCAGCCCGCAGACATAACCTATCAAAATACATCCATATCCTAACACGTACTCAGCAAGTGCAATGATGGAAGCGTCTGTCAGACCAGTATAAACCATTAAGTGTTATCAACTTTTCTGTTGTCAAAGACAACAATTTGGCACAATACAACTCTTGTTGAGAATTTCTATGCTTGTTTCAGTTCAGTTTGCTCAAAACATGACAGTGTTTGAATGACATTTTGTGTACTGTCACGACAGTAGACACCATATGACGGAGGCATGCTGAAATCTTCGTGGCAGAAATATCGCCTATGATTAGTCTTTGTAAATAGATACAATGTCTTGATCTGGTCTTGGAAAGATGAAATACTTCTACATTTGAAAGGAGACAACCTACAGGAAACACCAATTTTCCTCTGCGTCTGAATCCCCTTGAAACAGTTAACCAATATGAAGAATGTCTGTTAGAGAGTGAACAGATATATTGGTACAGGGAATTCTAGGTTTCTGGGCCATTTCTCCACCCCTTGATACATTCATATTCTGGCAAGCAATCAGGAAGTATGACGACAGTAGACATACGTAGGTCAGATGCTGTAAGCCAAATAACTGTTGTACAATTTTATCCTGTCTATATACACATTAAAACCAGTCTCATCATCATCATGAGTCCTGCCGCATGGCGTTGGCAATCATGACACTCCATATGAATCTATCCTTTGTCGCTGCAAGTACTTCTCCCACTCTGTCTGTCTTCATCCACTGGACAAGTCCCGTCCAATACTTTTTTCCCTGGGTCTACCTGGTGCTCTTTTCCCTCCAGCTTTCCAGTTGTGACCAGGTGCTCTAATTTCTCTTGCCTCATAAAATGTCCTATTAATGTTGTTTGTCTTTTCTTTATCTTCTTCGTCAATGTTCTTTTTGCTCTTTTTGTGTCTGCCTCCTTCAAGACTGTCTCGTTTGTTTTCTTTGCTGTCCATGGAACTCAACATTCTTCACAGAAACCATATTTCAGCTTGCTCAATCAAAAACCAGACTGCGCAGTTCACATCTTCCTTAACGCTATCCTTATGCCTATTTTATAGCTTAACGCTATCCTTATGCCTATTTTATAGCTTAACGCTATCCTTATGCTTATTTTATAGCTTAACGCTATCCTTATGCTTATCTTATAGCTTAACGCTATCCTTATGCTTATCTTATAGCTTAACGCTATCCTTATGCCTGTTTTATAGCTTAACGCTATCTTTATGCTTATTCTATAGCTTAACGCTATCCTTATGCTTATCTTATAGCTTAACGCTATCCTTATGCCTATTTTATAGCTTAACGCTATCCTTATGCTTATTTTATAGCTTAACGCTATCCTTTTACCTGTTTTGTAGTTAGCAACACAGTGCCAATACCCAAATCCCAGTGACATTGAATGATACAGAAGCTCTTATGACAGATCCAGTATCCATGCGAAAACAAGTTGTATACACCTTAAGCATTTTGCCAGGTTGTGAAAGCGTGAACTAGTTCAGAACTCACAGCAATCTACTGGGAGCATCCCGTTTTCTCTGTGTTTGAACCGTGTTATCCCTATAGAGTATTACCTGATAACCACTTCTATAAGACAGTGAACAGACATAGTCTGAGAGACAGCTACAGATTTCCTGGCCACGTCTTAGTCCGTAGACATAACACGTTTTATCAATGTTTTGAAATGTACTCAGCAATACATTGACGGAAGACATTCTGTCAGACATTGCAAGTCATCTATGTGTTACGCAATTTTCTCCTGTCCCTGTTCCTATTAGAAGCATTTATCTTTTTATGCGATATAAAGCTTCCTGACAGTCTTTGTGTTTAATCATATTTCTTTTCAGGCTGCTCAAAACGACGTCGCAGTGTTTGCATGATTCCAGTGTATTGACATCACATAATATGCCACTTGTTGGAAGGATTCTGGAGTCATCGTGTCAATGTTGAATCTTTCCACTTAGAAGCTTGGTGCTGAGGAAGTCATTGAAGCATGAACTTGTTCTACAACTCTCAACAGATAATCTACAGACTGCATTCATTTTCTCACGGTTTTCAACGAGACTACCTTCCCGTTGAAGGAGCCATTCAATGGGAAGAACCGCCATGAAAGCTTTCTTTTCAAGTTTTCCGATTTTTTTATGCTCGTAAGAATGTTGTTTTGTCCACAATATGAAGGCGATACATTAATGTTGTTTTGTCCACAATGTGAAGGTGGTATATAAATGTTGTTTTGTCCACAACATGAAGGTGGTACATTATAAATGTTGTTTTGTCCACAATATGAAGGTGGTATATGAATGTTGTTTTGTCCACAACATGAAGGTGGTATATAAATGTTGTTTTGTCCACAATGTGAAGGTGGTATATGAATGTTGTTTTGTCCACAACATGAAGGTGGTATATGAATGTTGTTTTGTCCACAACATGAAGGTGGTATATGAATGTTGTTTTGTCCACAACATGAAGGTGGTATATGAATGTTGTTTTGTCCACAACATGAAGGTGGTATATAAATGTTGTTTTGTCCACAATGTGAAGGTGGTATATAATGTTGTTTTGTCCACAACATGAAGGTGGTATATGAATGTTGTTTTGTCCACAACATGAAGGTGGTATATGAATGTTGTTTTGTCCACAACATGAAGGTGGTATATGAATGTTGTTTTGTCCACAACATGAAGGTGGTATATAAAAGTTGTTTTGTCCACAATGTGAAGGTGGTATATAATGTTGTTTTGTCCACAATGTGAAGGTGGTATATGAATGTTGTTTTGTCCACAATGTGAAGGTGGTATATGAATGTTGTTTTGTCCACAATGTGAAGGTGGTATATAAATGTTGTTTTGTCCACAACATGAAGGTGGTATATGAATGTTGTTTTGTCCACAACATGAAGGTGGTATATAAATGTTGTTTTGTCCACAATGTGAAGGTGGTATATGAATGTTGTTTTGTCCACAATGTAAGGTGGTATATGAATGTTGTTTTGTCCACAATGTGAAGGTGGTATATGAATGTTGTTTTGTCCACAATGTGAAGGTGGTATATAAATGTTGTTTTGTCCACAATGTGAAGGTGGTATATAAATGTTGTTTTGTCCACAATGTGAAGGTGGTATATGAATGTTGTTTTGTCCACAATGAAGGTGGTATATGAATGTTGTTTTGTCCACAATGTGAAGGTGGTATATAAATGTTGTTTTGTCCACAATGTGAAGGTGGTATATAAATGTTGTTTTGTCCACAATATGGTAAGGTGTGATATATGAATGTTGTTTTGTCCACAACATGAAGGTGGTATATAAATGTTGTTTTGTCCACAATGTGAAGGTGGTATATGAATGTTGTTTTGTCCACAAATGAAGGTGGTATATGAATGTTGTTTTGTCCACAACATGAAGGTGGTATATAAATGTGTTTTGTCCACAACATGAAGGTGGTATATGAAATGTTGTTTTGTCCACAATGTGAAGGTGGTATATAAATGTGTTTTGTCCACAAAAAGGTGGTATATGAATGTTGTTTTGTCCACAATGTGAAGGTGGTAATGATAAATGTTGTTTTGTCCACAATGTGAAGGTGGTATATAATGTTGTTTTGTCCACAACATGAAGGTGGTATTATAAATGTTGTTTTGTCCACAACATGAAGGTGGTATATAAATTTGTTTTGTCCACAACATGAAGGTGGTATATAAATGTTGTTTTGTCCACAATGTGAAGGTGGTATATGAATGTTGTTTTGTCCACAATGGAAGGTGGTATATGAATTTGTTTTGTCCACAATGTGAAGGTGGTATATAACATGTTGTTTTGTCCACAACTGGAAGGTGGTATATGAATGTTGTTTTGTCCACAAATGTGAAGGTGGTATATGAATGTTGTTTTGTCCACAATGTGAAGGTGGTATATATGAATGTTGTTTTGTCCACAACATGAAGGTGGTATATGAATGTGTTTTGTCCACAATTGAAGGTGGTATATGAATGTTGTTTTGTCCACAATGTGAAGGTGGTATATGAATGTTGTTTTGTCCACAATGTGAAGGTGGTATATGAATGTTGTTTTGTCCACAAATTGAAGGTGGTATATGAATGTTGTTTTGTCCACAATGTGAAGGTGGTATATGAATGTTGTTTTGTCCACAAATGTGAAGGTGGTATATGAATGTTGTTTTGTCCACAATGAAGGTGGTATATGAATGTTGTTTTGTCCACAATGTGAAGGTGGTATATGAATGTTGTTTTGTCCACAATGTGAAGGTGGTATATGAATGTTGTTTTGTCCACAATGTGAAGGTGGTATATGAATGTTGTTTTGTCCACAATGAAGGTGGTATATGAATGTTGTTTTGTCCACAATGTGAAGGTGGTATATGAAATGTTGTTTTGTCCACAATGTGAAGGTGGTATATGAATGTTGTTTTGTCCACAATGTGAAGTGGTATATGAATGTTGTTTTGTCCACAATGTGAAGGTGGTATATGAATGTTGTTTTGTCCACAATTGAAGGTGGTATATAAATGTTGTTTTGTCCACAACATGAAGGTGGTATATGAATGTTGTTTTGTCCACAACATGAAGGTGGTAATATAAATGTTGTTTTGTCCACAATGTGAAGGTGTATATGAATGTTGTTTTGTCCACAATGTGAAGGTGGTATATGAATGTTGTTTTGTCCACAACATGAAGGTGGTATATGATAGATTTGTTTTGTCCACAACATGAAGGTGGTATATAAATGTTGTTTTTGTCCACAACATGAAGGTGGTATATAATGTTGTTTTGTCCACAACATGAAGGTGTATATGAATGTTGTTTTGTCCACAACATGAAGGTGGTATATAATGTTTGTTTTGTCCACAATGTGAAGGTGGTATATGAATTTGTTTTGTCCACAACATGAAGGTGGTATATGAATGTTGTTTTGTCCACAACATGAAGGTGGTATATGAATGTTGTTTTGTCCACAAATGTGAAGGTGGTATATGAATGTTGTTTTGTCCACAACATGAAGGTGGTATATGAATGTTGTTTTGTCCACAATGAAGGTGGTATATGAATGTTGTTTTGTCCACAATGTGAAGGTGGTATATGAATGTTGTTTTGTCCACAATGTGAAGGTGGTATATGAATGTTGTTTTGTCCACAATGTGAAGGTGGTATATGAATGTTGTTTTGTCCACACATGAAGGTGGTATATGAATGTTGTTTTGTCCACAATGTGAAGTGGTATATGAATGTTGTTTTGTCCACAATGTGAACGTGGTATATGAATGTTGTTTTGTCCACAATGTGAACGTGGTATATGAATTTGTTTTGTCCACAATGTGAAGGTGGTATATGAATGTTGTTTTGTCCACAATGTGAAGTGGTATATGAACGTTGTTTTGTCCACAATGAAGGTGGTATATGAATGTTGTTTTGTCCACAAATGGAAGGTGGTATATGAATGTTGTTTTGTCCACAATGTGAAGGTGGTATATGAATGTTGTTTTGTCCACAAATGAAGGTGGTATATGAATGTTGTTTTGTCCACAAATGAAGGTGGTATATGAATGTTGTTTTGTCCACAACTGAAGGTGGTATATGAATGTTGTTTTGTCCACAATGTGAAGGTGGTATATGAATGTTGTTTTGTCCACAAATGAAGGTGGTATATAATGTTGTTTTGTCCACAACATGAAGGTGGTATATGAATGTTGTTTTGTCCACAATGAAGGTGGTATGTAAATGTTGTTTTGTCCACAATGAAGGTGGTATGTGAATGTTGTTTTGTCCAGAATGTGAAGGTGGTATATGAATGTTGTTTTGTCCACAATGTAAAGGTGGTATGTGAATGTTGTATTTGTCAAATGTGAAGGTGGTATGTACATGTTGTTTTGTCCACAATGTGAAGGTGGTATGTGAATGTTGTTTTGTCAGAATGTGAAGGTGGTATGTACATGTTGTTTTGTCCACAATGTGAAGGTGGCTTGTTGTTACATAGTCTGCATACTCCGTCTTCGGTTGGCATACATGCAGGGTGTTTTCGTTTTTTCTATAAACCACCGGGCACCAATGTGATTAACAGGATCTCCAATGTTCACTAACGAAGTTCTGCGTGTGTACAATACTAAGAATGTCTGGGCACTAAACGATGCACATATGCTGACCCAGGAAATCGGAAAATAATCTCCACTCTTTATCCATCAGGCGGAAGGTACGAGCCAGGATTAAACCCCAGAGTTTCGAAGTGGAGTTCTGATGTCTTACCCACATGACTACCGCGCCTGTGGCATGAGACAATGAACAGACATATTGGTACAGGCAGTTCTGGGTTTCTGGGCCACTTCACTCCTAGACACATTGATATTCTGGCATCTCATCAGAAAGTGATGATAAGAGACATACACATGTCTGGCTACATAAGCCAGCTAAGTGTTTACAATCCTATCCTATGTTCACGTTAAAACCATGTCTATGCAGTACAATGCTTCCTAAATAATTCTACGTGTAAATGTTCTGTAGTTAGCAGAAGACGGGGCCCATAAAAAATCACACGAGGTTAAAGGATTCTCAAGTTTTCATAACAGATTCAACACCTATACTAATACACTCTGCCCAAAATCTTTTTCGTTGTCAAATTGTGTGTTTGGATCTGGCCAGCTCACGGGTGTCTATGCAGGCTTAAATAAGGCTTGTGCCATGATTAATCTGGATCGTCTCGATCACATGGCGCTTGTGACGTTAATGCATATGGAATTCATTCCCAGCGCGGAGACGTGATCTTGAGAAATGAAACTAAAACTGTGTTTGATGTCCGTTTGTTGTGAAGTAAAAGATGAAATAAAAAAAAAAAAATTGTTAAAAAAATTCGAGAAAAGCACAAGCAGGGAGTCCATGGTCCTCGGGCTTGGTTGACGCCAAATATAATTATTATTCATCATCAGGTGACTTGCCGCATGGCGCTGGCAATTATGGACTTCCATCTGTCTCTATCTGTTGTTGCCTCAAGCATCTCTCCCATCCTCCCTGTCTTCAGCCATTCTGCAAGTCCGTCTAGTATCTTCTCCCTGGGTCTACCCTGTGCTCTCCTTCCCTCCAGTTTTCCCGTTGTGACAAGGTGCTCCAATTCTCCTTTCCTCATAAAATGGCCTATGAATGTTGCCTGCCTTTTCCTAATCTTCCTTATGAATGATCTACTTGTGTCTGCCTCCATCAAGACTGTCTCGTTCGTTTTTTGTGTTTTTTTTGTGTGAATTCCATGGAACTCTCAACATCCATTTTAGAAACCACATCTCGGCTGCTCAACCTTGTTCTGGCTTTGCTTGTTGACTTTCCACGCCTCGCAACCGTACAACAGTATTGGTTCTATATAACATTCAAGAACTCTCTTCCTGATGTTAATTGATAGGCATTTGTTGGTAAGATTGCTCTCCATCTTCTTGAATGTTGTTTTTGCTTGGTCGATTCTGCTGGCTATTTCTGATGTGCATCTGCCATCTGGCCAAATATATTACGAACAGCAAAGTTCGTGTCACACAGTCTCAATTCAACATGGTAGTCCATGGCATTATCAGAGGGAAAAATGGCATAAATGGTTCAGATTTCGCCTGCCATTAACTAAACTCGAGGTTCCAGCGTTCATTTTCAGTTGAGGTCTCGACTTATTTTTTTCCTCAGTTTGACCGGAAAATCGAACTGAACGTCTTGTCCTTCGGAAAGGGACGAAAAACGAGTCGGACCCATGTGCATTCTGGCCTGCGTACGCTATAGATCACACGCAGTTGAAAATCGTGAAGAGCGGGGCATTCGCCTGGCTACCCTGGTATAAAACATTGGAGAGAGAGGACGATTTCCCAGGTCCCTTTCCTCGAAGGCCAATTGCCCTTCTCGCACTTCTAATGGGTGGTGCTGCACTGTGGCGACGCACTCTCGGCTAGTCGAGCAGCCCGAGTTTCACGTGGTCAATCCATTGTGACTAAAAGAATGAATGTGAATGAATGTGAATGTGAATAATTTCCATC
>CM060305.1:67020663-67023163 GCA_030674185.1 Monoplex corrugatus
GGTATTGATCAAGAAGTCTTCTCAGTGTCCTTAATGAAGCATCCGTGAAGCGGATGAAACGGAATGTGTGATCTCGGCCTGTTCGATGAGCCCACAACACGCTCAAATTTGAGTACGATCCGATGAAGGTTGAACAAATGCGCGAAGTTTTTGTTTGTTTGTTTTGTTTTATTTTGTTTTGTTTTGTTTTGTTTTTACTGATGGTGGTTCTTGATTCGCTAACGTGAAATCAGGAAGTGCGATTACATTATTCGTGAGTCAGTCATCGTAGGCGCATCAAGTCTTGTACAATGATCGGTGTATGTGCTTTGCAATACAATGCTAAAACAGCATGCGAGAAAATGAAAAGCGTTCTTACCAACAAATGCCTATCAATTAACATCAGGAGGAGAGCTCTTCTATGTTACATGGAACCGATACTGTTGTACGAATGCGAAGCGTGGATAGTCAACATGTCAAGTCAGGACAAGATTCAGGCAGCTGAAATGTAGTTTCTAAGAAGAATGCTAAGAGTACCATGCACAGCAGAGGTAACAAACAAGACAGTCTTGAAGGAGGCAAATCCAAAGAGAATATTGATGGAGAAGATTAGGAAAAGACAAACAAAAGTTATGGGACATTATATAAGGAAGACAAAGTTGAGCACCTAGTCACAACAGGAGAATTGGAGGGAAAAAGAGCACCAGGTAGACCAAACAAAATTTGCAGTGTGGATGAAGACAGAAAGCGTGGGAAATACACTTGCAGCGACAAAGGACAGAGCATCACCGCCAACGCCATACAGAAGAGCACATGATGATGATGATGATGACGATGCTTTCTGGGTGCTGTTATACAGATGAAGCATGGTGTGTAAGACCAGAGTGATTGAATATGACCGTGCTCATGTTCTTTCAAACCAGTATGAAGTCCTGCCATTGAGGAGACATTTTTTTCTCTCTCTCTCAAAAAAAAAAAGAAAAAAAATATGTTGGAGATTATCAATTTGACTTCACCTGACACGTCCATCCTCGTGTCGGCTCACTACAGCTAAAAAGCCGTTACATCGTGAGGTTCAGTCAAAATCTACAGGTTTCTTTTTACTATTTTTCTTTTTTTTTCTTGAAGAATTTATTGAGCTGGAATGATTTCATATGCAATTGTAATTGCTATTGTACCGTAATGGATGATGCCAAAATCATCGCGGCAAATGCTTTGAATGTATTCATAAGCCGCACCGGTTGGCGCGGACAGACAGATAAGGAGAGAAACGTACGCGTACACACGAGCACGCGGGCGCACACACTCACACAAACACACACACTCACACACACACACACACTCACACTCACACACACTCACACACACACTCACACACACACACACACACAAACACAGATGCACACACACAAACACACACACACACACACACACACACACACACACACACACACACACACACACACTCACTCACTCACACACACACTTATACACACTCACAAGAAACGATGGGCGGGACAAAAGACAAAAACGAGACTGTTGCCAGAAAAAATGGAGGAAACCTATTGAAAACACACACACACACACACACACACACACACACACACACACACACACACACACACACACACACACCACACACACACACACACACACACAAAAAACACACAAAACAACCAGAAGCATACAGCATAATGACGACAAGACAGAAGCTATCCTTATTGGCACCCGTCAGAAACTTTCTCAGCTGCCTCCTCTTTCTCTCCCATTATGTAACACATCAGTCCCAATTTCTGATTCAGCTAAAAACCTTGGTGTCTGCATTGACTCTACCCTCTCCATGAACAACTTTGTTTCTCAAACTGCCAGATCTTGCTACTATCACCTCCATCGTATAAGCCTGATCAGGAAGTATCTCTCTGTGGAAACAACTGCAAAACTCGTTCTCTCCTTCATAATGTCTCGCATTGACTATTGCAATTCACTCCTGTCCGGTCTTCCTGCCTCCACCATTCACATTCTACAGCGCATTCAAAACAATGCTGCACGCCTTGAACTCAAAAAGAAAAAAGCTGACCACATATCTCCTCTCCTGGCACAATTTCACTGGCTCCCTGTATCAAAGCGCATACAGTACAAACTAGACACCATGTGCTACAAAAGCCTCAATAACGCAGCCCCCGATTACCTGTCAAGCCTACTTGAGATCTATGTTCCCTCACGTACCCTCCGCTCTGCCTCCGATCCTCTGACTTTTCGCTTTCCACGCACTAAGCTCAATACCTATGGTCCACGAGCCTTCTCTGTTTCTGGTCCACTTTCCTGGAACAAACTTCCTCTCTCAGTCCGTCAGCAACCTACTTTTGTATCCTCCAACTCATCTTTTCTCCTCTGCATAAAATCCTGACCTCACTCAATCCCCTCTGCAGCCTGTCTCCACTCGGAGGGGAATCACATTGTAATATATAATTGTACATAATATGCTCTCTATAATTTTCCATTGCTTTTATTCTTTCTCCCC
>CM060305.1:67030663-67033163 GCA_030674185.1 Monoplex corrugatus
CAGAGAGAGCATCGACTATTAATAATTGTGAGACAGCGGTGTAATAATGTAACAGAAACCAGAAGCAAAACAAATCTCACTTGAAAAGGGTTTGAATAGCAATGACTAGGAAACCCTAGGCAAATTGCTGTTAGCTTTACTGTTAAACCTCCTAATCTCAAAAACATCATAGTGGAAGTGACGGAAACAGGTAAGAAACGATGTTCACACCTCATCACTGACACGCCATTTTCAACGTGGGAAGTAAGAAGAAAACTGTTGTCAGAGGGACCACGTTAGGTAGGTGAGAGGGCCCATCAGATAACATTTTTACCGGTTAACACTTCCACCTGAAATTGCGTATTCGTTTGTGTGCTGCTCCTGTTGCTGTTCCTGCTGTTGTTATTGTGATTCTTGTCGTTGTTGTTGTCGTTATTATTGTAATAACCTATGTTCTTGATGTAGTTTTGATATAGTGAGGTCATGAAGTAGACAAGTGATGATGTTGTGCTTTTTTGTAGGGATGTGTGTGTCAAGATTTGGCAACTGTTATTTCTCGACTCCCACTGAAGTCACAGACTCGGGCTTAGCATATTAAAAATCTGGATAAGTTCAGAATTCAATTCCTTTACCCCCTCCCCGTCTCACATTCTAGGCGTTCAAATAGGCAATTATTGGTCTGTCTGTGTGCCAGCTACCGCTGCTGTGTTGTGAAGCTAAGCTTACTAAAAAAAAACAACAACAAACAAAAAGAACTGAAAAATCCAAGTCTTCTTCACAAAAGAGAGGTTTACTTAACTCAAGCTTGGAGTTTCATATCGATAGATAGGCAATGATACAGCCTCAAACATGAGCGTTTTCTCATGGTATTGCATATAACTAGGATCAGTTCTCATCAAGTGTTCAAGAGAACCATCTACTCGTAAGTGGAAAGGATGTTGAACAAAGTAATTGAAGCGATGGCAATGGGTGGGACATACTGCTTTGCAGGTAGAAACAGGGATAGACAGAGAGAGAGAGGGGAGAGAGAGAAGAGAGAGAGAGAGAGAGAGAGAAGAGAGAGAGAGAGAGAGAGAGAGAGAGAGAGAGAATATAAAAACACAAACATAAACAGAACGGTTGTAACGTAATGAAAATCGGAAATACGATAAACCAGACCAGAGGATGACTGGCATAGCTATGGTGTACGCATCTTTGGAGTGGGTTACCACTTTGAGATTTTAAACCTCCTACCATGCTGAAGATAATAGTCGAACTGAAAGCAACAGGCGAGCAACGATGTGCTGGATTGCGAGGAAGTTCAACTTTCATCACCAACACGCCATTTCCGACGAGGTAGATAAGGAGGACAAGGTCTGCAGTAGGTACCAGCCAGGTAGGTGAGACGGCCCATCAGATAGCGTTGTGCTGGGGTAACCTTTTAACTGGAATTGCGTATTTGTGGGTTGGTTTCCCTTTGCTGATACTATTAACTTTGTTGTTGTCATCGTTGTTGTTGTGATGGTATAGCATCATGGATCATGAAATTTGTTATTACCACGAATCCCTCAGCACTGAAAATGAAATGAAATGAAATGACCAAGGGTTTTCTTAAGAGCCAGAACGTTGCAAAAACGTGTGGAAAAAACGAAACAAACCAAACCAAACCAAACCAAACCAAACCAAGAAAAAGTACCCTCCTACTCCCGAAAAAAATACCTGTCTCCAACCTCCCCCATAAAAACAAACAAGCAACAACAACAACAACAAAAAACTGCAACAAAAGGCAAAAAGAAAAAGAAAAGAAACCACAACCACACATGCGTACAAAAACGAAACCAAAATGGCCACCTGAAGACATTTACAGCATTTGCCTGTGCTCTACTTTAACCAGGTACAGCATTTAGAAGTTCAGCCTAACAGTCAAGGAACCTAAAAGTGTACTGACCCAGCCACCGTTACGGTTCTGTCATTTAAGGTTGCTTCTTTGACATATTGTAGAGCCTGGAAATGAAGTTGCTTAGCAATAGCAAACAAGAGAGAGAGAGACAGATAGACAGACAGACAGACAGACAGACATACAGACATACATACATACATACAGACAGACAGACAGACAGACAGACAGAGACAGAGACAGAGACAGGGACAGAGACAGAAAGAAAGAGAGGACGAGACACAGACAGAAAAACAAAATACACACACATTGAGACAGTAACAAAAGAGAAGCCCAAAATATGATCCTATCATGATAATGGTTGGCAGAGTAAAAATACCAAACAGCAAGGGATTAAACAAAATGTTTTTAGAAAAAGCCTCCAACCCCCACACTGACCCCGATGAAAGATGATAGGCGAAATGATGGCAACAGGTGAGAAACGATGTCTTGGATTGCAGTGTAGTTCACACCTCATCACTGCCAATGCTATTTTCGACCTGGAAGTTAAGACGAAAACAGTCTGCGTAGGGATCAAGCCAGGTAGGTGAGAAGGGTCATCAGATAACGTTTTCAAGGTGTAACCTTTTAGCACGTATTGCTGAT
>CM060305.1:67038163-67055663 GCA_030674185.1 Monoplex corrugatus
ATATATGTGTGTGTGTGTGTGTGTGTGTGTGTGTGTGTGTGTGTGTGTGTGTGTGTGTGAGTGTCTGTGTATGTGTGTGAGTGTCTGTGTGTTGTGTGTATGTGTGTGTATGTGTATGTGTATGTGTGTGTGTGTGTGTGTGTGTGGGTATGTGTGTGTGTTGTGTGTATGTGTGTGTGTGTTGTGTATATGTATGGATGTGTGTGTGTGTGTGTTGTGTATGTGTTATGTGTGTGTGTTTATATATATATGTATATATTGTTTATATATATATATGTGTGTGTGTGTGTGGGGGTGTGTGTGTGTGTGTGTGTGTGTGTGTGTGTGTGTGTTGACAGCTTTCCGATTGTTCTCGTATGCGTGCATGCACGCTGATTTGGCCACACCCTACTGGCGGTACGTTGCTTCACAGTCTGCACATTCAGTCCTTGGAGTGTGTAATCTGTGCATTTTCATGTTTCTATAAGCCACCTACTTACTATCCGATCTTTAACGTGCATATTTGATCTGCTGTATGCACATGTTTTCATCATCATTATCATCATCTTCGTCATCGTCATCATCATCCTCGTCATCGTCATCATCATCATCGTCGTCATCGTCATCATCATCATCATCATCATCATCATCATCATCATCATCATCATCATCATCATGTTTAATACTTTTCTTCTTTTTCTTCTTTTTTTCCTTCTTCTTATCATTATTACTATCATCATTGTTGTTACTATTGTTCTTCTCCATATTATTATTATCATTATTGTTGTTATTATCATTATTGGTGTTATCGTCATCTTTGTCATTGTCATGGTTGTCATCATCATCATTATTACTACTATTATTATTAAACACTATATCGTACGCCATCAAAACAATTGGAATATAAAGACGAGCAACGAAAAAATCGTTTTCTATGTTGCTAGTTGAAATTGAACCCGAAAACACCAAATCTTGAAATCCACAAGGACCAGCCAGCCAACTGACAGACACGCGACAAAGACACATACGAACTAGAACATCACAAGCCAGGCTGACAGCTTTCAACCTCCCTCTTTCCTCACCCCCCCCCCCCCCCCACCTGCATGCCAGAATTGAGCAAAACTGCATTGGCATTCATTCCGTGTTAATATCTGATAATATTCCCGTCATTACGCCAAAACAGTTCCGAGTATCACTTGGCGCACACTTGACTAGGAATCCGTGCATGGCTTGCAACAATCTGTTTGCACAGCTCTTAATTTTTCTCTCATCTTTAATTCATGCTATCATAATTCCCATTGCCATTTGCATCCGATTCATGCGCAAGAGGTGCTCGTTCCTGAAATATGATTATCGGGGCCCCGTTGGCTTTGTTGGCTAAAGCGGCGTAACTTTGATAACTGAAGGATTGTGGTTTCCATCCTGAGGCATTCCGGAGTGGTTTCTCTCCGTGTCTGTCTCTGTCTCTGTCTGTCTTCAGTCCGTCTGTCTGTCTGTCTGTTTGTCCCTCTGTCTCTTTCTGTCTGTCTGTCTCTCTGTTTCTCTAGCTCTCTTTCTCTCTCTCTTTTTCTCTTTAGCTCTCTCTGTGTCTGTCTTTGTCTCTGTCTCTATGTCTGTCGGTCTGTCTGTTTCTGTCTCTCTCTGTGTCTGTGTCTGTCTGTCTGTCTGTCTCTGTCTCTCTATTTCTCTCATCTCTGTCTGTCTGTCTGTCTCTCTGTCTCTGTCTCTCTGATTGTGCGTGTTTGTGCGTGTTTACGTGCTTGTATGTATTTGTTTGGCGTATGTGTGTGTGTGTGTGTGTGTCTGTGTGTGTGTGTGTGTGTTTGCGTGCGTGTGTGCGAGCGTGTGAGTATGTATATATGTATATATATATATATATTTATATATATATATACATATATATATATATATATATATATGTGTGTGTGTGTGTGTGTGTGTGTGTGTGTGTGTGTGTTGTGTGTGTGCGTGTGTGTGTGTGTGTGCGTGTGTATTTTGTTGTCTGTTTGTTTGTTTGATTCTTTGTGGTTTTACTCGCCTACTATTACTTAGAATGAAGAGACTTTAAACAAAAGAAGGAATAATTACAGGTATGTTATTTCATTTTTTGGGTATTTTTTAGGATCATCGCACTTAAGTAGATTTTCTTTGTGCCCCCCCTCCCTCCCCCTTTTTCCCCCATTTTCCACGCCACCTGAATGGCCACAGAAGCTGACACAGTCTTTACAATGCGATGATGATGACGAGAGGATGACAATCACGACGCTATGGAGTTCCATCTGGGACTGAGAGTGTGTGACAGGGTTGTACTCCACGCTTACTATCATGATATATCCCGGCGTCAACCAGGCCCGACAGATACGGACCCTGCCATATTGGTAAGAAGATTTGATCAATATCTTCAATGACTCATCCGTGAAGTGGATGACACTCGACTGTGTAGTCCCAGTCTTCTCAACGAGCCCATAGCACGCCCATTTTTAGGTAAAAGCCGGTTAGAGCCGAAAAAATATTCTACAAATGTTTTTGAAGGGACTGATGGGGATTCGAACCCACAACCTTCCAATCGGTAGTATGTTGCGCTAACCGCTACATTACGGTGAACGTTGTGTTATTCTTCTAGACTGTGACAGTGTTTGTTTATCTTCATAAAAATGTTTTTGCTCGGTGTTTTTGTCACTTTGCGTGAAATGATTCCTTTTCCACAACGTGGACTGTGGTGTTAGTATACATACATACATACAATTTTCCCAGTGAGAGTATCTCTCCATTCTCTGTCTGTGAATATATGTCTGCTTTTCTGCTTGACAAGCAAATGACAGTTCCAGTGAAACAAAACGCTGTTCTTCGTGAATAATTCAGAATTTTCAATCCAAATTGAACCGAATTCAATACAGAAGATTTCATTATCGGCACTTTACTTCTTACTTTTTCTGTCCTCGTGTGCCGTTAAACGTCGAAGATATAAGCAACTTTCTGACTTTGGTCAGATGGGTAGCGTCTGCCATGGCTAGCTTGATTCTTTCAGTTGTTTCTTTCATACCTTTTATCCACCTTTTCCTAGGTAGTCCCCTTCCTTTGGATCTACGCCTTTTTATGTTATAAGCTTTGTATGTTGGCTGTTCGCTTGAAAGCTTCATAAGGTAACCAAACCATTTCAGCTTCTGTTTTTCTATATATTATATTCTAGACATGGCACAGTCCCCACTGTGTCTCTATTGGCTTCATTTCTGATCTTGTCTCGACGAGTGAAATTCATTGCCTTTCTGAGGTATCTCATCTCACAAGTTGTTATTTTGATTTTTTATCTGTTGTTAAGTATCCATGTCTGGCATTGATAACAAATCTTTGGTCTAAGAATAGAAGTTATTAGTTGACGCTTTGTATCCATAGGTATGTGTGGATGATAGCAGAGGGGTAGTTGGTAAGTCACTGCATTTGCTTTCTGAATTCTTGTTTCAATTTCACTATCCATGTTGCCATTCTGTGTAAAGATGCTTCCTAATGTATTTGGGTTCTTCAACTTGTCTTAGTTCCATGTTGTTGACCTGTAATTCGAGTTGATATGGGCTTCTGCTCACCTTCCTAACCTCTGTTTTGGACACGCCGATTTTCATGTTATTATCTTCACAGCTTGCACTCAATTTACTGAGGTGTTCCAGAAACTCTTCTGCATCTTCATTAATTGGGTCTTGGTCAGCAGCAAATGTAATCCATTCAATTCTTTAAACTAACAGTAGAGCGGATAGAACATAACCTTGTACATTTCTGTTTTTACATCAAACCGGTCACTGAGGCCGTCTGATTTTCTCACTGCATTTCGACTGTGTTGGTATATCTCGATGGCATTCTGTAATAACTGTCCTTGAACGCCGTAGGTCTGTAGAACTGCCTACATCATGTTTCTCTTGGCTCTGTTGAAGGCTTTCTCATGGTCAACAAATACCATATTTAGCTCTATGTCAAATTTCAGTGGCACTGCATCTGTACATCCTCTTCCTTTCCTAAAACGCAAACTGTGCCTCACTCAGTTAGGGTTCTACGATATGTCTGTTTCTCTATTTTAGAAGTTTAGCATACATTTTCTTTATATGGCTGAAAAGCGATATGCCCTGTTATGTGTTACACTCTCTTATCGCCTTTGTTTTCGGGAG
Organism: Monoplex corrugatus; assembly: GCA_030674185.1. Taxonomy (NCBI): domain Eukaryota; kingdom Metazoa; phylum Mollusca; class Gastropoda; order Littorinimorpha; family Ranellidae; genus Monoplex; species Monoplex corrugatus. Next base: position 67,042,297 of record CM060305.1, read on the forward strand.
CTTTTCTTTCCTTCCATGCCTGATTGAAAATATTATGTAACCATGCTATGCCAGTCTGTCTGCATGCTTTGATAACCTCAGATGTTATTTGATCTGGTCCAGTTGCTTTATCTGAGGGGCTTAATCTTATTGCTTCCTTGATTTCACTTGTGAGTATATCAGGCTTCTTTTTATCACATTGTTTTGACTTAAATAATGCAACATTTTCCTGTTCCTCTGTTGGGTTCAACATGTTCTGGAAATAGTCTTTTCATCTCTCTTTGATTTTGTTTGGGTCAAAAAGTGGCTTTCCTTCTTTATTATTTATAATGCTGGTTGTGTTGAATGGCTCGTCCCTGAGCCTCATGCTCTTCATGCTTTTATAAGATTCTCGTGATGACCGTCCACATAGTTGTTTCAGATGTTCTACATAATTCTTCCAAAATTCATCCTTAGCTGTTTGGACTTTTCTCTTTGCTTCTCTTATTGACTTTTCTACAGGCTATGACTTGTAGTCTTCCTCCTTCTTTTTGATTTCACCCACATTTTGTATAGTTTCTTCTTGACTTTTAAGGCTTCTTTGATTGAGCCATTCCACCAGTCTTCTTTGTTCTACCTTGTTTTTGGTTCCACATCTCCGTTCTAAATGCTGATAATTTCTGTTTGAAAAATGTTCCATTCTTTTTCTATCGAGCCAACCTAATTTGGTACATTTTTATAGGCTTCTTCAACATCTGAAATTACTTCTGCCTTGACACCTTTTTTCATTTATTTTCTTCATGTTTATCATATTTTCTTATTCAATTTTATGACGGGGTTTGATCTCACTTTTCTAGGTGTGTGAATCCTAACAACAGTTTTGTGGTCAGTGTCAATGACGTAATTTGGGATTTATTATTATTGGTAACTAAAATTAAGTACAAGTTTCGAGATTTTGTTTCTTCGATGTAAAAGAAAATTCACACAGGCATACACACACATGCACACATACGTGCATGCTTTCTTGGAGACATACATACGTAAGTGCATACATACACTGTACATAAGTGCATGCATACATACATACATACATACACACATACGTACACACATATGCACATACATACATACATACATGATTGCATCATGCATACATATATATATATATACATACATGCATACATACATACATGCATATATATATACATAAATACATACATACATACATACATACATAAACAAAAACATACCTACATACATGCATACATTCATACTTTACATGCATACATAATACATACATACATACATACATACATACACACATACATATGTACATACATGTTTATCAACCCTTAATTTAGGACGCACGATAAGCTTGATATTAGCGAGTACCAGACATTTGTCTCGTGGTGAATATGTAAACGAGAGAATGATACTATAATTTCACACTATCATTGTTTTACACTTACACTACCACTCAGAAAAAGACTAATTTGTAATTAACACCTATTCACAAACACATGTACACACAGAGAGATGGAAGAAGAGAGAGAGAGAGAGAGAGAGAGAGAGAGAGAGAGACAGACAGACAGACAGACAGACAGACATACAAACATACAGAGACAGACAGAGAGGGGGAGAGAGAGACAAAGAGAGTGAGAGACAAAGACAGAGGGAGAAAGAGAGAGAGAGAGGGGGAGAGAAAGAGACGGAGAGAGAGACAAAGAGAGAGAGAGAGAGAGACAGAGAAAGAGAAAGAGAGAAAGAGAGAGGAGAGGGGGGAGGGGGAGGTACATCATATATACAATAAAGGCAAGTGTAGCAAGGGAAATAAACGAGGCTGCCTTCACCCAAACTTTTCTGAATGGTTTATATTCTTGTCTTCTCCACACCTCCTCCTCCTCCCTCCCTCTCCCTCCCTCTCCCTCCTACAGCAGAACCAATCTATACAAACCGCAGACGATTTATAGAACAAGGTTATCTAGGCCGGCAGCCACCATTCCCATTCATGCTGCAATGTACCCAAAGTGCATCAGCATTCATGGCAAACTAATATCCGACAATGTTCTGCCATTACTCTGATCGTTTCCGACTATCATTTTGCACACGCTTGTCTAGTTTTTTGTGTTTTTTTGAATGGGATACAACCGTCTGTCTGTTTGCTCAGCTCTTGTTTTTCGTCTCATCTTTAATTCATGGACTTTTCATTCTTCATGTTGTTTGCATCTTCTCTCTCTCTCTCTCTCTCTCTCTCTCTCTCTCTCTCTCTCTCTCTCTCTCTCTTTCTCTCTCTCTCTCTTTCTCTCACTCTCTCTCTTTCTCTCTCTCTCCCCCTCCCTTCCTCTCTGTGGACTCCTAACGGATCCTGTGTGTTTGCATGTGCATTTTTTGTGCTTTTTTGTATAGTCATAGACTTGGTGAATATATCATCGATACAGTGTAAAACAAAACTATTTCAGTTATACAAACTACATGATCCACCAGTAGCATATTACGAGCACATACCAGTCACCGTGGTGAGCTGGTTATTGCCACTGACCTATGACTGGGACCCTGGAGGTTCAAATCCCCATCAGTTCACATCCATATGGTGGTTTTTAGCCTTAACCAGCTCCTTCTACCCAGACGTATGGTATGAGGATGCTGTTGGTTCTTTTGCAAAACTGGAACCATGCATTTGAGTCTCATCTACTTTACGGATGCGTCGGTGATGGCACTGTTCAAATTTTCAGACTGATGCCACGGGTGTCTTTGTGTCTCTGGGGTCTGGTCGGTGCCAGGACTGTTATGAAAGAAGCGTAGAGTACATCTCTGTTATGCAATCACAATCAGTAATGGAATTCTGTTGTATCGTCTCTGTCATACCCGTTTTGGTGTGTCCTCTTAGCATCGGTAAAAATCGTCTACGAATCTGAGGCTCTACATGCCCCACTCTCAAGGTATGATTTTCGTTTCAGTGGGTTCAAAGGTATATTGAAGAGCCGAAAGGAGTTGCATGGCTTCGACGAAACAGAGGTGATGCAGAAGTTGAAGTATCATCATGTGCCCTGCCGCATGGCTTTGGCGATCATGACCCTCTGTACCAATCTATCCCTTGTCGCTAGTACTTCCCGCCCTCTCTGTCTTCAGCCACCCTGCAAGTACGTCCAATATTTTCTCCCTGGGTCTACCTGGTGGTACCTTTCCCTCCAGCTTTCCTGTTGTGACCAGATGGTCTAATTTCTCTTCCCTTATAAAATGTCCTATGCATGTTGCCTGCCTGTTCTTAATCTTGTTGACCAATGTTCTTTTTTGTATCTCCTTCCTTCAAGACTCTCACGTTTGTTTTCTTTACTTTCCATTGAACTCTCAACAATCTTCTTTGAAACCACATTTCGGTTGAAGTAGATAGAAAAATCGCAAGTACAGTGTAGAGAAAGATTTAAATGAATGCACCGTGAACTTTTTTCTGTCCAATGTACTTTTCGAATATTACCTGAGAACTCTGCCAGAAACATTATTTTCAAGAAAAAAGTAACGAAACAAAGCCGTCTACGTCGTGACTTTCAGCGACGGAAAGTTGGCTGAGATCTACTTTTACATTATTATCTATAATAATTACAATATTTATATAGCGCAAAATCTTGATAAAATCAAATCTAAGCGCTGAAGCAGACACACACGCAAGCACGCATGCGTGTGTGTGTGTGTGTGTGTGTGTGTGTGTGTGTGTGTGTGTGTGTATGCGTGTGTGTGCGTGCGTGCGTGCGTGCGTGCGTGTGTGTCTGCTTCAGCGCTTAGATTTGATTTTATCAAGATTTTGCGCTATATAAATATTGTAATTATTATTATTAATTATTATTATTATTAATTATTAACTTGCTAAACAGATATACAGCTGTGAAATTCGACTGTAAGTCTTGGATATTACCAAGGAGTTTTGCATAAATAATTATGGTTTCTTTTCTTAATCGCCTGAAAGGTATTATGCATACGTAATTAGGGTTTCTTTCCTTAATCGCCTGAAACGTTTTATGTGTGTTACAATTGGTTTAATTCTGTATATTCTGTGTCTACAGGCACGTTGTTTTCGGACACAAAGAAACAAGATTTTGCCGAACATTCCCAATAGGACATCACTGGATTATATCCGTTCATGATTAAACATTTATTACTCTTTATTGAACATAACTCAATTTTTTGAATCTGTTAAAACCAATTGAATAAATATACAAACAGACTTACAGTTTACCAATATGAATTATAAGAAATTCGCTAGCAATGTACACACCACTTAAGTGTGGAGCGGACCTTGGCCATTTCCAACCAGACGAGGCTGACAATCTCATTGCCATCATTCAGCCGTTGTACAAACCACCAGACGTGTGGCAAGGATTGACAGAACGAAGCCAGACAGGGTAGGAGCTACCATTCCCATTCATACTACAGAATAACACAAACCGCTTCCATATATTCATCAGAAGTCAACATCCGATGATAGTCTGTTGTTGTGCTGACGATTTCTAAAATATTATTGTTTTGCATACAGGCATCTAGGGGTCCTTGTATAAATTGCAACTGTCTGTCTGCCCAGCTATTGATTTATTTCCACTTCTTGCGTTCATGACAAGGTAATTTCCTACACTTTTCACAGCCTCTGTGAATGGAGGAGAAATCTACTAGCGTCTGTTGTCCATGTGTGGTTGGTTATTAAAAAATGTGCCATTATTTTGAGCGTTTCAATATTTTTTCTCAGGAAATACTGAAGAAGAAACACGGATGATGATCTGGGTTTAAATGATAGTTTGCAAGGGTGTTGTATTGGTGGTCAGAAACATTTTGGTGCGCTGTTCGTGTCAGTGTGAATGTACTGAAAGAAGTGAGGTTGTTGCCTCTGAATGTAGATTTGTTGTGAAATGAATAATGACTGATTTTTTTTCAGTCTTTTTCTTAAAATTGTTGTATCTGGTGTTTGTTTGTAATCTTACGCTTGACAAAGGCCAGTTGGCCGAAAATTTGCGCCTGTCTTGTCTTGTTGTATTAAATACGCGTTCGTATTCTTCTTTCGTGTTTTTTCTGGTGACTGTTTTTTTTTTTTTGGTAAAGGGAACATAGTACAATTGTGTACCTGTTCGTATCTGCGTGCCTGCCTCTGTGCATGTCCATGTGTGTGCTGTCTTTCGATCAACCGTAAAATTATCATTGTTTTTGATATTTGAATTTTTTGTTTAATTTTATGACTGTTGATCTGTCTGGCTACTTTTGTGTATTCTTACTTTCGTGTATTCTTCAATGTGCATTCTTCCTTCTGTATTTATCCAGCAACGTATCCATCCACTAAACTTTCAATCTTCCTATCCATTTATCCATCTATCAGTCAGCCAGCAAGTCACTGAGTAAACCATTTATATATATAGATGTATGCGCATACATATATACATAGAGACATTCACAAATACACACACAGAGGCACACAAACAGACATACGCAGACAAACACACACACACACACACACACACACACACACACACACACACACATACACACACACAGATATACACACACACACATACACACACAAACACACAGACACACACACACAGACATACACACACACATACACACACAAACACACAGACACACACACACACACACACACACACACACACACACACACACAACACACACACACAAACACACAGAATAAACACAAACGATAGTAGAAAAATGTAGGACCCGCCTGCTCCAGAAAGTACAGCTTTTTAGAGAGAGCTCACATACTCTTACCTCCATCTCCCACTCACTGGAACTAATCTATGCAAAACCACAGACAAGCAGCGACGATTTGTAGAATAAGATTAGCTAGGCCGGCAGCCACCATTCCCATCCACACCGCTGTTTGCCAGAACTGCATCAGCGGCCATGCCAAGATAAGATCTAATAATGTGCTTCTATTATGCTGTTCACTTCTGACCAGTACTTTGCAGACCCTCGTCTAGGAATCCTCTACAAGATTGTAACTCTCAGAATGTCCAGTTCGTGTTGTTTGTTATGTTTCATCCATTACGGCGTGATTCCTCTTACTTTCTTTGCATTCTCTTGACAAGTTTGTGCAGAGAGAGAAACTCATCAATGGAATCCACGAATGTTGTAGATGTGATGTCATTATAAAAGTCATCATTCCTTTTGTCTGTAGAGTTGAAATGGAATGAAGCATTGCAAAGAATTCAAACTTTATTTTGCAACAATATAAATACAAGTATAAATGCATAGGCTGACGTACATGTCTGATGTTGTTAATCTATTGAAAACAAGACAACAGAAAATGAGAGCAGGAGAGAGAGAGAGAAAGAACGAGAGAGAGAGAGAGAGAGAAGAGAGACAAAAACTTAGAGACAGACAGACAGACAGACAGAGAAAGACAGACAGAAAGAGAGAGAGAGAGAAAGACAGAGACAGAGACAGAAACAGACAGACAGACAGACAAACAGAGACAGACAGACAGACAGACAGACAGAACGTGCATGTAGCACCAGATGTAGAAATGCCATTGTAGTGGAGGGTCATAATAGAATCAGGACACTTTAAGGACAATGCAATACTCGCGTCCACGAGAGAAACTTCGTGACAGGAGACATTTAGATGACCCAAGGGGGGATGGTAATACGCCTGTCATTGAGTTGTGTCGGTTGACCTGTCAAGGCTGTGTGATTCTGGAACAGTGCCAGCACCAGCTGGGTGAGAATAGTTTGAAAGCGGTAAGGTCAGAGCAAAAGCCAAACACGCATTAATCATCCTGTGGGTGAGAATCGTTTGAATATAATAAGATCAAGGTCTACGTCACGCCTGCATCAACTGGAGTGAGAACAGATCAATTGCAGTATGGTAAGGGTCAAGGTCGCGGGTGCCTGCATCAACTGGCGTGAGAACATATACATATTTTTTTAAGGATCATTGCACTCAGGGAGGTTACCTTAGCGCTCACCTTTTTTTTTCGTCTCATTTTCTACGCCGCTTTAATGGCCTAAGAAGCTGAAACAGTTTTTGTTTTGCGATGATGATGATGTCGATGTGGATGATAATCATGATGCTATGGAGTTCCATCTAGGATTGAGACTGCGTGACAAGGGCTGTACTCTACGCTTGCTATCATAATATATCCTGGCATCAACCATGCCCGAGAGATACAGACACCTGCGGTGTCGGTCAGAAGATTTGAGCAACACCCTCAATGACGCATCCGAGAAGTGGATGAGACTCGACTATGTGGTTCCAGTCTTCCCAATGAGCCTATAGCACGCCCAACTCTGGGTAGGAGCCGGTTAGAGCCGAAAAATCCCACAATGATTTTTGAAGGTACTGATGGGGATTTGAATCCACAACATTCCAGTCTGTTGTCCGTTGCGTTAACCACTGCACCACGGCGACTGGTTCGTGAGAACATATTGATTGCAGTAAGATCAGGATCAAGGCCATGCCTGCATCAACTGGCGTGATAATATTTTGGTTGTAGTAAGGTAAGGGTCTAGATCATACCTGCATCAACTGGCGTGATAATATTTTGGTTGTAGTAAGGTAAGGGTCTAGATCATACCTGCATCAACTGGCGTGATAATATTTTGGTTGTAGTAAGGTAAGGGTCTAGATCATACCTGCATCAACTGACGTGATGGTAAGGGTCTGGGTCGCGCGAGTCTGCAGCAGCTGGAGAGAGAAAATACCGATTGCACAAAGGTCAGGGTTTATATCATTCCTGCACCAACTGGGGTGAGAACATACTGATTGCAGCGAAGTCGCGGTCTAGGCCATGCCTGCATCAACTGGCGTGAGAACAGGTTGATTGCAGTAAGATCAGGGTCTAGGCCAATTAGCCTTCTTGCCTTTCTCAGGTCTTGATAAAAACAAAAGGCGGAGCTGCACTATAGCGACTCTCTTCTAAACAGGGATATCAGCCCCAGTTTCACATGGTAAATACATTTTGACAAAACGAAAATGATTATGACTAAAGTCAGGGATCTATGCCTTGCTTGCAACAACTGGATCAGAAGGGTAGAGTGTGGTGTGGTAAGGTCAGAGTGATAAGGTAAGGGGGACTGTTGTGGAAGTGAATAATGAGGACAATTGGCGTGTTTCGACTGACCCGTTAGTGTGTGTGTGTGTGTGTGTGTGTGTGTGTGTGTGTGTGTGTGTGTGTGTGTGTCTGTGTGTGTGTGTATGTGTGTGTGTGTGTGTTAGTGTGTGTGTGTGTGAGTGTGTGTGTTGTGTGTGTGTGTGTCTTTGTGTGTGTGTGTATATGTGTGTGTGTGCGTATGTGTATGTGTGTACGTATGTTTTTGTGTTTTTTGTGTGTGCACGCGCACGTGCATGTGAGTGTGTGCGTCAGTGTGTGTGTGTGTGTGTGTGTGCGTCTGTGCGCATCTATGTGTGTTTGTGGTTTGTGATATATATACACACACTCATACACACACAGGTATACAAGCATATGTACACACACACACACACACACACACACACACACACACACACACACACACACACACACACACACACACACACACACACGCTCACACACACTCACACACATCCCATAAAATGACACAAAAATACAGCAGAGAAAACATGGCACAACACAGGTGGTAATTTCTTCTCCATGGGCTAAAGTCAGAATCCAGGTCTGGCATTAATCTGTTAAGTTGGTAATAACAATGGAACTGATGAACGGGAATTTGTTTCAAATGGGCTTCTTTCAGACGTGGAGCAAATCATTAACTAATATTGCTTGCCTTTCTGCATTTTGGGTTCAGTCTGTCTTCTGTAGAAATGCTCCTGTTCTATTTGAACTCAATCACCTATTTGAACGAAGGGCCTGACTGATACATGTGTCCATATTTATCATCCTATTGTTAAACAATTATTCTATACAAAGCAGATATGCACGGCCACGATAAATGTAATAAGATGAACAAGGCTATGGCCCCGTATTTCTACCCATGGCGGTGCGGCAGAAATGTGCTGGCATTAATTCCAAGCAAATATCCAGTCATGAAGGATTCCTGCCATTACGCTGATCGTTTCTGAGTGTCATTTTGCATACACACACACACACACACACACACACACACACACACACACACACACACACACACACATGCACACACACACACTCACGAATGCACGCACGCACACGCATACACAAACATACACACACACGCACGCACACACACACGCACGCACACACACATACACTCACACAAACACACACACGCGCACACACACACACACACACACACACACACACACACACACGTGCGCACACACACACACACACTCACACACGCACACACACACGCACACAAACACACACTCACACACACACACACACACACACACACACACACACACACACACACACACACACACACACACATACACACACACACACACTCGTCCGTGTCTTTGTGTGCAGTCCTGCTATCAGATTGCTGGGTACTTATTTTCTCTCATGTTTAATGATTCATTTCCCTTGTTATTTGCTTTATGTTTATTAGTGGTTGAAGAATTCGTTAGCAGAATATGCAGTTTGTTCCTATTTTAAGTTCTGTTGATGTATATGTAGATGTTATGCCTATGTTTAAAACAGAATTAAAAAAAAAATGATATATAGGTCGATCCATACACAAACAAACAAATAAACTAACAAATTAATAAAAAAAAAAAAAAAAAGGATAAATTACAATTACAAACACATATACATACGCACACAGAGCACACTGATTCATATCGAATACAACTTCCTCTCAAGAAAGAGGATGGAAACTAGAAAAGTGCACAAATAAATTAAGAATTTCTGCAGTTTTCTTTTCCTTGCTTTTTTACAGTTCAAGGTGAATTTGGTCACACAAACAATATCAATATTTTTGTTCATTTTGTTGTTCAGTTTACGTCTTGTTTTGACTGTTATGACTTGTTCTTTTAGTTGTTTATATTTTTTTTACTCGTTTTAGGGAGAAGAGTGGCAGAATAGTTCAGAAGTTCGCCTGCCAATAATAAATTCGAGGTTCCAGGGTTCGCTCCCCGTAGAGGCCTCAACCTTTCTCCGCAGTTTGACTGGAAAACCGAACTGAAAACGTATAGCACTTCGGAAGGGGACGAAAAACGAGTCGGACCCGTGTGCATTCTGGCTGCGCACGCTAAAGATCCCACGGAACTTGAAAATCGTGAAGAGCAGCTCATTGCCCGGCTGCCTTGGTACAAGACATTGGAGAGATTGGTTGATTTCCCAGGTCCAATCCCTTGAAGACCAATTAGACTTCTTGCCTTTCTGAAGTCTTAGGAAAAAAATGTGAATGTGAATATGAATTTGAAGCGAGGGAGAGGGCATGGGCGCCGCCCTCGCGGTGCTGGCCCCGGGAATAGTTTAGATTTCTACCACCTCACTCCCCTACGACCTCAGGGTTATGGAACTGTCTAGGTAAGACCTCAGGACCTGGCTAGCTCATGGGTTTATGTGCAGGCTTAAGGCTTGTGCCGTGATCGTTCTGGATCTTCACCATCACATGGCACCTGTGACGTTAGTGCATATGGAATTCATTCCGAGCGCGAGCTCGGAGACGTCAGCTTGAGAAATTGAAATTGAAATTGAAATTGAAATTGAAATTGAAATTGAAATTACTCGTTTTAATTATTCTAGGATGCGTGTATTCTCCTTGTTTTTGTCATATTGTGAAATGGGTAGGTTGCTGCATAGGCTGCATGCTTTGTCTTCGGTGGGCATGTATGTTGGGTGTTTTCACGTTTGGATAGGTCATACTGTTTGAATAGCAAGAAGACTGAAGTCATGGTAATCAGTGAAAAACACGAAATCCCCTCATACAAAATAACAGCAAATAGCACAACTTCGAGACATATTGATAAGTTTAGATAGCCGGAAACGGTCATCTCACCAGACGGCAGATGCTCATCAGAAATAGCCAGCAGAATAAGCCAAACCAAATATAGCATTCAAGAAGACGAAAAGCATTCTTACCAACAAATGCCTATCAATTAACATCAGGAAGAGAGTTCTTGAATGTTACATAGAACCGATAATGTTATACGTTTGTGAAGCGTGGACAGTCAACAAGCAAAGCCAGAACAAGATTGAAGCAACCGAGATGTGGTTTCTAAGAAGAATGTTGAGAGTTCCATGGACAGCAAAGGAATCAAACGAGCCAGTCTTGATGGAGGCAGACACAAGAAGATCATTCATAAGGAAGATTAGGCAAAGACAGGCAACATTTGTAGGCCATTTTATGAGGAAAGGGGAATTGGAGCGCCTGGTCACAACGGGAAATCTGGAGGGAAAGAGAACACCGGGTAGACCCAGGGAGAAAATATTGGACGGACTTGCAGGGTGCTGAGGACAGCGAGGGCGGAAGATGTACTTGCGGCGACAAGGGATAGATGCATATGGAGGGCCATGATCGCCAAGGCCATGCGGCAGGGTACATGCTGTGCTGCTGCTGCTGCTGCTGCGCTGATGATGATGATGATGACCAGACACTGTCGTGATTTACAGGATCTTTAACGTACTTGACGTTTCGCGTGCATATACACACTGAGAGGGGGTTTGGCACTAATAAGTCTGCACACATATTGACTGGGGCAATCGGAAAAACTTTTACCCTTTACCCACCCTGGGGTGGGAGGGGGGAGATACCCAGGCAGGATCGAACTCAGACCTTCTGGTCTGAAGCCTAACGTCCTTAGCCACTTGACCACCGTGACCGTCGAGATACGTTTGTTTCTCGCCATATTGAATTACTTCTATGTGCTTCTCTCTGCTGTCAGGCGAGATATGTTTGTTTCTCGCCATACAAAGTTGCTTCTATATGCTTCTCTCTGATGTCAGTCGTGATGTGTTTGTTTCTCGCCATATTAAATTGCTTCTATATGCTTCTCTTTGCTGTCAGTCAGGATAATTATGTTTGTTTCTCGCCATATCAAATTGCTTCTATATGCTTCTCTTTGCTGTCAGTCAGGATAATTATATTTGTTTCTCGCCATATTAAATTACTTCTATGCGCTTCTCTCTGGCGAAGTTTCATTTTTTTCTGTGTTGTTCATCGCCATATAAGCGTTGTATATTCTGAAGGAAAACTACTTTCAAGCTGCATTCCATACCACGCATAGCGCCTCTCCGGTTTTGTTGCTACGTCTTTTCAACATGATTTATCTGTCCTTCCGACACGATAATCTTCTTTATCTCCCTTTCGTAGTGAGTGTGTGGTCCATACCCTGTCTGTTGTAAAACCTTCTGAACAGCGGTCATGTCTGGGACAAGGACATAATACAGGTTGGCGGGGCAGAGTGGTTAGTACGAAATGGCCAGAATTATGTGTAACATTGACTGCCTGAGAGAGAGAGAGAGAGAGAGAGAGAGAGAGAGAGAGAGAGAGAGAGAGAGAGAGAGAGAAGAGAGAGAGAATGAGAGAGAGAGGGAGAGAGAGAGAGGGAGAGGGAGAGAGAGAGAGAGAGGGAGAGAGAGAGAGAGAGGCAGACAGATAGAGACAGAGACACAGAGAGAAGCACAGAGAGAGAGAGAGAGAGAGAGAGAGAGAGAGAGAGAGTTTGAGAGACAGACAGACAGACAGACAGGCAGACAGAGAGAGAAGACGGAGAGAGAGAGAGAGAGAGAGAGAGGTAGAGACAGACAGACAGACAGACAGACAGACAGACAGACAGAGAGAAAGTGTTTTGGACTGAACATTCAAACAATACCTCTGGGGAAATTATACAAGTGTATGTGTATTGCCTCAGAAGGACGGTGGGAAAGAAACAGTACATGTCTGAAGACATGAACACAAAAAAGGTGACAGACTGAAAACGATCCTGACAGATCACACCCATCTTCTACACAATGGTTTCAAATGTAGCTGTGCAGAAAGAAAAGGAACAGTTCCATTTTTAAAGTGCAAGAACGACACGTTGTAACAGCTCTTTTCTTCCAACAGCCAAAGTGTTAATAACCGTGAACGATCTTAATACCGAACCGATACCTGTTCAACTTTTTCTTTTATGTATACAAAAGGCAAGTGGATTGAGAGAGAGAGAGAGAGAGAGAGAGAGAGAGAGAGGGAGGGAGAAAGAAAGGGAGAGAGAGAGAGAGAGAAAGACAGACAGACACACAGACAGACAGACACACAGACAGACAGACAGACAGATAGACAGACAGACAGACAGACAGACGGAGACAGCGAGAAAAATGAGAGAGGGGGTGAGAGAGATTTGCTCTTGATACCACAAAACATACAATATTTGATAGTGGTATATACATATATATCTTTTTGGTTCATTCTGAGTGCTGAAACCCTGTCACGGGAAAAGTGAAACAAACTTAAAACTTAAAAGTTTTTTCTGTTCTTCTTTTACGCGGTTGTCTGCAGTTTAAA
>CM060305.1:67065663-67073163 GCA_030674185.1 Monoplex corrugatus
TTACACAAACAAATATACAAACTTACGTTTTTGCCACAGAATGGCAAAATCCCAGTTTTAGACTAACAAGATGGACAGAGGAGACTGGCCTCTCCCAACATTTACGAGACTGACATGTTATCGCTATCACATACACACACACAAACCACAGACGCGTGGCAGTGATTTATAGAAAAAGGTTGTGCTAGGCAAAAGCAGCCCATTTCCATTCATACAACAGAATCACAGAAGTGCTCCAGTACTCACTGCAATCTAAGACCTGATAATGTTTTGGCAACATGCTGGTAATATTCTGAGTGTTGTATAGTGCATACTTGTCTAGCAGTTCTTGTTTGGATTGCAACTACCTGATTTCTCAACCCTTCGTTCTCCTCATCTCCAATTCATGATAGAATAATTTCCTTGGTTGTCTACATCTTCCAAGCGAAAGAAAAAAACCCATCTCTGTCATTGTTCAGTTGTGTTTGTTTGCTTGTTAGTTTTGTATGTTTCACAATGCAGTATACAGACTACAGACATTTGCTTGTTAGTTTTTGTATGTTTCACAATGCAGTATACAGACTACAGACAACATTTGCTTGTTGGTTTTGTATGTTTCACAGAGCAGTATAAAGAAACATTTAACGAAAATGTACAAGGCATAATTAATCACTGCTGTGGGGTCAGAATGCGCAGAAAAAGAAGACACGAAAACAGTAGTCTACATGGGGAAAATGCATGAGAAGAGACAGCTGGGTGACCCTTGGGGCGAGATGCAAATTTGCCAGAGTTGTGTCAGTGGTCCTGAACATGGCGACTAGCATTATGCGCTGTGCATGAATACATTACACTGTGAGTGGGGTATTTTTCTTTTGGAGATCAGGAAGAGAGAGGAAGACCAGAATGGGGCAAGAGAGGGGTCTTCCATTCTCTCTATTATGTGTGTTCAATTATGTGTGTTCGATTTTAGCTTAAGTGTGTGCGTGTTTGTGTTTGTTTGTTTGTGTGTGTGCGTGCGTACGTGTGTGTGTGTATGTATGTGTGTGTGCGTGTGTGTGTGTGTGTGTGTGTGTGTGTGTGTGTGTGTGTGTGTGTACTCCGAGCATGGAGACGTCATGTATGTGTGTGTGCGTGCGTGTGTGTGTGTGTGTGTGTGTGTGTGTGTGTGTGTGTGTGTGTGTGTGTGTGTGTGTGTGTGTGTGTTGTGTGTGTGTGTGTGTGTGTGTGTGTACTCCGAGCATGGAGACGTCATCTGGAAAAAAAACCTGAAACTTAAACCGAGATTGACAATCCCAGAAATGCTCCATACTCTGCCAGAATGAATTATCTGGTGGTATCAGTGTTCCATAAATCCTATTTATTTTCTCCTCACCACGTAAAGCTTATGAAATATTGTATGATTTAGATGCAAGAGGAAAACAGAACTGGATGTCAATGTATGTGTTTATGTATGCGTGAACATGGATTTGGATATGCTTGGTTGTACCAAGCGGTGGGGAATGAATCTTTATTTATAGGTGAATTGCGTCAATGTTTAGTGGAAAATAGATGGCAGATGACAGTCATATTCAGACAAGCAACAGATTTAGTTTATTTAGAGTCTTTAATTCTTTACATTTAATTAAAATGATCTTTTGATGGATATTGATCGGCATGTGCATACTGCACTAACTGGATTTAGGTTTGGTATCTCTGAAATAAATGTACACAGTTTTTGTTACAAAAAAAAGCAAATGACACTGATTTACTGTGCCTTCTCTGTAATAAATCAAAAGATGATGAAGTTCATTTTCTTTTGAAATGTCCTGTATTGAGTGATCTTCGTAGACGATTTATTCCGACGAAAATATTTTAGACAACAATACTTGTTTCGATACGTTTAATAACAGTTTAATGGCAGTATATTTATACAGAGCTTTTCCGTTTAGAAAAAAAGTTGCAAGTACTGTATTCGATTTCATATTTGTAAAACGTGTACTTTATAATGATGGTGCTGTTTGTGATAATGTCTTTTTTGCCCTTCATATGAAGCCATGGCCTTACATGAATAAATGTCTGAATCTGAATCTCTCTCTCTCTCTCTCTCTCTCTCTTTCTTTCTCTCCCCCTTTCTTCTCTCTGTCTCTCCATCATTCTGTCAGTCTGTCCTTCTCTCTCTTCTTTTGTGTTGTACACGATTTGAATTATTTTGTATATCAGAAACATTTGTTTTGTATATTTGATCTGAAATATCAGCTGTACAAAAATTATGCACCCACACCCCACATTCAAGGGCCAATGGCTTAACCAGGTCTTTTTCAGTGCTGTGCAGTGATTTCTTCTCCCCGCTTGTTTGCTTTATCTTTTCTTCAAGTAAAACTGTGGCGCCTTTAGTTCAGTTGATTAGATCAACACCCTGATAACGCAGGAGTCATGGATTCGACCACGAGTCTTTAAGTGGCTTATGAGTTCAGTCGTTATGGCGCCATTTTCATAATGCTTCCCTGTGAGGATGCCAGGGGCTCTTTCAGCAAAAATAATATCTCCACCTTCTTGAAATTCTGTTGCTAGAAATTTCCTCTTTTTCTGTCGCTCTCTTTGTTTCTTTCTTGCTCCTTTTCTTTCTGTCTTGTCTTCTTATCATTTTTCTGCCTTGTTGATCCATTCACTTGTATGTGTTCTATACAGCCTTACATAGTTTCTCTTAGGATTAAATAACTGGGTACATGTATTAAGTGCATTTTGGCTGTAAGGGGATGTGATGTCCGGAAGCAGTTGTAGGTAATTTAGACCCGTTTTTATGTATGTTTAAATGTCCTTAGTTATGTTCATATTTACATTCAGGTATGGTTGTTTTAGATCCCCTGGTGATACATTGGATGTTGTGGTCAAAGTCAGGGGCATATCCTCAGATTATGTGCGGGAATGCATTGATATGTGTATTTAATTTTATTTTCCGTGTGTGATTTTTTCTTCTGTGAGGTATAGTGTACATTTTGAGATGGTTATGGCCCTGTTATGGCTCTGTGCAGTTCGGTTGGGCTTTAAACAACAATAACAATAACAATGTTCGTAATACAGAAGTTGTAGGATCAATCCACGAGCAGGAAACGTTTCAATGTATCATTTTCTTATATTTTATCCATCACATGGTATCTGTGATGTCAGTGCATGACGATTTTATTTCGAACATGGAGACGCCATCTTGAGAAACTGAAACTGAAACTAGACCAGTAAATTACTTTAGATAACTGATTTGGGGTTCCGTAGTTGTTACATCTCGGATGTATGCGTCAAACATTAGTAAAGAAGATTAGGAAAAGAAAGCGAACATACATAGGACGTTTTATGACGAAAGAGAAATGAGAACACCTGGTCACAAAAGGAAATATGGAAGGGAAGAGAGCACCAGGTAGACCCAGGGAGAAAATACTGGACGGACTTGCAGAGTGGCTGAGGATAGAGAGGGTGGGAGATGTACTTGCTGCGACGAGGGATAGACTCGTATGGAGGGCCATGATCACCAACGCCATGCGACAGGGCACATGATGATGGTGCGTCAATAACTTGAGTGGGAATTGTTAGAACAAAGTGTCAGTGCATGCTATGTAAGGTTGGATGTGAAGCTGTTGGGCGAATAAGAATCAGTGATTAGCAAATTAAACCAGATGATATCGGCGTGTTTGTACAGCCACTCTGCCTGTGTTCGTCTTTGTTTTGGATCGTTCTTATACGTTTCTCTTTCCATGTTTGGCTATCATCGTTTCTGTCTGTATCAGTGTATTTCTATTCTACGTCTGTCTTTCTTACATACATTTGCATATGCATACAAACAAGAATCAGAGAGGACAATACTTGACATAGCCAATGGCAAGAAGTTACCTTGATATTAACATATTAAATTTTTGACTCCCACACTTTATATACCAAGTGCAAAAACTTAGCCCTTTGGCATCCTCACCCTATCCACCAGCTTCCTGTAAGAAGCTGGTAAATAGGGTGAGGATGTCAAAGGGTTAGGTTTTTGCTTTGCTACTATGGTTGGAAATGCAGGATGCTGGTAGACAGGGTGCGGATGTCAAAGGGTTAGAGCGATAAGAATATCAGATTCTAGACGCATACATCTTCTGGTTCGGTCACAAATATTCTAGAAAACATGTATTATTAAGTGCAAGGTAATGGGGAGGGGATAGAAATGGAAGAAAGCATTGCGGAAGAAAAGACGTCTGGAAAATACATGCGATAACATCTTAGCCAGTGAAAGCCCTTCAAGCAAAACCACTAAATGTGGATATGTGATGTTTAGACATGACAATTTCCTCTCCAACTGTATACTTCTTGGGCTGCCACTTTCTGCTGGCGCCAATTGACAAGAAGCAACATTATCGATATTCCTTTTTACTTCGTCCCTAAAGTGCGGTCAGAAAGCAGGTCCAGTCCTCAGGGTATATTTTATAATCTTTCATCCTTTTAGTGCTGTTGTTCGGTTCCATAGCATTTCCTACCCCGGAATATGGGAGAGAAACATATTTCACATGGGTTCTTTGGCTGTTCACGGAAGGACGTTTCAAGTCAAGTATCGTGCTGATAAGTGCATATTTCAGTAAAAAAAAAAAGATAGAATGTACAGGCAGTCGTTAAGTCAAAGAGGTGACACTTATGTTGTCATACTTTTTAGTTGCTTTCTAGAACGGGTTGGCTAGTTCTATTGATTGATAGAGCCGTATGTATATACATACATATATACATATATGTACAGATATGTACATATGTATATATATATATATGTATATGTATCTATCTATACACATATATAATCTGGCTGGTTTGCTGCCCACCGTAATGCTCCAATCATTCTGGTGGTGTCAGTGTTTCATAGCCCAGTCCCCTTCTTCTTCCAAAGGCTATATCGACGCATATGATTTTATGCGGAATCAGGAAGTTTACTAGATAGTCACTGATAAATTTGGGTAGAGCACTTTGAAATTGTCTGAGTGACACGAATCCTTTTGAACTCTTTGATTCCCTCACCTTATCTGCCAGCACCCCGCATTGTCAGCCATGTCAGCAAAGCAAAACTTTAACCCTTTTACTGCATCACCCTATCCACAAGATAGGGTGAGGGAGTGAAAGAGTAAATTTTTGCAGCTAGCAGATAGGGTGAGAGAGTGAAAGGGTTAAATTAAGCAAACGCCAAGCTGTAAATGGAGTTGGATGGGGATTATTCAGATTAATATGTAGTGAATCTGTCTGCGTGCTGTTCCACTGCGTCTTGGAAAGAGAATAATTTGTTATGATGGTGATTATGTCTGAACTGTTCATTAGTATTTTGTTATATCTTCCATTTTGCTAATAGATGCGACTCAGCCTGGATTTTCTTTGGAGGCAAAAAAAAAAAAAAAAAAAGAAAACCCCAAAAACCCATGAATATCAGTTTCAATGTGCACAATCCATTTTGATGTTGATAATGGCCGGTATACGCGAACTGTTGCTAGGAGATACGGATTGTGAATATGGCTTAACAATCTTGTTAATTTTGTTTTGTCTTGGTGTGAGAGACAATCAGGTAGAGCAGGCATCTGGATATGAAATTATCAGAATATTTCTGTCGCATGACCAAAGGCAACAGGTCTAAATGAATGAAATAATTTCCTGACTTTTATGTTCTTTCTTTGCCTTCTTTCGTCAAGGAAACCTCGCAGTTCTCCCATGACTTTATTGCAGTGCGTCTGTTTGCCACTTTCCCTCTTTCTCTCCCCAAAAGTCACATTTTAACATGGCATTACGGCCAATTTTACGATGACCAGAACAACTACAACTTTCAGACTAGAAAGATGGGGAGTAACGTCATTCATATTGTAAATATATTTTTGTCTAGTTCCAAGGATTGACTGACAGCTGAGAGTATGTATTGATCCCAGTGTTTTCTTCCCTATTCATTGCATTTGATTTTGGTTCTTTTTTTCTTCTTTTTATTGTTGATGTCAGTTTTGTTCTTGTTGCTAGCAGCATTTTCCTTGTTGGCGTTTGTAATGACGATCCCAATTATGGACGAGGTGTGTTTGTGTGTGTGTGTGTGTGTGTGTGTGTGTGTGTGTGTGTGTGTGTGTGTGTGTGTGTGTGTGTGTGTGTGTGTGTGTGAGTGTGTGTGTGTGTGTGTGTGAGTGTGTGTGTTCGTTCGTTCGCTTCTTTAATTTAACGTCTTTTCACTATAAGTGATATTAGACGGGGGAGGGGGGGAGGGGAAATTATTAAAAAAAAAAAAAAAAAAAAAAAAAAAGTGAACAAAATAAAATGTAGAACGATAGTTGGACGGGTTGGATTTGGGCAGAGGGAAGACAGAGGAAAAAGACATTAGCAGGTGGGGGAACAGTAAAATGGAACGAGAACTTAACACTAACAATTAACTTCAATAACGTGAAGGGAAATTGTAACACTAAAATACAAACCGAATAAAGTTAAAGTAATGCATTAACAGGACTGTGAACTAATGATTCTGAAATTCTAACTAACAACGTTTGATCTGATGTAATTTTCTGGAAATTATTTTCAGAATACTTTTCTTGAGTAAACATTTTCGGTAAAAAAGAACGTAGCATTTTGCAGTAGAATAAACAGTGAAACAGTGTGAACTGTTCGCCGCAAATACACTTGACATTTTTACAATATTTTGTTCTCAATGCGTTTAGCTGAATACGAAAACAAACAGCAACAATCGATCTCAAATGATACATAGAAGAATACTGCAATTTTTTACATACATTTTGAACGGTAAGTTTTATCATTTGTTGTGACACAAACTGTTCATCTGAATGTTCAAGAAATCGAGTCCATGAGGCTGATTCGAGCAAGTTGCAAGCTTCTTTTACGGAGCTATGAACATGTAATTCTATAGCATTATCAGCATTCTGGGCGCCTTGCTTAGCTGCTCTGTCAACTACTTCGTTGCCGTGAAGACCAACATGAGAAGGCACCCAGCATAAACTGATATCTGTACCTTTGACCCTTAAACGATGTATAAGATGATTTGCCTCAGTAATTAAATCAGGTCTTGTGTCGGCATTAAAAGACCGTAAGGCATATAATACAGATTTTGAGTCAACAAAGAGAACTACTTTGAAAGACATGGGTTTAAGATTTACTAGATAATGCAATGCTTGATTAATAGCGACTAATTCCGCTGTAAAGATCGATAAGTTTGCCCCAACGAAAAATGACTTTTTTATCTTAAATTTTGGAACATAAAATGCTGCTCCAGCACATTTATTTTCTAAGACTGTGTGGTGTGTGTGTGTGTGTGTGCGTGTGTGTGTGTGTGGTGTGTATGTGTGTGTGCGCGTGTTTGTGTTTGTTTGTTTGTTTGTTTGTGTGCGTGCGTATGTGTGTGTGTGTATGTTTTGTGTGTGCGTGTGTGTGTGTGTGTGTGTGTGTGTGTGTGTGTGTGTGTGTGTGTGTGTGTGTGTGTGTGGTGTGTGTACTCTCTTGCTCTTCACTATCTCTTTGAAGGTCAATTAACTCTATTATTTAGAGCACAATACTGAT
>CM060305.1:67078163-67093163 GCA_030674185.1 Monoplex corrugatus
CTTGCCTCATACACAGCTGGAGTTTTTTTTAAGGATTACGAAGCAGAAGAAAAAAACTCTCCCCCTTCACCACACCTGCCAGAAAGCCTGAGTGATGGCTACGTTCGCTTTTGAAATCACCTATTTCACCAGACGGTTCAAAGCCAGGTGTCAGCCTCCACTGTTGATGTGTTTTCCTAGCGGTCCCATCCATCCAGCTCATTAACAGGTCCGACTGCTGTAATGTACAATCCCCAACTTCCACGTGGTGAAATCAGTATCTCTTCCATTGTCAATCTGTCTGAATCTCGTTTGCGGTAGGTTGAACGGTTGCACGACTGTGAATGAATGTCTGTGGGGAATTATCGAAAGTGCAGGGGGGGGGGGGGGGGGAGGGATGAGGAGACAGAGAGAAAGAGAGAGAGAGAGAGAGAGAGAGAGAGTCTTGAAACTTGACAAAGAGAGAGACAGAGGAGGGAGAGACGGAATGAGAGTGAGAGAAAGAGAGAGAGAGAGAGAGAGAGAGAGAGAGAGAGAAGAGAGATAGATAAATAGACAGATAGATAGATAGATAGACAGACACACACACACACACACATATATATATATATATATATATATATATTATATATATATAGAGAGAGAGAGAGGAGAAAGAGAGTGAGTGAGTGAGAGAGAGAGAGACAAACAGACATCGAGAGAGTGAGACAGAGACAGACAGACACAGTGTGTGTGTGTGTGTGTGTATGTGTGTGTGTGTGTGTGTGTGTGTGTGTGTGTGTGTGTGTGTGTGTGTGTATGTGTCTGACTCTGTGTGTGTGTGTGTGTCTGTCTCTGTGTGTGTGTGTGTGTGTTGTATGTATGTGTGTGTGTGTGTGTTGTGTATGTGTGTGTGAGAGAGAGAGAGAGGAGAGAGAGAGAGAGAGGAGAGAGAGAGAGAGAGAGAGAGAGAGAGAGAGAGAGATGAGTCTGTGCATTTAAAGTGTAAAGTTTAGTTTGTTCAAGGGGGATTCATCGCGCTTGGACGATTCCATATGCGCTCCACTTAATCCACCATCTGTTATCTGCCAGACTTCCTGAGGTCAGGCAAAACCCTATGCGCTGGCAAGATAAAAAAAACGTATCAGCTTTATGAAATAACAAAAAGAGAGAGAATGACAAAACGGGGAGAGAGACGGAGAGAGGAGAGAGAGGAGAGAGAGAGAGAGAGAGAGAGAGAGAGAGAGACAGAGACAGACAGACAGAGACAGACAGATACACAGACAGACAGACAAAGAGACAGAGAGACAGACAGACAGACAGACAGACAGATAGAGACAGAGACAGAGAGATATTGAAGGATGGAATGATAGAAAAATTATAATCAAACCAAGACAAAGACAATTTCATCGTTCCAGTTTCAGTTTGCTCAAGAACACAACGTGGCACTCATACACGATCCCACATACAAATGGTATGTTACGGAATATGTACATTACGCTTATCAATCACAGACAGGCTGACCTCGTTAATCGAACGTTGCTGATCGTACACACAACAACCAGGCTTGTCATGATACGGATTGAATAACCACCAGTAAAACACATCGACAATATATATATATATGTATGTATGTATGTATGTATATGCTGAAAGTTGACCTTAAAACCTTGTCGTGATTAACGTGTATTTAAAAGCGTACCTGTCCATTAGTCAGACCCTCTGATGGGAGGTAAAAGGGGGAGAAAGCTTTTTTTCTGCTCGTAAGTGATCTTGGCAGCTAAAGTTGAGAAAGGTCTGGTTGTGTTCCATGCTTTAGTGTCACCACTGCTTTCGTGAATAGTACCCGCTGTAAAAAGTATATCTGTCTGTCGGACTGTTTTCATTTGTGTCTCCTTTTCTGTCTGTCTGTTTGTCTGTTTGTTTGTCTGTCTCTGTCTGTCAGTCAGTCTGTCTCTCTCTCTTTCTGTCTGTCTGTCTCTCCCTCCCTCCATCATCTCTGTCTCTGTTTGTCTCTGTCTCTATCTCTGTCTCTGTCTGTTTCTCTGTGTGTCTGTCTGTCTGTCTGTTTGTCTGTCTGTCTGTCTCTCTCTCGATGGATGCACGATGATACGGTTATACCTGTAGTAACTCTATGTAAGTATTTAGGCATTTATTTTCCTACAAGTTTGAGTTTTTTACTCTGACTTGTAAAGACATCGTTAGCAGGGCTAAAAAAGCACTGATATGCGTGATCAAAAGATCGAACGTATTGAATAACAGTTCATTTTGATTTACTTATTAGAATATTTGATTCACAAAGACAGCCAATTTTGGAGCAGAAATTTGTGGATTAGACAAGGAAGTGTACTGTGAAGGTGCACACTTATTTGCTTTGAAAAGATTTTTAGGATTGGACAAGTGCTCATCCAATGATTTGATATACTGAGAAACGAACAGATATCTTTCATTTGTTCATTCAGTCTGACCTAAAACAGCACCCAGTAATTTCAACAGATTTTTTTGCTCGAGAAATCTGTATAACACATATATCGGTAAGCAGTTCGTTCCCATTCCCTTATGGGGATGCCGGGGGCTCTTTCAGTATTAATAGTATTCGCACCTTCTGGAACTTCTGTGCTGTCCTCTTTGTTGCCATTCCCTTTGTTTCTGTCTTGTTACTTTGCTTTCTGTCAGCTCTTCCTATCAATGTTTACCTTGCTGGTCCATTCACCTGTATGTGTTCGATAAAGTCTTACGTACTTTCTCATAGTATGGATTATTGGATACATGTATTAAATGTCTTTTTGGCTCAAGGGAAATGAGATATGCGGAAGCAATTTTAGGTAATTTAGGCTCGTTTTCATATGTGTTTTAGTGTTTTTAGTTATGTTTAAAGTTATATTCAAGTATGTTTTTTAAATCCCCTGTGTGATAAATTAGATGGAATGGTCAACACTAGGGGCATCTCCTTAGATTATGTGCGCGAATGCACTGATATGTATACTTAATTTTCTTTTCCTTTTTTTTCAGTTGAAGTATTGTGTATGTATCGAAGTAGATGTAGCTGTGATATGGTTCTACGCAGTCGGCTGTGCTTTAAACCAAAATGACAATAATTTCGCTAGCCAAGTCATAAATATTACGAACTGACATCACAAAAGTGTTTCAAGCATTAAGATGGACTGCCAATAGGCCAGTATTGTGGTGCAAGCTAGAAGTAAACTCCAAATGTCAGATCGTGAATCCGTGCATATTCTTGAATTTAGGTTTCCCTCATTTCCACATTTCCTACCAACCCTCGGCGTTTGTTCACATTAAAAACCTTATATCCATTGTTTTATTATTCAGCTACAATTTGGTTTTAATTAAACTATTTCATCTTCTTCAGCTGCAATTTTCATGTTATATGTAATCATTCACTTTATGTATCGTGGACAGGCAAGGAGGACGGAGATAGCCGATAAATGAAAAACTATCTAGTGAAGTTTCTGTCAGGAAAATCGATGATAAACGTTTGGACAGAATTACGAATTGCACTTTTTCTTCTCAAAATCGTCATATGCAATAGTACAATAACAGCTTTGAGCTTTGGGGAGCCGCAAGATCTTTGCGACACCAGTCCAGAGAACCGTTGATAACTGACTTTGGCCTTGGCGGAAAAAGGATGAAATATGACTCCCGTTGCACGCTATACGACAGATTATGTTGTACAGAAAGTTCAAGGCATTATTTATTTGATGCTGTTGTCTGTTTGCTAATTGGTTTCTGTTTTGGTTTTTGTTTGTTTTGTTTGTTTTTGTTTGCTTGTTTGTTTGTTTAGAAGATGGAGAGCATGCTTACCAACAAATGCCTATCAATTAACATCAGGAAGAGAGTTCTTGAATGTTATATAGAACCAATACTGTTGTACGGTTGCGAGGCGTGGACAGTCAACAAGCAAAGGCAGAACAAGATTGAGGCAACCGAGATGTGGTTTCTAAGAAGGATGTTGAGTAGTTCCATGGACAGCAAAAAACAAACAAACGAGACAGTCTTGATGGAGGCAGACGAAAAGGCAGGCAACATTCATAGGCCATTTTATGAGGAAAGGGGAATTGGAACACCTGGTCACAACGGGAAAGCTGGAGGGAAGGAGAGCACCGGATAGACCCAGGGAGAAGATACTAGACGGACTTGCAGAGTGGCTGAAGACAGGAAGGGTGGAAGAGATGCTTGAGGCAACAAGAGATAGAGACAGATGGAAGTCCATAATCGCCAACGCCATGCGGCAAGGCACCTGATGATGATGTTTGTTTGTTTGAATTGCAGTTTTCTTCCTTGTTTTATTTGGCCTCTGTGTCTGTGTTCTATCAAATTTTTGTTTTAGTTTTCTTCATGTATTCGTTTGTTTATTTGTTTGTTTATGCGGTCTTATTTATGTTCTAATTATCATGACATTTGCATCATAAGGCGCTTCCCTCCACTATAAAAAAAATCATACACAGTTTTTATTCTGGTGGAACAATAAAATTACCTAATACACAATGAATTTGAGTACAAGTACAAAAATAGCTTATTGCAGAGTCTAGGTGAGGAAAACGATTGATTTACAATACCCTTTTCCTATTGTGTACATGTACATATCCTTAAAGAAAGAAAAAAGAAAATAACAACAACAACAACAACAATAACAAAACCAAAGGCCATTGTCCCTAAGTCTCAACGATCATTCGTTTTCTTGCCTTGTTGGTTTCATTTTCATCATTTCTATATTTGCTATATTTCTGTCTGCCTGATAATTTTCTATACTTTGTCTTTATCATTTCTATATTTTCTATGTGTCTGTCTGTCTCTTTGCAGGGATATGGATCCACACATGGCCTCATTTCACCTTCTACTTGTGTTGGATGATCAAGTCAGCATGGTGCAGGGCATGTATGTGTCGAAAGGTCAAACCTGATACAGTAGCATCCAAACACACACAGAGGATGATGTGTTCTGTCTGAAGGTACAGACAGCTGGTACCATCTGGTGTTGCTTCAGGATTTTCGTTGTTGTTCAAGGTCTCTTAAAAATAAAGGGAAAAAAAAGATTGTTTCATATAGAGGTGTGTTTGTGTGTGTGTGTGTGCGTGTGTGTGTGTGTGTTTGTTTGTATGTGTGTGTGTATGTGTGTGTGTGCGTGTGTGTGTGTGTGTATGTGTGTGTGTGCATGTGTGTCTGTGTGTGTGCGCGCGCGTGGGTGTACGTGCCTGTGTCTGTGTGCGTGTGTGCACGTGTATACGTGTGTATGTGTACGTATGTGCGTCCTTGATAGTGTGTGTGTGTATGTGTGTGTGTGTGTGTGTGTGCATGTGTGTGTGTGTGTGTGTGTGTGTGTGTGTGTGTGTGTGTGTGCGTGCGCGCGTTCACATGTGTGTGTGTGAGTGCGTGCCGTGCGTCCGTCCATCTGCTAGTTTGTAGCGAAAATGTTTTAACATTTCCTCATTTTCTTAATGAGAGTATTTTTTTATATACATCATTACGCATATTCACACTACGCATGCATGATGTAAACTATATTATTCTAATAATGTTTGCAAACGACCGTGCATTAGAAAGTGTATCTTGAGTTTTTGACTCTGCAAACATTCAACATGCGTAAATAATGCACTATGATTTCTGAGCAGCATACATCCCACCGAAAGAATCAATAAATATAAGTTAACGATGCCTGATATTTTTGATAGTATTACCATTTACATTTCTACATTAGTATAATATTTCTATAAGACGAATGACTGATTCAAATGTCTAACTTGGTAAATAAGATCATTCATAAATCCTACATGACACGTCTGTTGTGATAAACTAATTGTTACTGACGATTCCTATAGAAACCATGTAAACTTGGTATGAGTCATGCTTATCAACGACATGTCTTTTTCTACATTATGTACACACACACACACACACACACACACACACACACACACACACACACACACACACATACATACACACACACACACACACACACATACACACACACATACACACACACACACATTATATACATATATATGTATATATGTATGTGTGTGTATATATATATAATATTATATATATATATATGTATATATAATTATATATATGCATGAATGTAGAGTCTAAAATGTCTTTTTGTTGGAAAATGCATCTCATAGCTATATCTCAGAATGTTCTGATGATATCTTATCTAAAATCGTATTTGTTTCACTATTGGGATTGTCTGCCATGGTCCTCAATGTATCTTAGTTGTTTTTTTTATTCCAACCGAGGCATCTTGGAGGTCACAGTGATATTAAGAAAAACAAAATCTTGATTTTCTATGACGATTTTCTTCAAAACATGAGACTGTCAAGATGACTTGGCGATCTTGTTCTATCGTTATTGCTTTCTTCTTAAAGGAGAAATGGCACAACACTTGACCTCATTCCATCTGTCTGTCTATCTGTCTATCTATTTATCTGTCTATCTATCTATTTATCTATCTATCTATCTATCTATCTATCTATCTATCTATCTATCTATCTATCTATCTATATCTATGTATTTATTTATCTATTTATCTATCTATCTATCTGTCTATCAGTCTATTTATCTGTCTATCTATCTATACATCTATCTATCTATCTATCTATCTGTCTGTCTGTCTATTTGTCTGTCTGTCTGACTATTTATCTGTTTGTCTCTCTCTCTCTCTCTCAAAATCTTTTTCCACTATTGACATCGTCTACCATGGTCTTCAAATCCAACTGAGACTTCTTCAAGGTCACAGTCACATTGAGAAGAACAAAATCTGGATTTCCTGTGACAATTTTGTTTAAAACATGAGATTATCAATATGGCTCGACGATCCTGTTCTATCTTTATTGCTTTCTGCTTAAAGGACAAATGGCACAACACTTGACCCCATTCCACCTTCCACTCGTGATGGATGCTCAAGTCAGCATGGTGCAAAGTACGTGTGTGTGTGTGGAAAGGTCAAACCTGATACATCAACATCCAAACACACAAAAAGATGATGTGTTCTGTCTGAAGGTACAGGCAGCTGGCACAATCTGTTGTTGTTGCCTCAGGATTTCTGGCCTTCCTTCTGTCATCTTCTTTGGCTGCTACCCTGCAAGACTGATACTGACAGAGTATCGTTTTGATTGGATAATTGTCTAGACGTCTTACTTACAGAAAATATCAAAATACAAAAAAGGAGGATGGGATTATCGTATACAGTAATTCATATTCGTAACTGAATCAGTTTTATCGTCGTATATGACTCTAACAGTGACGAAAGATAACACCTTTGTTGTCTAACATTCGTTTGTAGATATGATTGGAGTGTGGGGTTCGTTCGGGAAAGTTTTATCAACGTCAGAAAATTTCGTTCACGTTGCACCCATTCCTGCCAGCAGTCATAATGCACTCTTTGATCCTTCTCAAAACCTTTTGTGCTGGCAAACGTATGGATTAGGAAGATGAACGAGACATAATTATGAAAACACTTACACTACCAGAATGATCGGAGTGTTGTTGAGATGGGCAGCCAATAAATCAACTTTGTTTTTCTGTCTATGCATCTATGCATCTATGTATCTATGTATCTATGTATCTATGTATTTATCTGTATATCTGTCTGTCTGTAAGTCTATCTGTTTGTCTATGATATATATATATATACATACATATATGTATAGATAT
This sequence comes from Monoplex corrugatus, assembly GCA_030674185.1. Classification (NCBI taxonomy): domain Eukaryota; kingdom Metazoa; phylum Mollusca; class Gastropoda; order Littorinimorpha; family Ranellidae; genus Monoplex; species Monoplex corrugatus. The sequence goes on from CM060305.1 coordinate 67,085,798, forward strand.
GTATCTATGTATGTATGTATCTATGTATCTATGTATTTATGTATCTATGTATCTATGTATCTATGTATCTATGTATCTATCTGTCTATCTGTCTGTCTGTAAGTCTGTTTGTCTATGTATATATATATGTATAGATATAGATATATATTGATACGATATGTATTGTATACAATAAGCTCTGTTTGAAGAAAATGCAATTCATAACAATGTCTTAAAATATTCTGACAATACCTAAAAAATCTTTTTTCACTATTGGCATCTCTACCGTGGTCCTGAATTCTAACCAAGGCTTTTTCAATATCACAGTGACTTTGAGAAGAACAGAATCTGAATTTTCTGTAACAATTTTCTTTAAAACATGAGATTATCAATATGGCTCGACGATCCTGTTCTATCTTTATTGCTTTCTGCTTAAAGGACAAATGGCACAACACTTGACCCCATTCCACCTTCCACTCGTGATGGATGCTCAAGTCAGCATGGTGCAAAGTACGTGTGTGTGAAATGGTCAAACCTGATACATCAACATCCAAACACACAAAAAGATGACGTGTTCTGTCTGAAGGTACAGGCAGCTGGCACAATCTGTTGTTGTTGCCTCAGGATTTCTGGCCTTCCTTTTTTCATCTTCTTTGACTGCTACTCTGCAAGACTGATACTGACAGAGTATCGTTTTGATTGGATAATTGTCTAGACGTCTTACTTACAGAAAATATCAAAATAAGAAAAAGGAGGATGGGATTATCGTATACAGTTATTCATATTCGTAACTGAATCAGTTTTATCGTCGTATATGACTCTAACAGTGACGAAAGATAACATCTTTGTTGTCTAGCATTCGTTTGTAGATATGATTGGACTGTGGGGTTCGTTCGGGAAAGTTTTATCAACCTCAGAAAATTTCGTTCACGTTGCACCCATTCCTGCCAGCAGTCATAATGCACTCTTTGATCCTTCTCAAAACCTTTTGTGCTGGCAAACGTATGGATTAGGAAGATGAACGAGACATAATTATGAAAACACTTACACTACCAGAATGATCGGAGTGTTGTTGAGATGGGCAGCCAATAAATCAACGTTGTTTTTCTGTCTATGCATCTATGCATCTATGTATCTATGTATCTATGTATCTATGTATCTCTCTGTCTATCTGTCTGTCTGTAAGTCTGTTTGTCTATGTATATATAATATATATATATATGTATAGTATAGATATATATTGATACGATATGTATTGTATACAATAAGCTCTGTTTGAAGAAAATGCAATTCATAACAATGTCTTAAAATATTCTGACAATACCTCAAAATCTTTATTCACTATTGGCATCGTCTACCGTGGTCCTGAATTCTAACCAAGGCTTTTTCAATATCACTGTGACTTTGAGAAGAACAGAATCTGAATTTTCTGTAACAATTTTCTTTAAAACATGAGATTATCAATATGGATTGAAAATCTTGCTCTATCTTTATTGCTTTCTACTTAAAGGACAAATGGCACAACACTTGACCCCATTCCACCTTCCACTCGTGATGGATGCTCAAGTCAGCATGGTGCAAAGTACGTGTGTGTGTGTGGAAAGGTCAAACCTGATACATCAACATCCAAACACACAAAAAGATGATGTGTTCTGTCTGAAGGTACAGGCAGCTGGCACAATCTGTTGTTGTTGCCTCAGGATTTCCGGCCTTCCTTCTTTCATCTTCTTTGGCTGCTACCCTGCAAGACTGATACTGACAGAGTATCGTTTTGATTGGATAATTGTCTAGACGTCTTACTTACAGAAAATATCAAAATAAGAAAAAGGAGGATGGGATTATCGTATACAGTTATTCATATTCGTAACTGAATCAGTTTTATCGTCGTATATGACTCTAACAGTGGCGAAAGATAACACCTTTGTTGTCTAGCATTCGTTTGTAAATATGATTGGAGTGTGGGGTTCGTTCGGGAAAGTTTTATCAACCTCAGAAAATTTCGTTCACGTTGCACCCAATCCTGCCAGCAGTCATAATGCACTCTTTGATCCTTCTCAAAACCTTTTGTGCTGGCAAACGTATGGATTAGGAAGATGAACGAGACATATGAAAACACTTACACTACCAGAATGATCGGAGTGTTGTTGAGATGGGCAGCCAATAAATCAACTTTGTTTTTTCTGTCTATGCATCTATGCATCTATGTATCTATGTATCTATGTATCTATGTATTTATCTGTGTATCTGTCTGTCTGTAAGTCTATCTGTTTGTCTATATATATATATATATATATTATATACATACATATATGTATAGATATGTATCTATGTATCTATGTATCTATCTGTCTATCTGTCTGTCTGTAAGTCGGTTTGTCTATGTATATATATATATATATATATGTATAGATATAGATATATATTGATACGATATGTATTGTATACAAGAAGCTTTGTTTGAAAAAAATGCAATTCATAACAATGTCTTAAAATATTCTGACAATACCTCAAAATCTTTTTTCACTATTGGCATCGTCTACCGTCGTCCTGAATTCTAACCAAGGCTTTTTCAATGTCACAGTGACTTTGAGAAGAACAGAATCTGAATTTTCTGTGACAATTTTCTTTAAAACATGATTTTGTTAAAATGGATTGTCTTGCTCTATCGTTATTGCTTTCTGCTTAAAGGACAAATGGCACAACACTTGACCCCATTCCACCTTCCACTTGTGATGGATGCTCAAGTCAGCATGGTGCAAAGTACGTGTGTGTGTGTGGAAAGGTCAAACCTGATACATCAACATCCAAACACACAAAAAGATTATCTGTTCTGTCTGAAGGTACAGGCAGCTGGCACCATCTGTTGTTGTTGCCTCAGGATTTCCGGCCTTCCTTCTTTCATCTTCTTTGGCTGCTACCCTGCAAGACTGATACTGACAGAGTATCGTTTTGATTGGATAATTGTCTAGACGTCTTACTTACAGAAAATATCAAAATACAAAAAAGGAGGATGGGATTTTCGTATACAGTAATTCATATTCGTAACTGAATCAGTTTTAGTCGTCGCATATGACTCTAACAGTGGCGAAAGATAACACCTTTGTTGTCTAGCATTCGTTTGTAGATAAGATTAGATTGTGGGGTTATTTCGGGCGAGTTTTATCAGCCTGAGACAATTTCGTTCACGTTGCACCCAATCCTGCCAGCAGTCATTATGTCATTAACCAAGGCTTTTTCGTGTCACAGTGACTTTGAGAAGAACAGAATCTGAATTTTCTGTAACAATTTTCTTTAAAACATGAGTTTGCTAAAATGACTTGACAATCTTGTTCTATCTTTATTGCTTTCTGCTTAAAGGACAAATGGCACAACACTTGACCCCATTCCACCTTCCACTCGTGATGGATGCTCAAGTCAGCATGGTGCAAAGTACGTGTGTGTGTGTGGAAAGGTCAAACCTGATACATCAACATCCAAACACACAAAAAGATGACGTGTTCTGTCTGAAGGTACAGGCAGCTGGCACCATCTGTTGTTGTTGCCTCAGGATTTCTGGCCTTCCTTTTTTCATCTTCTTTGACTGCTACTCTGCAAGACTGATGCTGACAGAGCATCGTTTTGATTGGATAATTGTCTTACAGAAAATATCAAAATAAGAAAAAGGAGGATGGGATTATCGTATACAGTTATTCATATCCGGAACTAAATCAGTTTTATCGTCGTATATGACTAACAGTGGCGAAAGATAACACCTTTGTTGTCTAACATTCGTTTGTAGATATGATTGGAGTGTGGCGTTCGTTTGGGAGTGTTTTATCAACCTCTAGCATTCGTTTGTAGATAAGATTAGATTGTGGGGTTATTTCGGGCGAGTTTTATCAGCCTGAGACAATTTCGTTCACGTTGCACCCAATCCTGCCAGCAGTCATTATGCACTCTTTGATCCTCCTCAAAACCTTTTGTGCCAGCAAAATATTCTGACAATACCTCGTAACTGAATCAGTTTTAGTCGTCGTATATGACTCTAACAGTGGCGAAAGATAACACCTTTGTTGTCTAGCATTCGTTTGTAGATATGATTGGACTGTGGGGTTCGTTCGGGAAAGTTTTATCAACCTCAGAAAATTTCGTTCACGTTGCACCCAATCCTGCCAGGAGTCATAATGCACTCTTTGATCCTTCTCAAAACCTTTTGTGCTGGCAAACGTATGGATTAGGAAGATGAACGAGACATATGAAAACACTTACACTACCAGAATGATTGGAGTGTTGTTGAGATGGGCAGCCAATAAATCAACTTTGTTTTTCTGTCTATGTATCTATGCATCTATGTATCTATGTATCTATGTATCTATGTATCTATGTATTTATCTGTATATCTGTCTGTCTGTAAGTCTATCTGTTTGTCTATGTATATATATATATATATATATAATTATATACACATACATATATGTATAGATATGTATCTATGTATCTATGTATCTATCTGTCTATCTGTCTGTCTGTAAGTCTGTTTGTCTATGTATATATATATATATATGTATAGATATAGATATATATTGATACGATATGTATTGTATACAATAAGCTCTGTTTGAAGAAAATGCAATTCATAACAATGTCTTAAAATATTCTGACAATACCTCAAAATCTTTTTTCACTATTGGCATCTCTACCGTGGTCCTGAATTCTAACCAAGGCTTTTTCAATATCACAGTGACTTTGAGAAGAACAGAATCTGAATTTTCTGTAACAATTTTCTTTAAAACATGAGATTAACAATATGGCTCGACGATCCTGTTCTATCTTTATTGCTTTCTGCTTAAAGGACAAATGGCACAACACTTGACCCCATTCCACCTTCCACTCGTGATGGATGCTCAAGTCAGCATGGTGCAAAGTACGTGTGTGTGTGTGAAAAGGTCAAACCTGATACATCAACATCCAAACACACAACAAGATGACGTGTTCTGTCTGAAGGTACAGGCAGCTGGCACAATCTGTTGTTGTTGCCTCAGGATTTCTGGCCTTCCTTTTTTCATCTTCTTTGACTGCTACTCTGCAAGACTGATACTGACAGAGTATCGTTTTGATTGGATAATTGTCTAGACGTCTTACTTACAGAAAATATCAAAATAAGAAAAAGGAGGATGGGATTATCGTATACAGTAATTCATATTCGTAACTGAATCAGTTTTATCGTCGTATATGACTCTAACAGTGGCGAAAGATAACACCTTTGTTGTCTAACATTCGTTTGTAGATATGATTGGAGTGTGGGGTTCGTTCGAGAGAGTTTTATCAACCTCAGAAAATTTCGTTCACGTTGCACCCAATCCTGCCAACAGTCATTATGCACTCTTTGATCCTTCTCAAAACCTTTTGTGCTGGCAAACGTATGGATTAGGAAGATGAACGAGACATATGAAATCACTTACACTACCAGAATGATTGGAGTGTTGTTGAGATGGGCAGCCAATAAATCAACTTGGTTTTTCTATCTATGTATCTATGCATCCATGTATCTATGTATCTATGTATCTATGTATCTATATATCTATGTATTTATCTGTCTATCTGTCTGTCTGTCTGTCTGTAAGTCTATCTGTTTGTCTATGTATATATATATATATACATATATGTTTAGATATAGATATATATTGATACGATATGTATTGTATACAATAAGGTCTTTTTGAAGAAAATGCAATTCATAACAATGTCTTAAAATATTCTGACAATACCTCAAAATCTTTTTTCACTATTGGCATCGTCTACCGTCGTCCTGAATTCTAACCAAGGCTTTTTCAATGTCACAGTGACTTTGAGAAGAACAGAATCTGAATTTTCTGTGACAATTTTCTTTAAAACATGATTTTGTTAAAATGGATTGACAATCTTGCTCTATCTTTATTGCTTTCTGCTTAAAGGACAAATGGCACAACACTTGACCCCATTCTACCTTCCACTTGTGATGGATGCTCAAGTCAACATGGTGCAAAGTACGTGTGTGTGTGTGGAAAGGTCAAACCTGATACATCAACTTCCAAACACACAAAAAGATGACGTGTTCTGTCTGAAGGTACAGGCAACTGGCACCATCTGTTGTTGTTGCCTCAGGATTTCCGGCCTTCCTTCTTTCATCTTCTTTGGCTGCTACCCTGCAAGACTGATACTGACAGAGTATCGTTTTGATTGGATAATTGTCTAGACGTCTTACTTACAGAAAATATCAAAATACAAAAAAGGAGGATGGGATTTTCGTATACAGTAATTCATATTCGTGACTGAATCAGTTTTAGTCGTCGCATATGACTCTAACAGTGGCGAAAGATAACACCTTTGTTGTCTAGCATTCGTTTGTAGATAAGATTAGATTGTGGGGTTATTCGGGCGAGTTTTATCAGCCTGAGACAATTTCGTTCACGTTGCACCCAATCCTGCCAGCAGTCATTTTGTCATTAACCAAGGCTTTTTCGTGTCACAGTGACTTTGAGAAGAACAGAATCTGAATTTTCTGTAACAATTTTCTTTAAAACATGAGTTTGCTAAAATGACTTGACAATCTTGTTCTATCTTTATTGCTTTCTGCTTAAAGGACAAATGGCACAACACTTGACCCCATTCCACCTTCCACTCGTGATGGATGCTCAAGTCAGCATGGTGCAAAGTACGTGTGTGTGTGTGGAAAGGTCAAACCTGATACATCAACATCCAAACACACAAAAAGATGACGTGTTCTGTCTGAAGGTACAGGCAGCTGGCACAATCTGTTGTTGTTGCCTCAGGATTTCTGGCCTTCCTTTTTTCATCTTCTTTGACTGCTACTCTGCAAGACTGATACTGACAGAGTATCGTTTTGATTGGATAATTGTCTAAACGTCTTACTTACAGAAAATATCAAAATAAGAAAGGAGGATGGGATTGTGGTATACAGTTTTTCACATTCATGACTAAATCAGTGTTATGTTTCTTGCCATTTGTGATTAACACCTTACTTACAGAAAAAAAGTCAAAATAAAAATATAGGATAGGACTGTCGTATACGGTTATTCACATTCATGACGCGATCAGTTTTGCACTTCGCGTCATCTATGACTCTAACACTGGTGAAAGATAACACATTTGTTGTCTTCTGTTTTGTTTGTTAATAAGTTTGGAGTCTGGGGTCTGTGTACGTGCATATGTGTGTGTGTGTGTGTGTGTGTGTGTGTGTGTGTGTGTGTGTGTGTGTGTGTGTGTATGTATGTGTGTGTGTGTGTGTATGTGTGTGTATGTGTGTGTGTGCGTGTTGTGTGTGTGTATGTGTGTGTGTATGGTGTGTGTGTGTGTGTGTGTGTGTGTGTGTATGTGTGTGTGAATGTGTGTGCCTGCGTGCCTGCGT
>CM060305.1:67095663-67103163 GCA_030674185.1 Monoplex corrugatus
CTTTCATTTGGCTGCAAAGACTATCACAGAATAACACAACTTGGCGGACTCAAGACATGACATCTCGTGTTCACTTCCAGCCTGCAACATTTAAAATCGGTCTTCTTGCTGCCCATCTAAATATAGCCATCATTCTGGTCGAGTCAGCTTAGTGTTTCATAAGTTCTCCCCTCCCTCTCTCCCCAATTAAAGACCTTGCCAGCGCATAGTGTTTTACGCAAGCTCAGGGAGTCTGCCAGATAATTGCTTGCAGATTTGGGTGGAGCGCATACGGAATTGTCCGAGTGCGATGAATTTCTCTTTAACAAGTTTCAACTTCCAAACTCCACGCTTCTTCGGAGGAGGCGAAATTATTTGTACGGCTTGATCATCATTGTATTGCTATTCTTCCTATCGTTTTATTTTTCATTTACACAATAAATCTCTGTTACATTTTCAGTTTCCTTCCATTTGTATCCCCCCATTTTTTTTCTTTTTAGCTATTTCCTCGCTTGGTTGCTTCTTCCTATTTTTGTTCCTCATCTTCCTCACCTTTCTCAGTCTCTCTTTCGTTCTTTTTCTTAATCTGTCTGTCTGTCTGTCTGTCTGTCTGTCTATCTGTTTCTATCTGTCTCTCTGTGTGCCTATGTCTGTCTGTCTCTATCTATCTGTCTGTCTCTGTCTGCCTGTCTGTCTGCCTGTCTGTCTGTCTGTCGCTCTCCAAATCTCCAAAGCATTCTTACTGATAGAATATGTTTTCGAGTGCGAGAAATAATCATTTTATGGTAATGGACAAATCCGTGAGTGAGTGTTTTCTCAGCGCCTCGGGCAGCGAGATCTTCATCTTATTTTTTTCTTATTACCCAGGCACTGCCTCACCCCTTCCTTCATTCCTGCAGGAGTCTGGCACCAATCAATATTGGCGGGAATGGAGTAGACATTTACTTATCCCAAAAACTTGGGTCTCGTCGCATAGATAGTGTACTAGACCATTACACTGAGTGCCTTTTCAATTGGATTGAAAGCAGCACCGCAGACGTAAACAAACTTCGACACATGAAAAGAAGTAGCCGACCTTTGTCAACAACGAGTCTGTGTGTCTGTAGTAAGTCCTAGTCCTAAGTCATATTTCCAAAAGTGGTTTGGCAAGTGGAGTGTTGAAATGTATACCGGTACACATGAGTCAACTCGCTACTAAAAATTCTGTTTTCAACACTGGCTACAAAATAGGTACTTATCATAGATTTAAAAGAAAAATCTGAGTTACCAAAACTTTTCTACTTCTACGACTTTTCTTATTTTTCGACTTTTCTTGAACTTTTTATTCTTACTGTTTTCGTTGGCGCCGTCATCATCGTCGGTGTTGTTGTTATTGTTGTTGTTGTTTTGTTGATCTTCTTCTCTTCTTCTCTTTCTCCTCCTCCTCCTCCTCTTCCTCTTCTCTTTTCTTCTTCTCTTCTCTCTTCTTCGCAATTCTTCTTCTTCTTCGCATTCTTCTTCTTCGCATTCATCGCAATTCTTCTTCTTCTCGCAATTTCTTCTTCTTCGCAAATCTTCTCTTTCGCAATTCTTCTTCGCAATTCTTCGCAATTCTTCTTCGCAATCTTCTTCTTCGCATTCTTCTACTTCGCAATTCTTCTTCTTCTTCTCGCAATTCTTGTTCTTCGCAATTCTGTTCTTCGCAATTCTTTTCTTCGCAATTCTTTCTTCCAATTGTTCTTCTCTTCGCAATTCTTCTTCTCTTCGCAATTCTTCTTCTTCGCAATTCTTCTTCTTCTCTTCTTCTTCGCAATTCTTCTTTTCTTCTTCGCAATTCTTCTTCGCAATTCTTCTTCTTCGCAATTCTTCTACTTCGCAATTCTTCTTCTTCTTCTTCGCAATTCTTCTTCTTCGCAATTCTTGTTCTTCGCAATTCTTCTTCTTCGCAACTTGTTCTTCTTCTTCGCAATTCTTCTTCGCAATTCTTCTTCTTCGCAATTCTTCTTCTTCGCAATTCTTCTTCTTCTTCTTCGCAATTCTTTTCTTCGCAATTCTTCTTCTTCGCAATTCTTCCATTTTCTCTCTCGCAATTCTTGCAATTCCTTCGCAATTCTTCTTCTTCGCAATTCTTCTCGCAATTCTTCTTCGCTAATTCTTCTTCTTCGCAATTCTTCTTCTCGCAATTCTTCGCAATTCTTCTTCGCAATTCTTCTTCTTCGCAATTCTTCTCTTCTTCGCAATTCTCTTCGCTCTTCTTCTCGCTCTTCTTCTTCCTTTCTTCCTTCTTTCTTTCTCTTCTTTCCTTCTTCGTCTTTACTTCCTGGTCATCCTGTTTCTTCCTCTTCTTCTCTCAAATCTTGAGCTTTTCAGCAAGAATAAAAAGCAAACAAACGACAATAACAGGCTTGTCTTTTTTTGGTTGTAGCGGCTGAGGTGTTTGGTCATTTCGATGAGAATTTTTGTATGTATGTTGAGAGTATACATGTGTTTCTGTTAATTATAAGGATTATAGACATTTAGTTTTACACCAGCTCCCACGCTGCAACCTGTGAGATGAAAAACAAAAACAAACAAACAAAAAATACGAAAAAAAAAACACACACACAAAAAAACACACAAACAACCACAGATAAATGTGCCCTCCTGCAGGGGCTCTTATGTCAAAAAGTATACACGCTTGTGACTGGTCTGTTAGTAGCCTCACTTAGTTGGCTTTATCTTGGCATCAAATTACACGTACTGGCTCGCTGTGAATGAGTTGTTTGGGTGTGCGTGAGAAAAAGAGAGAAAGAGAGGGTGAGAGAGAAAAAGAAGAGGACAGAGATAGAGAGAGGGAGAGAGAGAGAGAGAGAGAGAGAGAGAGAGAGAGAGAGACAGACAGACAGACAAAGACAGACAGACAGACAGGCAGACAGACAGACAGGGAGGGAGAGAGAGAGAGAGAGAGAGAGAGGACAGACAGACAGACAGACAGAGACAGAGAGAAACAGAGAGAGACAGGGAAAGAGAGACACAGAGAGAGAAGACAGACAGACAGACAGACAGAGACAGAGAGAAACAGAGACAGACAGACAGACAGACAGACAGAGAGGCAGACAGACAGACAGACAGACAGACGGAAACAGAGAGAACAGGAAGAAGAACACATTTTCATTTTCGAGGTTAGTGCTTTTTTATTTATAGCCCACGCCCATGGATAGTATATACAAATACATTATGATACAATTTATGGAGAATCTACTAGATCTAGTATATTAATTTAAGAAATGAACGTAATACAGAGCTAGATCATCGGATGTACTGACAATAACAGTTGACATGGGGGAGTGGATAGGGAGGGTAGGAGGGAGAGAGAGAGGGGGGGGGGGAGAGAGGGAGGGAGAAACAGAGACAGACAGAAACACACAGGCAGAGATAGAGAGAGAGAGAGAGACAGACAGACAGACAGATAGACAGACAGATAGACAGACAGACAGACAACAGACAAACAGACACACAGACGCACAGAGACAGAGACACAGAGAGAGAGACAGAGAAAGAGAGAGAGAGAGGGAGGGAGGGAGAAACAGAGACATACAGAGAGAGAGAGAGAGAGAGAGAGAGAGACAGAGACAGAGACAGAGACAGAGAGAGACAAGTTCAAGTTTATATTGTTTGAACTTGTCTTTCTCCCCCTCTCTCGCTCTCTGTCTCTCTCTGTTTCTCTTTGTCTCTCTCTGTCTCTATTTGTCTCTCTCTGTCTCTCTCTCTGTCTCTCTCTGTCTGTCTCTCTAAATATTATCTATCTATCTGACATTGAGACAGAGAGAGAGATAAAGAAGAGAGAGAGACAGAGACAAAGAAAGACAGAGAGAGAGACATATACACGAAGAGAGAGAGAGAGAGAGGGAGAAACAGAGACATACAGAGAGTGTGTGTGAAAGAGAGAGAGAGAGAGACAGAGAGAGACAGAGAGAGAGAAAGAGAGAGAAAGAGGGAGGGAGAAATAGAGACATACAGAGAGACAGACAGATAGAGAGAGAGAGAGACAGACAGACAGAGAAAGAGGGAGGGAGAAACAGAGACATACAGAGCGACAGACAGAGAGAAAGACAGAAAGACAGAGAGAGAGAGAGAGAAGTTCAAGTTCATATTGCTTGAATTAGTGTTTCTCTTTCTCTCTCTGATTCTCTGACAGTGAGACAGACAGACAGAAGAGAGAGAGAGAGAGAGAGAGAGAGAGAGAGAGAGAGAGAGAGAGAGAAAGAAGAGAGAGAGAGACAGAGACAGAGAGAGACACACATACACAAAAAGAGAGAAGGTAAGACAGAGAGAGAGACACACAGACAGACAGACAGACAGACAGACAGAGACAGAGAGACAGAGTGAGAGTGAGTGAGAGAAAGACAGAGACATAGAGACAGTGAGACAGAGAGACATAGAGACAGAGAGAGGGTCATACGCTGAAACACGCGTCAGTACTATCACTATCACCACACTACCCAGTCAATCAACGTGGAAGAGTCTGACAGCTTTTAACACCTCGGATACAGACAATGATACGCTTAAAACCTCCAACAGGCAGTCTCATCCTTTTTCCATTTCGACCCGATAACACGCTTCTCATCTCTCCTAACAGCAGCCACACTAACTTCCAAATGTCATATCAAAATTTATGACGGAAGATTAACACTTCTAGCCGTTATCCAAAACAGGTGTGACTGCCCGCGTTCAAAGAAACAGGAACCAGAAAAAAAAAAAAAAAAAAAAACGAAAAAAGAATCAGAACGCGTATTTAATACATCCAGACAAGACAGGCACAAATTTTCGGCCAACTGGTCTTTGTCAAGCGTAAGATCACAAACGAACCAACACCAGATACAAAAATTAGGAGAAAAAGACTGAAACTTCCTTGCCGCTTCGCCCAGTGTGAGAAGAGGACTAAACCGACGACTAAAATGACATTATAATGTCTTTGTGGCTTCTAGTTGTTGTTTCAAACACACCTGTTCTCGACCATAAATTTCTACATTGCAGATAAGACAATAAGCTTATCTCTAGCTGGGATGGAGAAATTAAAACCCGTACTTCTGCTGATATCAACGGCGGATTATGCTGAGCGGTATGACTAGAGATTGTCAGGGCACTGTTCAAGGTAAATGATTGATGATGTCTTGAATTTTCTTTGAAACAGGTATCTTTGTTATGAAACAATAGTACTCTCTGTGTGTCTCTGTCTGTCTTTTTCTTTCACTCCATTGTTCCATGAATCACTGAAATGGGTTGACTCTTTTTACCACGATTTGACATATGGTTATATTTTCATGTCTATGGGGATGAAACAGACATCTAAAATAAATAGCTTATACGTATATATATATATATATATATATATATAAACATATGGGTCGTATCTCTCTCTCTCTCTCTTTCTCTCTCTCTCTCTCTCTCTCTCTCTCTCTCTCTCTCTCCACACACACACACACACACACACACACACATACATATATATACATATATGTGTGTGTATGTATACATATATATGTATATCTATATATATATGTATATATGTATATATATATATATATATATATATATATATATATATATATATAATCGTACATATATCTATGTATATACATGATTATACAATGACATACAAATGGTATTTCGTGTTTTTGCTTTTAGAAATTTATGTTGATGTCAGATTGCTAAGCATACTGTTATATAGCCGCTATATTGATGCAGAACAAAAATAGCATTCTTTGAAATGAGAAGGAGAAAGACAGAGAGAGGCGTGCGTATAAATATGTTTTCGTATACTACCACTGTTAGCATGAACACAGCATTCAGTCAATCAACCTGTCAGACATTTGACAGTTTTAAAGCGCTGGCTGAAATCTGTCATAAAGCAGCAACATCAAACCTTTAACACATTCCATTTGCAACTCGGCAGGACTTTTCTTATGTTTTGACAAGCCGCTCACATGAACTGCAAAGATGTTCAGATTTATGTGAAAGTGTAATGTTTCAAAGTCCGTTTTAAACATATCTGCCTCTGCCATTGTGGATAAGGTAGTCCGTTTACAACAAGGAAGAAATGGATGTATATTCTGGCTCACTTGCTTTCAGAAAGATGTTGGTGAAGTGTGTGATTGTAGATTGTCAGAGAATGTTTAATGTTATGAGACAGCGAGTTTCGATTTACCATTGGCATCGCTTGTTATTTGGTCTAGTAAACTACGCTATCGTTGAGGTGGGGGTGGGGTGGGTGGGTGTAGAGGAGACTAGTCTAGTGCAATGCAGAAGCAAGCATGATTTCACTATGTGCGTTAATAGCAGCAGGTTGCTAAGGTTAGTTCTTGTCTTGGTGTTGCCATTCAACTCTAAACTTGTCGCCAGCCTGTTTCCAGAGTACCCTGAAAGACAGTTTGGAAGTGTTGTGTCATGGCGGATAACTTGACCAATACAAAAAGTCTACTCTTTCATTTCTTCTTCTTGTTGTTCTTGTTCTTGTTCTTCTTTTTGGTCTTCTTCTTTTTGGTCTTCTTCTTCTTGGTCTTCTTCTTCTTCTATTTCTTCTTTTGTTTTGTTTTGTTTTTGCTTTTCTTGTTTTGATCTGACCTTGTGATTCACACAAACTAGCTGATCTCATATTTCAGGTGATCTTCCAGTAATTCACTGATTCATAGCTCCCGTTCCTGTGTTTAACAACACATAGGGTTTTACGCAGGTTCAAGAAGTTTACCGAAGAACTGCTGACATAGTTTTTTTTTAGTTTTCTTTTTGTTGTGTGTTAATTTCTTTTCTTCATCTTTTGCTTCACAAACGGACATCAAACACAATGTGGCAACAAAGACATTGTTGACGTATGAATTTTATATAGCATATAGAATATACATAATATTCTATACATTGGAGATTTAAAATGAACATCAAGATCTGAGCATATGTCAACATTTTTTTTATGATTTTGTTTTCAAATGGTTCCTTTTTGCTGTACAATAATCAAGCATCAACAACAATGTGATAACAGAATTGATATCAATTTATAATGCTGGCAAATTTGGGAGGAGCGCATACGGAACTGTCTGATTTTTTTTTCGGTAAATTCCTTTTGGAAAAGAGAACTTCAGATTCCAAACTACACACTCTAGATAGTATTTACGAATCAGCCGATCACTTGATTTTAGAAGCCTAAACATTTCCTCCTCAGAGTTAACAAGCAGTGTCTCAGTTTTAATCCTAAACAGGACACATACTACCAAGAACTTGTACAGTCTATAGGGCCTACATTGCTGTGAAGTTGTGATGTTTATCTTATGTGCTGACATTCAAAACAGTCAAGGCCCCCTAAAGAAAAAGTTACCCCCCTAAACAAAAAGAAACAGCAAAAAATTGTAAAAACATGAAAGAACAAAACACAGCAAACAAACGAAACACAACAACAAACAAATGAACAAACAAACAAACAAACAAACAAAGCAAATATAGAAACAAATATACAAAAACAGAAGCAAACTATTGACATTCCAAACAAACAAACAAACAAACAATAAACAA
>CM060305.1:67108163-67123163 GCA_030674185.1 Monoplex corrugatus
CAGAAACATAAAACAGATAAACAAACAAATAAACACGACTATTGCTAAAACAGCCTTACTCACAGAAACCTAAAGAGACAGATCCAGAACCCAAAGAAATAACCACCCAAGGTAATTGTGAAATTTATAGCGATCCAAACTATGATACGGGCAAAGATGAGGGAGATAACTCCCTCGGGAAAAGCTGGCATGTGATGGAGTTAACAGCCGCTACCTACACCCATGGTCGATTGAATTGGCGGCGAGTTGCCGATGTCGTCTGGTACAAATGGTGAATCTGATGATGTTGGTGCTTTGTGCCGTTATAACGATAAAGGAAGACAGATGTACTGCACGTATCATCAAAGGAAAGAAGGGATCTCAACAGCATGGGTGGCTGAGGAACCTTTTTGCAAGTCCTGTGCATTTTTTGTTTCAGTTATGAAATGTATTTGGTATGATACAATTTTGATTTCTAATTCCTGTTGTCTTCAAGACAGAGTGATACGGAAGAAACACAGCACCCAGGTGTGCGTACAAGTGCCACTTCTGTCAACTGGCGTGTCTACAGGAGCCACTTCTGTCATCTGGTGTGTCTACAGGAGCCACTTCTGTCATCTGGTGTGCATACAGGAGACACTTCTGTCAATGGTGTGTCTACAGGAGACACTTCTGTCATCTGGTGTGTCTACAGGAGACACTTCTGTCATTGGTGTGTCTACAGGAGACACTTCTGTCAACTGGTGTGTCTACAGGAGACACTTCTGTCATCTGGTGTGTCTACAGGAGCAAGTTCTGTCAACTGGTGTGTCTACAGGAGCCACTTCTGTCAACTGGTGTGTCTACAGGAGCCAGTTCTGTCAACTGGTGTGTCTACAGGAGCCACTTCTGTCAACTGGTGTGTCTACAGGAGCCAGTTCTGTCAACTGGTGTGCATACAGGAGACACTTCTGTCAACTGGTGTGTCTACAGGAGACACTTCTGTCAACTGGTGTGTCTACAGGAGACACTTCTGTCAACTGGTGTGTCTACAGGAGACACTTCTGTCAACTGGTGTGTCTACAGGAGACACTTCTGTCAACTGGTGTGCCTACAGGAGCCACTTCTGTCAACTGGTGTGTCTACAGGAGCCACTTCTGTCAACTGGTGTGTCTACAGGAGCCACTTCTGTCATCTGGTGTGCATATAGGAGACACTTCTGTCAACTGGTGTGTCTACAGGAGCCACTTCTGTCAACTGGTGTGTCTACAGGAGCCAGTTCTGTCATCTGGTGTGTCTACAGGAGACACTTCTGTCATCTGGTGTGTCTACAGGAGCCACTTCTGTCAACTGGTGTGTCTACAGGAGCCAGTTCTGTCATCTGGTGTGTCTACAGGAGCCAGTTCTGTCATCTGGTGTGTCTACAGGAGCCAGTTCTGTCAACTGGTGTGTCTACAGGAGCCACTTCTGTCAACTGGTGTGTCTACAGGAGCCAGTTCTGTCATCTGGTGTGTCTACAGGAGCCAGTTCTGTCATCTGGTGTATCTACAGGAGCCACTTCTGTCATCTGGTGTGTCTACAGGAGACACTTCTGTCATCTGGTGTGTCTACAGGAGACACTTCTGTCATCTGGTGTGTCTACAGGAGCCACTTCTGTCATCTGGTGTGTCTACAGGAGCCACTTCTGTCATCTGGTGTGTCTACAGGAGCCAGTTCTGTCATCTGGTGTGTCTACAGGAGCCACTTATGTCATCTGGTGTGTCTACAGGAGACACTTCTGTCATCTGGTGTGCACACAGGAGACACTTCTGTCAAGTGATGTGTCTACAGGAGCCACTTCTGTCATCTGGTGTGTCTACAGGAGCCACTTCTGTCATCTGGTGTGTCTACAGGCGCCACTTCTGTCAACTGGTGTGCGTACAAGAGCCACTTCTGTCAACCGGTGTACATACAAGAGCCGCTTCTGTCAACTGGTGTGTCTACAGGAGTCACGTCTGTCATCTGGTGTGCATACAGGAGCCACGTCTGTCAACTGGTGTGTCTACAGGAGACACTTCTGGCATCTGGTGTGTCTACAGGAGACACTTCTGTCAACTGTTGTGTCTACAGGAGACACTTCTGTCATCTGGTGTGTCTACAGGAGTCACTTCTGTCATCTGGTGTGTCTACAGGAGCCAGTTCTGTCATCTGGTGTGTCTACAGGAGCCACGTCTGTCAACTGGTGTGCATACAGGAGGTACTTCTGTCAACAGGGAAACAATGCATGCTTTCTTGGTTTGGTAACATCATGCAGGCTTTCCAAGACCATCCCCTCGAAATACACTTAGGTCTGCAAATGAAGAGCTGGGTAAGAAAAATGAAAAAAGAAAATGGATCAACCCCACCGTATCACCAAGACCAACGCATGGACAGCCTCTCTTTGCTTGATAAAATGACTTATCGAGTGGCTTCGGGAGCTTGAGATGTGACTGTGCGGAGAGTGGCGAGGCACTGGTGCTGAGGGTCCCATCCATACCCTCGTGGTGTTTCTTGTTAACATAATATGTAAATGGTTCCACTTAATGATGCATGTAATAATATACCACAGTTTACATATATCGAGAAGCTAGGTAAACCGCAAAACCTTGACATCGTGTAGATATTTATGCATAGGCTTATTCAAGTATGATGTGCCATGCTTTATTTATTTTTTTTATTTCTTTGCGTCACATGACATATGTCATGTTATTGTTATATGTCATGTTATATCATGCGTATTCACACCGTCAATGTGCAGGACCATTTTAAGCAAAGTAGTGCTAACAGGGTGATCAAGCCATTTTAACAATCTATATTTTTCCATTGGAGGAAAGCAGTACTAACAGAATGATCAAACCGTTGTAATAATCTACATTTTTATTTCAATTTCGTGTTACAAACAGTGCACATGTCTAATCTCACCCAAAGCCCCTGTGACCTTGAAGAAACCTCAGTTGAAATAAAACCTGGCCTGCACCAATAACTACAGTAGATAGACACAGCAATAAAAACAGAATGAAAAAGTCTCTGAAGTTATGGAGAAAGTGCTATCCGCTGATCTTTCCCGCAAATTACTTACTTTAGGCACATTTTTGGTTGTGTAATCTTGACCTGCCTTGAAACCTTGTCCTCAAAACTGAAGGAATCCCCTCTCCTTAATGGTCTACATCTTTGAAAAACACTCAGTAAAATTGGGTCGTTAAACAGCAGAGAAAATTGTTCTAATACGCTGCGATAAAGGACTGACAGCCGGACAGAAAATACAATTCAGTTCAATTCAGCAACCATTTATCATCAAATTAAGAATTATTGTACGAGACAGAAAGATAAAAATGCACAGACGAACAATCGTCCTTCCCTGTTAATACGAAATATTCTCCCGTTTTCAAAAAAGAAGATTAAGATACTGAAAAGTGTATTCTTTTGAGAAACTACGAAATCTTACATAAAACTTTTCAAAATCTTGACAGTGAAAAAGAATTGCGTGTGAAGGAAAATCTTCACGGAATCTGAAAGCAGAAGCAATTCTCACGGACTCTTGCCAAGTGCCGGAACCGGAAAATGATTTAGAGACCAGATTACTAGATTATCTGTCTCTGGATGGAATTTAAAAGCAGCCAGTTTTAATAATGACATGCGAGCGTCAATGCTATCGCTGTTATCAAATTCGTGAGAAGCATTTGTAACGAGTTATCCAGAGATAACGGAGATCATAGACAAACCATTTCAGCTGTTACGTGCTTCCGCTCATGCATGTGTGGTTTTTTGGTTGTTGATAGGAAAAAAACCGTAATTGTAGGGAGATAAAAATCCAGTTTCTGATTCTGTTCGTTTACGACCTCATTCTCGTTTTTTTTAAAACTTGCTTTCTGTGTTTGCTCCTTTCTTTCTTTCTTTCTTTCTTTTTGTCTTTCTTTCTGTCTTTCTTTCTGTCTTTCTTTCCTTCCTTCCTGTGCTTGTTTCTTCATTTCTCTCTTTCTTTCTTTCCTTCCTTCCTTCCTGTGCCTGTTTCTTTCTTTCTTTCTTTCTTTCTTTCTTACTTTCTTTCCTTCCTTCCTTCCTGTGCTCATTATTTTCCTTCTTTTTTCTATCTTTCTTTCTTTGTATCTTTCGTTTTGGTTTTTAAGTGTTCAGAATTGCTTTGTGTCTAATATTTTCTGCCTGCCTGCCTGCCTGTCTGTTTGTCTGTATGTATGTATGCATGCATGTATATCTGTCTGTCTGTGCTGCTTTCTTTCTTTCTTTATTTCCTAAGCTAACAGGCACTGTAGTCGAGTAGTGCGTAAACCGGTCTTCCAACTGAGAGGTGTGGGTTCGAGCCTGCTTAGGTACCAGTTGGCGTTTATAGAATGAAGGTCTTTTCCGTTGTCCCAGGTGGAGATATGTGCATATGTGCTATTGCCTGAGAACCCTTCGAGTGTATAGACACACACTACGCCAAATACGCACGTCATAGCTCCTGGAAGCCATGTGAGTGTTCGGTGGATTATGGAAGCACGAGAACTCCAATATTCACACCCCGAACACGTGGTCTGATTGCCTTGAGAGGCGGGTGAAAGAAAACGACCATATGTAAGCATCCCCACTCATAAAATCGAGTATAAGTAGATATTGCAGTCCTCGAATAGAACACTAACACACACAGACACACACAGACACACAGACACACACAGACACACACACACACACACACATATATATCATCATCATCATCATTCTCCTGCCCGTGATGGGCGTAGAGGAGAGATGAGAGACACTCTTGAAGCCAGCCGTCGCCAACCGGTCCTGTCCTCCGCCTGTCGCACCAGCGTGGGGCCATCCAACCTGGTCCATTCTTTGATGTTGTCCATCCAGCATTTGGCTTGTCGTCCCCTTCGTCTGCCGCCTCCCAGTGTACCCTGGAGGACCGTTTTGGGCAGTGAGTTGTGGCGTGTGACATGCCCGAACCACGACAGCTTCCTGTTCTTGACTGTTGCCAGGAGGGGTTCTTGTGGGCCTGCGAGTGTTGTTATTTGGCTCCACACAAAGTCGTTTGTCTTCCGATCTTGCCAAGAGATCCCGAGCAAGCGCCTGAAGCATTTAGTTTCAAACGTCTGGATTCTCTTGGTGGTCTCTGCTGTCATGGTCCAGCTCTCGCATCCATACAGCAGGATGGGGAGCACCAGGGACTTGTACAGCTTCATCTTCGATGGAAAGCCGATCTCTCTGCTCTTCCAGATCTTGTTTAGCTTTACCATTGCTGCTGTTGCGATCGCTAGTCTGGTCTTGATTTCTGTTGTAGAGCGACCGTCTTTGGTGAGAGTGGCGCCAAGGTATTTGAAAGCGTCCACTTCTTCAAGCTGTTGCCCGTTCATGTAGATTTCAGCATGGGTGTTGGTTGTGCTGTTGACCAGGACTTTGCTTTTTTCTGTGCTCACTTCCATTCCGTGTGCACCTGCACTTTCTTCCAGTCTCATGGTCAGGTCTTGTAGTTCTTCGTTGCTGCCTCCCATCAGGTCGATGTCATCTGCGAACCTCAGGTTGTTGATGGTTCTTCCTCCGATGGAGACAGTGGAGTGGAAGTCATGGAGGGCTTCACGCATGATGTTCTCCAGGAAGAGATTGAACAGCACGGGAGAGAGTAGGCAGCCTTGACGGACTCCAACTGTGGTCTTGAAGTAGTCCCCTATCTGGTTGTTGAGGAGAACTGCGCTGCTGGCAGTGTTATACAGCGCCTGGATGGTTTGGACGAGACCTTCCTCTATGCCAAACTTTCTTAGCACCTGCCACAAACCCTAATGCCACACCCTGTCGAATGCTTTTTTAAAGTCTATGAAGTTGTGGAACAGGTCTCTCTGATGCTGCAGATGTTTCTCCATCATTATCCGGCAGGTGAAGATCTGTTCTTCTGTGCTTCTGCCCGCCCTAAATCCAGCTTGTTCTTCCGCAAGGTGTTCTTCCGCTTCTTTCTTCAGTCGATTCAATATGACTCTGAGCATGATCTTGCTGGTGTGGCTAATGAGACTTATTGTTCTGTAGTTCTGGCATTGGCGCATATTTCCCTTTTTGGGCAGGGGGATGATGAGTGATTGAGTCCATTCTGTGGGCCACTGTTTTGTCTCCCAGATCTTCTGACAAATCGATGTTACACGAGTGACCAAATCATTCCCTCCATGTTTGAGCAGCTCTGCTGGGATATTGTCTGCTCCAGGTGATTTCCCTGCTGGTAGGCTGCGGATGGCTTCTTCCACTTCTTCTCTCATCACTGGTAGCGGTGAGGATTCCCTCAATGGTGTTGAGTCCCCCTGAAACAAACTGTCATATATATATATATATATATATACAGAAACACACGCACACATACACACACAAATACACAACACCAACAACACATACACACAAACGCACACACAAACGCACACACACACACACACACACACACACACACACACACACACACACACACACATACACACACACACACACACCTCATCAGCTCGCTTTTATGCAGATTGATTGGTTCTTTTGCTAGAGCAGTACACTCAAAATCTGATATCTCCAGTTTCATCCCAGCCCGCAAAACAGCAAAGAAGAAAAGAAAAGAAAAAGAAAAAGAAAAGAAAAGAAAAGAAAAGAAAAGAAAAGAAAAAGAAAAGAAAATTGGACTGTTCACTGCCGATCTTAATGTTCCCATCATTCTAGTGATTTCATTTTAATGTTCCGCTGTTCAAATCTTCCCCCTTCCACTTTCCCCATTCCAACACCTTGCCAGAGTTTAAGGTTTTGCGCAGGCTCAGAGAGTTTGCCTGATAAGTTCTGGCAGAGTCAGGTGGAGAGCATATAGAATATTCCGATTGCGATGATTCCCTCTTGAACACAACTCCAAAACTCAGCTGGCTTTTGGAGGTATGTACAAGGCACTGGTTGTAGTTTTTTCACCTGATGTTAGCACATGCCAGACATCTTTGACTAGAGCTGACCTCGTTGGTTACATTAAAGATTACTTCATCCATGTTATCAGCAATGTGCTAGAGATATGGATGATGGCCAGGTAAATAATGGGTGCCACTCGCAGTCGAAGGGCCTGGGAAAATCCTAGAAATCCAAGTTATTTCAGTGTGCTCTGTGTCAGAGAAAAATAATGTATAGTGTTCCCTTTCCACCCTTTGCTTTCGTTGTGTTCTTTTTGCTCTTGGTGTTTTATCGATATGTTGTTGTTGATGTTGTTTTTGTAGTTACTGAGGTTTTTGTTGTTTTGTTGTTCTCACTGCTCTTGCTCTTCTTTTTCTTCCTTTTGTTCCTTTTCTTCTTCTTCTTCTTGTTCTTCTTCTTCTTGTTCTTCTTCTTCTTGTTCTTCTTCTTCTTGTTCTTCTTCTTCTTGTTCTTCTTGTTCTTCTTGTTCTTCTTCTTGTTCTTGTTCTTCTTCTTCTTCTTCTTCGCTCTCTCTCTCTTTAATGTTTTTTCTTTGCTCGCTATCACTATGACCATACCTCACTTTTATCGATATCAGTTAGATAGATGGGTGGGTAGTTGATTGACTATTTTGTATTTATCACAAACAGCCAATCACCCGAAATAAAAGAGAAAACAAAACAAAGCAAACATTGGGAAGGGGGATTGGGGCTGTCCATACGTTGCATGATTCATTCAGACCTAGTCATCAGTTACCTTGTTTTCAAAACGAATGGCAAGGGGTGGGGAGATGACAAAGCCCAAGACATAACCACATGACGCGCACCAACCAGGTCTAACCCAGCTATCAGACTAAGAGAGAATGGAATAGCCCTCTGTTGCTCTACTCTGGGCCTTCATCTCTCTTCTGGGCAGCCCGCCCAGCCTCCAGCTCGTATAGCTTCCAGTTATGTTCCCTTTACAACTGTCTGGACATCCAAAACAGGTGTGACTGCCCACGTTCAAGCAAACAGAAATCAGAAAACACACGCACACACACACACACACACACACACACACACACACACACCACACACACACACACACACACACACAAACACACACACACACACACACACACACACACACACACACACACACACACACACACACACACACACACACACACAAATAAGAACGCGCATTTAATAAAACGAGACTAGACAGGAGCATATTTTCGGCCAGTTGGCCTTTGTCAAGCGTAAGATCACAAACAAACAAAAACCAGGTACAAAAATTCGGAAAAAAAAAGACTGGAACTTCCCTGCTGCTCCTTTCAGTGTGAGAAAAGCTGAAAAGAGCAGCAGGGAACTTTCAGTCTTTTTCTTCTAATTTTTGTACCTGGTGTTTGTTTTGTTTTTGTGATCTTACGCTTGACAAAGGCCAATTGCCGGAAAATTATGATCTGGACAGTTAGCAATCGGGAAGCTCCCAACTTTTAGATTCACTGGGTTCATAATTTAGTCAGCACAGAGGCAGTGCAGTGCCAGAAAATGAACAGGGTAGGGCTATATCTCAATTTCATTTTAATATTTCATTTTATTATTATGTTTTATTTCATGACTTGAGATTTCCAATTGGCAGAGAAAGAAAGGACCTTTGTCTCCTGTGAAAACCTGTTAATAAGTGCAATTACATATGGTGCTCCACATCGCAAAATCATAATACATGGCTTGAGCATTTCATTTCCTGTTTAGTAAAGCCTAAATATCATTCATAAATTATTAAATATGATATTTCCTTTTCCCTGCATTCATTCTTAATTTAAAAAAGAAAAAAACAATTTGAGATGCACCAAGTTACCAGCGTTCGTCTGATGACAGGCGACGCCTGCTGTGCCTTAGCGCATGCGCACAGACAAACAACGCCTTATCTCGGCATCCAGAGCGGTTATCGAGACAACAAAGCCTCCATTTTGTAAACCTGAACTGGTGCTTGAGGTTCAGAGGCTGCTCTTTGGGTAGGACAAATGGAGTACTCTCGTGCTAAAGTTGCACAATCAAAGCGTTCTGAACCAGGTTGTTGCTGGTGCGTGGTGAGTTGAGACTGATTCAAGTGATAGGCTTGACGGTGTGACTGAAAGGAAAGAGTGCGTATGTGTGTGTGTATGTGTGGTGTGCGGGACTCGTGGCTGTGGAGCAGGGGGAGGGCAGAATGGTTGGAAGGGAGTATTTAAATTGCTTCGACTTCTTGCAAGAATTGCTTCCCTTGCTTGTAAACAACAAAATTTTAAAATACAGACGCTCACACACACACACACTCTCTCTCCCAGACACATTGACTCGCATACACGTCTGCTCTCTCTGTCTCTGTCTGTCTGTCTGTCTCTTTCTCTCTCTTTGTCTCTCTGTCCGTCTCTGTGTGTGTCTCTGTGTCTGTCCCTGTCTCTCTCTCCACTTCCTTCCCCTCTCTCTCTCTCTGTGTCTCTCTCTCTCTGTCTCTCTCTCTGTCTCTGTGTTTAACGTTTGTGTGTGCCTCTCTTTGTCTCTGTCTGTCCTGTCTCTCTCTCTCTCTCCCCCCCCTCTCTGTCTCCCTTCCTCCTTCTGTCTGTCTGCCTGTCTCTCCCTCTCTCTCATCTCTCTCTGTCTCTGTCTGTCTCTGTCTCTCTCTCTGTCTCTCTCTCTCTCTCTCGTCTCTGTCGGTCTCTGTCGGTCTGTCTGTCTGTCTCTGTCTTCTCAAAACTCGCATGTACATATTTTTTTTTATATGATTTCCACTATGCGTTTCATGCATATAACAGCATCTGTGCAGCAAATTTGGAACGTGTCTCACAAATTGACATTTAACGTCACGTCAATACAGTCTTCAGTGTTTACTGATATGTTAAGCTCTGGACCCTGGGATGAAAGAAAGTTTAGGCGAGCGATGTGATAATATTCCCTCTGTGTTACAACATAGCCTGATGTTATGTCATTCAACTTCTACAACCTGCCTGATCTTCGTTAAGATGCAGACAGCGTGTGTCTCTTGTTTTTTAGCTGATGTTCGGATAGCTGAAGGAAACACAAGAGGCTTACATTCATGAAAACCGCTGATAGATAAAGGCAGTGTAGGGGGTAAATTATTTCACAGACAGGTAGATATAAGGAGACAGGAGAGCACACAATGGACTGTATGATATTTAATGTAATGCCATGCATTAAGGTATCCCTGAAACGAAGATTTTGGTTGTTTTGAGTATAGAGTTTGCTCAAGAGGGATTCTTGGAGTTTGCTCATAAGGTATCCCTGGGGGTTGCTCATGAGGGATTTCTGGATCTTGCTCATGGGGTATTCCTGGGAGTTGCTCAGAGGGATTCTTGGATCTTGTTCGTGATGGATATCTGGATCTTGCTCATGGGGGATTTCTGGATCTTGCTCATGGGGCATTCCTGGATCTTGCTCATGAGGGATTCCTGGAGTTTGCTCAAGAGGAATTCCTGGATCTTGCTCATGGGGGATTCCTGGATCTTGCTCAAAAGGAATTCCTGGAGTTTGCTCATGAGGGATTCATGGAGTTTGCTCAAGAAAGATTCCTAGAGTTTGCTCAGAAGGCTCATAGAGTTTGTTCAGAAGGGATTCATGGAGTTTGCTCAGAAGGGATTCATGGAATTTGCTCAGGAACGATTCATGGATTTTGCTAAACAGGGATCATGGAGTTTGCTCAGAAGGGATTCATGGAGTTTGCTCGGGAACGATTCATGGAGTTTGCTTAGAAAGGATTCATGGAGTTTGCTTAGAAAGGATTCATGGAATTTGCTCAGAAGGGATTCATGGAGTTTTGCAAAGCAGGGATTCATGGAGTTTGCTTAGAAGGGATTCATGGAGTTTACTCAGAAGAGATTCATCGTAGTGGGGCAATGGTGTATGCGCTCCGTTCAGATCCGCAATCAGTCAGTCAATTAAGCTTATCTAACGGATTCCTTGATGTGATGCAAAACCCTGTGCGCTGGCAAGGTCTTGAAATGTGGAGGGGAACGGGGCCAAGATATGAAAAAGAAGCGTCAATAGCTTGCAAAAGCACACAAAAAGAGAATCAAACGTGTATTCAATATAACAAAACAAGACAGGAACATTTTTCTTCGGCCAACCAGCCTTTGTCAAGCGTAGACAAAGACACCAAAGAATAAGCACACTAAAACTTAGTGGAAAAACAACAGACCACTTCTCTGACATTGCGTTGAGCAAGAGAATAAGGCAGATGACATTTTCATCATTGTCTCCTTCTTGCTAGTTACCAAAGCTCATATCTGCCATATCAAGCACGCATTCTGATTCGTTGGTATGTGTTTGTGTGTGTTGTGTGTGTGTGTGTGTGTGTGTGTGTGTGTGTGCGTGTGTGTGTGTGTTTGTGTGTGTGCGTGCGTGTGTGTGTGGTTATGTGTGTGTGTTTGTATGTGTGAGTGTGTGTGTGTGTGTGTGTGTGTGTGTGTGTGTGTGTGTGTGTGTGTGTGTGTGTGTGTGTGTGCATCATGTTCCTGTTTACTTGAACACTGACAGTCAATTTGATGTAAATATTAGTAGCTTGCTCATCTCATTTCTTTGTAGAATTGGGAAAAAAAGTTCCGTTGTGTGGAGTTTTCTGTAATCTGCAATCAGTGGCCATGTATGTGTTGTTATTACGACACACTTACGGCACGTCATCCAAATGGTCTGCTATTATTTAAGATATATAAAAACGTCGTATAATGCAAGGCAGTAAATCCTGTTTCTGGATACCAAACTGAAGCCAACTAACTATCTCTACTCACTGCCAAGTCAATGATGTGTACTTGCGGTACATGAGCTGCAAGAGGAAGTGAAGATATGTTGACACTACTGTGGTTTCACACAAGTGTTACTGAGAATGCCGTGTGGGTGTTGGTGTAGAAAATAATTTGTCAAGGAAAAAAATACAAATACAACCAATCAGCCAACCAACCAACCAATCAACCAACCAACCAACCAACCAACCAACAACAACAAACAAACAAACAAACAAACAAACAAACAAACAACCCACAGTAACTAATCTCTCAGTTAATCCCAAATAATTGTGAATCAGTGTGACGTCGACAGTGACGCATGCTTATATAAATGTATACACTCATGTTTCCTTTATTTAAAAAAGAAAGGAAGACGGAAGCAGATATCAGCATATTCATCATCATACCATCATCATCATCATCATCATCATCATCATCATCATCATCATCCACCCCACCACCACCACCATCACCATCATTATCACCATTATCAACAGTATCATTATAAAATATAAAGAGCAAGAAAGAAAGGATGACAATGTTATGCTATAATGCAATTCTGTTTAATTGTTTGGTTGGTTGGGTTAGTTTGTTTGTTTGTTTTTCGTTCGTTCGTTCGTTTGTTTGTTTGACATACATTTGTTTCTATTCTTGTCATCATGAAATATATTCCAAGTAGTATACACTTGTTTAGAATAGTACAGACACAGAGGAGAGAGAGATATATATATATAGAGAAGAAGACAGACAGACGACAGACAGACAGACAGAAAAAGACGGGAACAGAGATATATAAGACAGACAGACAGACAGACAGACAGCCAAAGCAGTAAGACAGATAGAGCAGAGACCCATCTGCTACCTAATCAGCTCAGTGACACAAGAGGTCACAACATTTCTCACCCAGCGGCTCTTCTTCAAGGCTTGTTTTGGCTTCATTCACAGAGCAATGGAGACGTCTAGCGCCTGTTTTCCCTTGACGCCGGCTGGAGGAAGATAGGAACCGCTACTATCAACAACACTGTGAGAGTATCTCTTGTCCTGACGTGTATTCAGCAGTCACTGATAATCAGCGGCTACAGTAAGGCTGATGAAAGAAAGTCCGTATGAAAGCTGTGCGGGACCCTGTTATTCCCAATTTGTTGTATAATCAAATCTGTGTTATGTCATTCGAGTTTCTCAGTCCTGTGCCAAGACTGATCTTCATTAAGATGCAGCCAACGTGTCTCTCTTCTTGGCAGCTTGAATTCTTACTTTTAAACCAAAATGTTTATGGATATTGAGGGCCTTGCGTTTAGTGGGTCACTGTTAACGAGGTTTGGCTGACAGACAGATGCATGGATAAAAGATAGTAGTTTTTTTGTTGTTGTAAAATTTCAAAACCTCGCCAACAAGTAGCAGTCTTTTGCTTTCATTTATAATTGTTAATATATATTTTTTTGTACTTTGAAGAATCATTATTATGTGGTACAAGGCTTTCGAATCTGCCTCATTTGACAACGAGAAAGTACAGAAAATACAGAAACACAGTGAAACAAAGTAAAAGTATAGAAACACAGAATTATCTTCTGGAACTGATATATTTTCTGAGCTAACTGAAACTGAAACAAGTCAAGGTTTTAATGTATTTATTCTGACGGGCTGTTTCTTTTGATATGGCTATGGGCCCCAATTCTAGTGTTTAGAGTTCAGTCCCTTGAAGAAGCCTAAAAACTGGTCTGTTAACTGCGATCTCTACAGGCAAGCGAAACTGAAAATGTTTCAACTTCTAAGCTGTAGACACGTATATGTTCATTTATTTACAACGCAGTGATGTGCTATTTAGTAACCCTTTGACTCCTGCACCCTGCATTGTCAACCATGTTAGGAAAGCAAAAACGTAACCCTTTGACTCCCTCACCCTATCCACCAGCTTCCTGTAGAAAGCTGGTGGATAGTGTGAGGGTGTCAAAGGATCAAGATTTTGCATTTGGTAGATAGGGTGCAGAAGTCAGAGAGTCAATCCTTATGGTGGTGTCAGTTTAGCCTTTGCCTTCTTTTAGTGACTCACCGGCGCATTTTGAAGGCTCAAACAGACTGGCAAATAATTGCTTGCAGATTTGGGTGGCACGCATTTTCAATTGTCCGAGCGCGGTAAGTCCCCCTCAACATTCTCCAATTTCCCTTCGTTATTGATACTTGTTGGTGGATGTGTTCATGTGGGGATGGTGTTGGACAAAACAAATGTCGGCAATGTTTTTGCAGCTGTTTATTAACGATACTTTCAACAAATTTTGTAACAGGTCTGGCAATAGGAATAGGAAGGCATGAATTTGTTTTCTTTTTTCTTTCTTTCTTTCTTTCTTTTTTTTTTCTCTTTCTTTATATTTTCCTTTTCTATATTTTTTTACAATAAGAAACGTACCTTCATCTGTGGATAGGTGGAAACTGTAAGGCACGGTTCTTTTTAAAAACATGTCAAGCCATTTTAACAACCCCATGTTTCAGAAAAACAGTATCAATGAAAATCCGAATTTTGTATTTCTTATCAATGTGACCTTAAAGAAACTTAGGTTGAAATGAAAGTTGATGTAAAACGACGGTAATGGTCGAATGTCCTACTAGTGAGAACGGAAGTTAAATATTGCCAGAAATTTTTCAGAAACTGGTGTCACACACTCTCCTCAGAAAGACAAATATCAGGCGCTTTTTGGTCCCTGTGAACTTGATCTTAGAGCTTTACCACCTGAACAAGTGATTTCGTGACTCCTCAACATTTCACAGCTTTGACCAAACTATATTAAATAAAAAGATCCAGTCATAAGAGCTGAGCTCATTTTTGTTCACACATTTTTTGCCAGATACATAGGCACACATAACACACACGCATTGCCCTCGCGCACAGACGGACACATACACATATAGACACACATATATACACACAGACACACACTGACACAGACACACAGACATATACACACACACACACACACACACACACACACACACACACACCACACAACAAACACACACACACATTGATAAGAAACAATCCCCTTTTCCTTTTCTTAACAAGGGAGATTGAAAACGAAACCAACAACACTTTCATACTGGCCTTTGTTTTGTGTTTGTTTGTTTTCTGTTGTTCTTCTTACTTCTTCTCCCTTACCTTATATAATCTGAACTTGACCTGTGATCATGTGTATGTTTGTGTTACCAAACACACCAAACACACCAAACACATCAACAGCGCCAGCATATACGCCAGACTCCCATGGAACTGATATCCACACGTTGTCTTTCTTCCTTTCTTTTATTTTTTCTCCATGGGCTGGTTGACTCTATGCACAAAGCCATGGACTCCCGATTCTCATGTTTCGAATCCAGTCACA
>CM060305.1:67128163-67153163 GCA_030674185.1 Monoplex corrugatus
TCAGGATGTGTATCTGAGTTCAATCCAGCTTGCAACATTAAAAACTGACCTGTTTGCTGCCCCTTCGTAATGTTTCCATCATCCCTTCGTAATGTTTCCATCATTCTGGTGGTGTCAGCTTAGTGTTTCACAGGTCCCTCTCCGCCACTCTCCATTTCAAGACCTTGCTAATGCACAGAGATTTTCGCAGGCTCGAGAAGTCTGCCAGATAATTACTAGCAGATTTGGGTGGAGTACATAAAAGGAATTGTCTAAGTACGGTGAATCCCTCATGAAAAAATCGTCGCACATTACCACAAGCAAAGAAGATGGTCACACCAGTTTACCGATCTAAATATTTTCACCACCATCTTCATTATCATCATGTGCCCTGCCGTATGGCGCTGGCGATCATGGCCCTCCATGTCTACCAACCATTTCTACAGAAAACCTAGACTGTGGTCATCCAACCTGCAAGAATCGTCAGATTAAGTAACACGTGATAAGACTCTAGGGCAATGGTAAACTGTTACAACAACGAAAACAAATAGGAAATACGCGCTCGTATTTTGAGAGTTTCTGAGGAAGGGCTGTAGGGGCATCTTCTTTAAAATGTTGATTTTTAGGCACCTTTTGGTCTCTATGACTATTACCTAAGCATCGGGACTTCCGAACGTATGCATTCGTGATTTCTCAACAGGGTTGTCTTTGATCCAAATTATGTAAAGATCCAACCAGAGCCAGCCGATATAATTTTGCTTATACCTTTTCTTTGTCACAGACACAAGACACACAAGTTTAACTGGTCGACGGGAAACAACCCCGCTTGATAAAAAAAAAGAAGAAGAAGAAAAAAAGACAGAGAGAGAAACACAAAGAAAGAGAAAGAGAGAAGAAGACAGAAGACAGACAGAAAGACAGACAGAAGAGCAGGACGGGCAGAGGACAGAGAGGCAGAAAGACAGACAGGCAGATAGACAGATGGAATGGGATGGGTAGTTACGGACAAACAGTACAACATACAGAATAAAACATAATACCAGTTTCAGTGCTGCTGATGTACACCAAGTGTACGTTCTCTATTGGGTTTAGAGAACAAAAAGCCTACTTATTCAGCTGAACTAAGACAAAGTTCGTAAACGTAACCTCGTTTAGTATCATATTTATAATCATATTCAAATGTATTTCTGTATTCATTTCTTTTTTCACAGTGGAAATTCACTTGGCCTTCGAGGGAACGGATCTGAAAAATCAACCAATCTCGCCAATGTTTTATACAAGGGGGTAGGGGATCGGGCAGGCCTATGTTCTGCTCTTTGCAATTTTCCATTGCCTTGGGATCTTTAGCGTGTGCAGACCAGAAAGCACATGGATCCGACTCCTTTTTCGTCCCCTTCCGAAGGACTAGACGTTCACTTCAATTTTCCGGTCAATCTGAAGAGAAATGTTGAGGCTCAACAGGAAACGAACCCTCGAACCTCGAGTTTAGAGTTATTGGCTGTCGAACGTCTGAACCATTCTGTCTCACGCACATTGTCAATGAGTGTCTGATGAGATTAAAACGATTTATTCGCCATCTACTTGTAATTAGCCTTTATCTGTTTGTCATATCTTGAAACACCCAAATTTATATTCAAAACAAAGCCAAACACATCAGCACCATTTTCCTCTTGACCCTGATATACCTGTGCCAAAGCTGGACCTTAAACATGCTTCTGGAACAAACCCCACTGCTGGCTATCAAGCGAACGACGGTCGAAGAGGACAGACTGAAAAAAAAAAAAAAAAAAAAGTATTGGTCGATGAAAGAATGCAAAGAAACACTACGCTTTGAAGTCGGCGTCGTTGTTGTCGCTGTCGTCGTTGTTGTTGTCGTCGTCGTCGTCATCATCATCATCGTCGTCGTCGTCATCATCATCATCATCATCATCACCATCATCATAATCGACGACTTATCATCATCATCACTACCACCACCGCCACCACCATCATCATCATTATCACCACCACCACTACCACCGTCACCACCACCACCACCACCACCACCCCATCACACTCTTCATCGAAACATCAACAATATGATCATTGTCGTCATTTCTGGCCAATGGATTTCTCTTCTAACTGAATAATACAGTATTCTGTAAGAGAGAGTGATAGTTTATCTTCTTGATCAGTCCTATTGTATTCAATGAAATGACTTGTCTGAGCGACTATCTGATCTCTTACTATAAGTTGTCTGACTTCTATATTTGAAGTCGCCTTCTCAAGCGAGAAAAACGTTTTCTGAACTGTCTCCGAAGTTTAAAATACTGGGTATAACTATCTGTGAATTATTCATAAAAGAGAATGATATAGTCAGAGAATAGTGGAGATCACTGAAACATGAAACTTGAAAATACTTTATTATTCAAGAATAGTAGCATATATACATGTACATAGCAGCAACATATCAGTCACATTAAAAAAAGGAGCTCTTATGGTAAAATCGTTGAAATGCAGACAGTTTCTTACATTACATTTCAATATTTGTGTAGGCCTAGGTGGCAACTACCCTGGGAAGAAAAATAAAAATAAATCAAAAGGAAAAAAAACGTTCTGACAGAAAAGTCCTTATAGTCTGAGAAGTTGACCGTGTATACCAACTACTTCTAGAGGCAAAGCACTCGAAACACCTAAGAACTTTTTTGACAAAGGCAACACCTCAGAAAAATAAAGCCTCTTGTTTGTATTACCACCAACTGTTTACCTCTGCTAAATTGTTCGTGTATATAAATAAGTTTCAGTTTGTAATACCACAGACTGCTATCTCTGTTAAAGTGTTTGGATGTATACATACATCATCCCACCATCCTAGTCCATTCCTTTTCCTCCTCTGTATCACTTCACATCCTTTCGTTTCCTTTAAAGTAAGTGATTTTATTTAGAATGTGTTATTTTCTGAGAACTATTAGGTTGATAATTCTTTAAGAAAAAGATATCAGACTTTATTTGTTTTGGTGTACTGTTTCACGTCATTGAATGAAGTAATATTCGTTGTTTTTGTTTTTTTGTTTTTGTTTGTTTGTTTGTTTTTTGTTTCTTTTGTAAAACATAGTTTAGTTTTCTTACGGCAAGATGACAATTTCCATTTATTGAAGAAATTAAGGTACATTAGAGATCATTTCTCTGCTTGCTAGTGGCACTTGTACTTGCAAAGTTATGCCCAAAACAATTGAAAACACAGGGGACAGCTCACATATGCTCGTTCTGATATTGCCAACATTTTAGGTTTTCAAGCACTGTGTGACTTTCACATCTTGAATAGTTTTTCTTTTTCTTCTTCTTCTTCCTCTTCTTCTTCTTCTTCTCTCTCTTCTCTCTCTCTTTCTGTCTCTTCTCCTTTCTGTCTCTCTGTCTGTCTGTCTGTCTGTCTGTCTGTCTGTCTCTCTTACAAATACACAAATATACTTAGCCATTTTAGTAAAAACAATATTCTGTAAGCATAGTCTACATGACATTTGTTAAAAGAGGCAGACATAGAGCAAGCCAGAAAACCCAGGGCAACAACAGATGGGGTCAGCTGCCTATATCTCCAGACAGAATGCTCCATTCTCCGTGTGTGTTTAGATATTGATGTATCAGGTTTGACCTTTCCTCATAGACATACTGTACATCATGTTCATGTTGACTTGAGCATCTAACACGACTGGAAGGTGGAACGGGTCAGGTGTGGTTCTATTTTCAGCTAAGGTAAAGAGGAAAAAGAAAAAGAAAAGAAAAGATAGTAAAGTCATCCAAGGGGCTATGCTTTTTGGTTCAAAGGAACTAATAACAAGGGCAGTCTAAAGTGATGCCAGAAAGCTGCCTAGACAGTTACTGTGCTTGTGTGGTGTGATATCCATGACCTGTAAACAAAAGAAGAAGATACTGTTCCTTCAGATGTATAAGGTTAAAATTTTAAACAAATATATGACACATATTCAATTAAGAAACACACACACACACACACACACACACACACACACACACACACACACACACACACACACACACACACACACCACACACACACCACGCACACACACACACACACACACACATACACACACTCACGCGAGTCACAAAACAGCCCGTGTTTTGTAAGGTTTGGATGTTGTTTTAATTTTTTCATTCACCTTTCTTAGCTTTGCTTTGCATGTGTGTGACCATTCACTGCATTCTCTCTGTCTCTGTCTGTCTGTCTGTCTGTCTGTCTGTCTGTCTGTCTGTCTCTCTCTCTCTCTCTCTCTCTCTCTCTCTCTCTCTCTCTCTCTCACTCTTGATTCTATGGACTGTCTATTTTCTCATATTTTTTCTTCTACGAAAGCATATTGTTTTAAGCATATGTTCCGTCATAGTCGATGCGGAATTGTATAATATATACATGTGTGTGTGTTCATGCGTGTGTGTGTGTGTGTCTGTGTCTGTGTCTGTCTGTGTGTCAGTGTGTGCGTATACGCGCGTGTATACGTACATGCATGCGTGTACGTGTGCGTAGATTTGTGAATGTATTATGTCTATACATGTGTTGCTGTTGATTTTACGTGATGCTTGTCTTTGACATAAGATTGTGTGTATAAAATGTATGAGAGGATGATGTGAGTTTTTCGGTTTTTTTGTTTGTTTTATTTTTCTCTTTTTTGCTTTTTCTGATTTGTTTTTGTTCATTTAATTGTCCACATCTGATTTGCTTTTTCCCCTCTTTTTCTTGCATTCATATATTAAACATATATATACACATATACATACATATATATTTTTTTTACTTTTTCATTTCTTTTTTTTTTAAATTCTAATCTTTTGTGCTTCCATGCTTTGATTGTTATCAATAGCACAAGTTTTCATTATCTTATTCTATTCCTCTAAGAAGGCAAATGCTCTATAAAACATGGTTTTTGAAAATATTGAATTTGGTCTTGTCTTTTGTTTGTCTGTCTGCCAGTCTATTTCTCTCCTGTTTGTCTATCTGTCTGTCTGTCTGTCTGTATCTCTCTGTCTCTTTCTGTCTCTGTCTCTGTCTGTCTCTGTTCTCTGTCTGTCTCTTTCTGTCTGTCTGTCTCTGTCCTCTGTCTGTCTCTCTGTCTCCTTCTCTCTCTTTCTCTCTCCATCGATACATACATGCACGTACATACATACATATATACATACATACATACATACACACATACAGACAGACAGACAGAAAAATATACAGGCATACTACATACATACATACATACATATATATGTACATACATACATACATACATATATATTATATGTACATACTATACATACATACATACATACATACATACATACATACTTACTACTACTTACTTACTTACTGATACATGTAGATGGCCAGACAGACAAACAGGCAGGCAGGCAGACAGGCAGACAAACAGACAGAGAGTCAGACAAGTAGGTTTCATGAAGTTACTATTTAGTAGAGTACCAGTGACATTAAAAGCGTGGAACTCAGGCCAAACTCGTCGCTACTCTAGCGCCCAAACCAAGTACCATTATAAAACTGTTCTCTCTTCACACTACTCACAAGAGAGTCTGAGCGATGGTTGCACCGACATTTGAAAACATCTGAATCACGAAGAGTTTAGAGTCAGTTGTCGGCCTCCATTGCTGACTTATTTTCCTGGTGGTCCCATCCATTCAACCCACTGACAGGCCAGATTGGTGTACGTGTACGCTTCCCCAAGTTTCGTCTGATGAAAACAGTTTGTCTGTGATTGGTAATCAATATGAAAGTGTCTCAGTTTCGTGATCACTTCATAAGTTCATTCGTTGAGTTCTATACTTTAATGTTGTTGGTTTTACAACTCTCTCTCTCTCTCTCTCTCTCTCTCTCTCTCTCTCTCTCTCTCTCTCTCTCTCTCTCTCTCTCTCTCTTTCTCTCTCTCTTCCACTCTCTCTCTCTCCCTCTCTAATACATACATACATACATACATACATATATACATGCATACGTACATACATACATACATACATGCATACATACATACTTACATACATACATACATACATACATACATACATACATACAGATAGACAGACAAATAGATAAACAGGCAGGCAGACAGACAGACAGAGAGATAGAGAGTCAGACAAAGAAGGATGTTGAGAGTTCCATGGACAGCAAAGAAAACAACGAGACAGTCTTGATGGAGGCAGACACAAATAGAGCATTCATAAGCAAGATTAGGAAAAGACAGGCAACATTTATAGGCCATTTTATGAGGAAAGGGGAATTGGAACACCTGGTCACAATGGGAAAGCTGGAGGGAAAGAGAGCACCGGGTAGACCCAGGGAGAAGATGCTAGACGGACTTGCAGAGTGGCTGGAGACAAGGAGTGTGGAAGAGATGCTTGAAGCAACAAGAGATAGAGACAGAAGGAAGTTCATAATCGCCAACGCCATATGACAAGGCACCTGATGATGATGATGAAAGCACTAGTGGCATTAAAGCGTGGAACTCAGCAAAAATCGTCGATACTCTAGCTGCCCAAACCAAGTACCATTACAAAACTGTTCTCTCTTCACACTACTCACAAGAGAGTCTGAGCGATGGTTGCACCCGCTTTTGAAAACATCTGAATCACGAAGGGTTTAGAGTCAGTTGTCGGCCTCCATTGCTGATTTATTTTCCTGGTGGTCCCATCCATTCAACCCACTGACAGGCCAGATTGGTATATGTGTACACTTCTCCAACTTTCGTCTGATGAAAACAGTTTGTCTGTGATTGGTAATCAATATGAAAGTGTCTCAGTTTCGTGATCACTTCATAAGTTCATCCGTTGAGTTCTATACTTTAGTGCTGTTGGTTTTACAACTCTCTTTCTCTCTCTCTCTCTCTCTCTCTCTCTCTCTCTCTCTCTCTCTCTCTCTCTCTCTCTCTCTTTCTCTCTCTCTCTTTCTCTCTCTCTCTTCCACTCTCTCTCTCTCTCTCTCTCTCTCTCTCCCTCTCCCTAATACATACATACATACTTACATACATACATACATACATACATATATACATGCATACGTACATACATTCCTACATACATACATACATACATACATACATACATACATACATACATATAGATACAGATAGACAGATAGATTGATAAACATGCAGGCAGGCAGACAGACAGACAGACAGACAGACAGACAAACAGGCAGAGTCAGACAAGTAGGTTTCATGGAGTTACTATTTAGTAGAGATAGAGACAGATGGAAGTCCATAATCGCCAACGCCATGTGGGAAGGCACCTAATGATGATGATGAAAGTACTAGTGGCATTAAAGCTGGGAACTCAGCCAAAATCGTCGGTACTCTAGCAGCCCAAACCAAGTACCTCTACAAAAACTGTTCTCCCTTCACACTGCTCACAAGAGAGTCTGAGCGATGGTTGCACCGACATTTGAAAACATCTGAATCACGAAGAGTTTAGAGTCAGTTGTCGGCCTCCATTGCTGATTTATTTTCCTGGTGGTCTCATCCATTCAACCCACTGACAGGCCAGATTGGTGTATGTGTACGCTTCCCCAAGTTTCGTCTGATGAAAACAGTTTGTCTGTGATTGGTAATCAATATGGCAGTGTCTCAGTTTCGTGATCACTTCATAAGTTCATCCGTTGAGTTCTATACTTTAGTGTTGTTGGTTTTACAACTCTCTCTCTCTCTCTTTCTCTCTCTCTTCCACTCTCTCTCTCTCTCTCTCCCTCTCCCTCTTTAATACATACATACATACATACATATATACATGAATATGTACATACATACATACATACATATATACATGCATACATGCATGCATGCATACATACATACATACATACATACATACACACATACATATATATATATACATACATACATACAGATAGACAGATAGATAGATAAACAGGCAGGCAGACAGACAGAAAGACAGACAGAGAGTCAGACAAATAGGTTTCATGAAGTTAATAGTTAGTAAAGTATCAGATGTGGTTTCTGAGAAGGATGTTGAGATTTCCATGGACAGCAAAGAAAACAAACGAGACAGTCTTGATGGAGGCAGACACAAGTAGATCACTCATAAGGAAGATTAGGAAAAGACAGACACCATTTACAGGCCATTTTATGAGGAAAGGGGAATTGGAACACGTGGTCACAACGGGAAAGCTGGAGGGAAAGAGAGCACCGGGTAGACCCAGGGAAAAGATGCTAGACGGACTTGCAGAGTGGCTGAAGACAAAGAGGGTGGAAGAGATGTTTAAGGCAACAAGAGATAGAGACAGATGGAAGTCCATAATCGCCAACGCCATATGGCAAGGCACCTGATGACGATGATGAAAGTACCAGTGGCATTAAAGCGTGGAACTCAGCAAAAATCGTCGATACTCTAGCTGCCCAAACAAAGTACCATTACAAAACTGTTCTCTCTTCACACTACTCACAAGAGAGTCTGAGCGATGGTTGCACCCGCTTTTGAAAACATCCATATCACGAAGGGTTTAGAGTCAGTTGTCGGCCTCCATTGCCGACTTATTTTCCTGGTGGTCCCATCCATTCAACCCACTGACAGGCCAGATTGGTGTATGTGTACGCTTCCCCAAGTTTCGTCTGATGAAAACAGTTTGTCTGTGATTGTTAATCAATATGAAAGTGTCTTAGTGACCTGATCGCTTCATAAGCTGCCTGTTGGGGTCTATACTTCAGTGTTATTGGATTAACACGTCTCTCTGTCTGTCTGTCTGCGTCTGTCTGTCTATATATCTCTCTCTGTCTCTGTGTCTGTCTCTCTCTCTCTCTCTTCCACTCTGTCTGTCTGTCTGTCTCTCTTCTACTCTCTCTCTTTCTCTCTTCCACTCTCTCTCTCTCTTCCAATCTTTCTGTGTCTGTCTGTCCCTTTCTCTCTCTCTCTCTTTCTCTCTCTCTCCATCTCTAGATACATACATACATACATATATACATACATACATACATATATACATACATACATACATACATACATACATACATACATACATACATACATACATACATATAGAGAGACGGATAGATAAACAGACAGACAGACAAATATGTTTCATTGACTTACTATTTAGTAGAGTACCAGTGGCACTAAAGCGTGTAACTTGGCCAAAATCGTCGGTACTCTAGCAGCCAAAACCAAGTACCACTACAAAAACAGTTCTCCCTTCACACTACTCACAAGAAAGTCTGAACGATGGCTGTGTTCGCATTGAAAACATTTAAATCACGAAAGGTTTACAGTCAGTTGTCTGCCAGGAAGAGAGACAGAACAGATAAAGTGACAGAGAGAGACAGAGGAACGAGAACGAGGCAGATAAGGAAGAAAGAAAGAAAGAAAGAAAGAAAGAGTGAGAGAGAGAGAGAGACAGAGACAGACAGACAGACAGACAGACAGACAGACAGAGAGTTTATTTGTGTGTGTATGTGTGTGCGTTTGTGTGTGTTAGTAATTGTGTGTGTGTGTGTGTGTGTTTGTGTGTGGTGTGTGTGTGTGTGTGTGTGTGAGAGAGAGAGAGAGAGAGAGAGAGAGAGACAAACAGGCAGACAAGCAGAGAGAGAGAGAGAGAGAGAGAGAACAAACAAACAAACAAACAAACAAATGAATAAATCTATTCTGATCTGATCTGATCTGATCCGTTCCAGTCTGACCCAACCCAATCTAATCTAATCTAACTAAGCTAACCCAAGCTAAGC
Organism: Monoplex corrugatus; assembly: GCA_030674185.1. NCBI lineage: Eukaryota > Metazoa > Mollusca > Gastropoda > Littorinimorpha > Ranellidae > Monoplex > Monoplex corrugatus. The sequence goes on from CM060305.1 coordinate 67,137,856, forward strand.
TGATCTAATCTAACAAGCTATCCCAAGCTAACCCTAGCTGATCTAATCTAATCTAATCTAAGCTAAGCTAAGCCAAGCTAAGCTAAGCTAAGATAGCTAACCCAAGCTAAGCTAAACTAAGCTAAGCTAAACTAAGTTAAGCTAAGCTAACACACCAGGCGCATCCATTCGCACAATACAAGATTTGGAAGAAAAGCAGCTTGGTGAGAACTGTCCTGAAAATGCCGTCATTAAGGAACCATAGAAGCAATTGCAGGGTGTAATCTTGGCTTTTCGTCGGTTGCTGCTCTTCTTCACTCACAGTTCCTTTTATCGTTTAATTCCCTTTCCCCTTTCAAATGAACTGTGATCTCTAGTTCTCCCTGACCATCCAGTCAGAGTCAATGACCCAGCCCCTCTCTGTCTGTGTGTCTGTCTGTCTGTCTCTGTCTCTCTCTCTCTGTCTCTGACTGACTCTTTCTCTCTGTCTGTTTCTGTCTGTCTGTTTGTCTGTCTCTGTCTGTCTCTGTCTCTGTCTGTCTGTCTCTGTCTCTTTGTCTCTGTCTGTCTGTCTGTCTCTTTCTCTGTCTGTCTCTCTCTCTCTGTCTGTCTCTCTGTTTGTCCACCTGTTGGTCTTTCTTTCTGTCTGTCTCTTCTCTCTCTATTTTTCTGTCTACCTGTTGGTCTGTCTGTCTGTCTCTCTCTCTCTATCTTTCCCTTTATCTCTTTGTGTCTGTCTCTATCTCTCTCTGTCTCTCTCTGTGTCTCTCTGTTTGTCTGTCTACAGGTTGATCTGTCTGTCTGTCCGTCTGTCTGTCTGTCTATATCGCTCTCTCTCTCTCTCTCTCTCTCTCTCTCTCTCTCTCTCTCTCTTTCTCTCTTTACCGTCAATGCCCTCTATCTTACCCATTGGCTGAAGCAGTCCATTTATCACCTTAATCAGTCTCAGGCCAGGACACAGCAGCATCACTTCCTTCACAGCAAGCGATTGTACAACTCAGCTCAAGAGCATTCCATTTGTTCTACTACCTAAGGAGCTGTCTCTGAACCTTAGCTACCAGTTCAGGTTTACTAAAACGGAGACTCTGTTGTCTTTGTGTTGCCGTGAAGGCTGAGATATGGGATTGTTTGTTTGAGGATGTGTGCTAAAACACAACAGGCTCCGTCTGCCTTCAGATGAAAGCCTGTACCTTAGTACATCTGAAATTGTGTTTGTATTGAAATATGACTCCTGACAGTTTGGTTGTCATACTAAATATCAATGACATTTAGTCTACAATGAGGAAATGCAATGCTCAAGCCATGTATTATCAGTTTTTTAGCTTTGGAAAGCGTTAGAGTTTTACATGGTTATGTTTACATAAGAGACAACGAATCTCTTTACAGAAACAGACAGAGAGAGAGAGAGAGAGAGAGAGAGAGAGAGAGAGAGGAGAGAGAGAGAGAGAGAGGAGAGAAGAGTGAGTGAGAGATAGAAGGAGAAGATAGATAGAGATAGATAGAGAGAAACAGAGACAGAGACAGAGAGAGACAGACAGACAAACATACAGGCAGACAGAGACATAGAGATAGAGAGAAAGACAAGTGTGTGTGTGTGTGTGTGTGTGTGTGTGTGTGTGTGTGTGTGTGTGTGTGTGTGTGTGTGTGTGTGTGTGTGTGTGTGTGTGATTGAATACATCATGCTACTGCTATTCACCTTGGTTGACCAACACAGCAGTTGTCTTGTAAGTTCCAGGTTTAGTTAACGCCATGATACAGGCATGTGTGTTGATAGTAATAATAGTAATAATAATTAATAATTACAATATTTATATAGCGCAAAATCTTGATAAAATCAAATCTAAGCGCTGAAACACACACACACGCACGCACGCACACACACGCACGCACGCACGCACACACACGCACCCACGCACACCACACACACACACACACACACCAACACACACACACACACACACACACACACACAAACACACGGCTATAAATGGGGAGAAAGAATAAAAACAATGGAAAATTATAGAGAGCATATTATATACAATTATATATTGCAATGTGATTCCCCTCCGAGTGGAGACAGGCTGCAGAGGGGATTGAGTGAGGTCAGGATTTTATGCAGAGGAGAAAAAGGTGAGTTTTGAGAGCGGACTTGAAGGAGACAAAAGTAGGTTGCTGACGGACTGAGAGAGGAAGTTTGTTCCAGGAGAGCGGACCAGAAACAGAGAAGGCTCGTGGACCATAGGTATTGAGCTTAGTGCGTGGAAAGCGAAAAGTCAGAGGATCGAAAGGCAGAGCGGAGGGTACGTGAGGGAAGATAGATCTCAAGTAGGCTTGACAGGTAATCGGGGGCTGCGTTATTGAGGCTTTTGTAGCACATGGTGTCTAGTTTGTACTGTATGCGCTTTGATACAGGGAGCCAATGAAGTTGTGCCAGGAGAGGAGATATGTGGTCAGCTTTTTTCTTTTTGAGTACAAGGCGTGCAGCATTGTTTTGAATGCGCTGTAGGATGTGAGTGGTGGAGTCAGGAAGACCGGACAGGAGTGAATTGCAATAGTCAATGCGAGACATTATGAAGGAGAGAACGAGTTTTGCAGTTGTTTCGACAGAGAGATACTTCCTGATCAGGCTTATACGATGGAGGTGATAGTAGCAAGATCTGGCAGTTTGAGAAACAAAGTTGTTCATGGAGAGGGTAGAGTCAATGCAGACACCAAGGTTTTTAGCTGAATCAGAAATTGGGACTGATATGTTACATAATGGGAGAGAAAGAGGAGGCAGCTGAGAAAGTTTCTGACGGGTGCCAATGAGGATAGCTTCTGTCTTGTCATCATTTAGCTGAAGTTTGTTGTATGTCATCCAATTTTTGATGTCCGAGTACATCGTGGTGCGAGTCAGGAGGCGCTGTTATTTTCAGGTGAGTCACTGTCTTGAAGTTGGGTGTCATCAGCATAGAAGTGGTGTTTTATAGAGTGGGAGTTGATGATGGTAAGCCAGAATGGAGTCATGTCCTCCATCTCGAAACGAAATAGACCACACTACATCATCCACTATCATAGTCATCATCGTAATCATAACTCATTTCTGTGGTCCTCCAAGAATCAGCAGGTGGGGTAGTCGAATACGTGCATTCATCAAAAGAATGTTTTGTATATATATTCTGAACACGACGGCCAAGGAAAAAGTCAAAACAACTGATAACCTTTGGTCTGTAGTTATTTTGGCTTTTTCATTTATATAACAGATTTGACTGTGAAATCGTATGAAAAAAACAGTTTTCATTAGAAAAAAAACCGAGAATACATTCATCGATTTAAAAAAACAAATGAAAACAAAACAAACGAAACGAACGTAAAACAGAAACAAAAACAAATCAAAACAAACAAACAAACAAACAAACAAACAAACAAACAAACAAACAAACAAACAAAACCAATGAAAACACCAAAACACAATAAATTAACTCCTGAAAATTTAGCGGCTTTTAAAATGTTCTCAAATGGAGAAGTTTACTTGACAGGTACAGAAAAACGATAACTCATTAAAAGGAAAGGGAAAGCAAGCAAAGAGACAAATACATTGGCACACGTGTGCCCATTCATCAAAAAAATTCGAAGCAAGCATTCCACAGAAATAGAGAATACAGGAAAACATGTGATCACCATAATTAAAAATAACGACAACAATGATGACAATAGAGGAGACAAAGAAAGCGCAGCTGCTATGTAGTTAAAACAATCAAAAGAACTAACCACTTAAAACAGCAGGCAGAGCCAAGAGAAAGAACAAAGGCAACATGATAAACTCATCAACAGCAGCAACAACAACAGCAATAACAGCCCAGCAACATACAGCAATAACAGCACCAGAGAGGAGAGAGAGTGTGTGTGTGTGAGCAGCACCAGCAACAACATGACAACTACAACCACAAGAGTAAACATAACTGTTGGGACAATAGAAGAGTGGCAGAAGGTTCAGACGTTCGCTGCCAGTAACTAAACTCGAGTTTCAGGGTTCGTTTTCTATTGAGACCTTGACTTTTCTCCTCGGTTTGATCGGAAAATGGAATAAATGTTTGTCTAGTCCTACAGAAGGGACGAAACATGAGCCCAACCGTGTGCCTTCAGGCCTGTGCACGCTAAGACCCACGACTTTGAAAATCGTGAGAACAGGGCTTTCTCCTGGCTTCCCTGCTATATACTTTGGTGAGACAGGTTGATTTCCCAGGTCCCTCCACGTGAAGGCAATTTGGCCTTCTGCTTACTAAAGTCAAAACAAACTTGGGGGTGGCGCTTGCTCTGCGGCGACGCACTCTCAAGAAGAGAGCAGCCGAGTTTCACACTGTAAACCCACTGTGACAAAATAGATGACTATGAGTATGAATGCAATAAAAATGGAATCGAAAACAAGTGTGACTGCCCGCTTTCAAGCAATAGGAACCAGAAAAACACGAAAATGGAAACAGAACGCGTATTTAACAAAAACAGGTGGTGGATTTGAGCTCCACGAAAAGAAAAGCAGGGAGATCTGCCTTAGCAAAGACATATGAGTAAACATAAAAAAGAAACATCTCAACAACCGTCAAAGAAGAGAATAAAGAGGGCAGAACGTTTGGAAGTCTGACCTGTGATAACATGATTTTTTAGATACATACAACACACACATGCACACAGACACATAGATCCCCCCTCCCCCCCCCCACACACACACATATATATATGTATATGTGTACATATGTATGTATGTATGTATATATATATATATATATATATATATATATATACATACGTACATAAACACACACCCCTCCCCCCCACACACGCACACACACTTACATACACACACACACACACATAAACACACGCCCCCTGACACACACACACACACACCACACTCACAAGCACATTCACACACACGCACACACATACACACACATGCACACACGTGATACACACACATATACATACACACACGTCCCAGCACATACTCACACACACACATTCATCACACACACACACGCGCGCGCGCGCGCGCGAGCGCACTCACGCACACATATACACTCACAAAATACCTTTTTGTTGTTGTTTCCTTCATTGAGAGAGAGAGAGGGAGGAGAGAGAGAGAGAGAGAGAGAGAGAGACAGAGAGAGAGAGAGAGAGAGGAGGGAGAGAGGAAGAGATAGAGACAGATGCAGTCAGACAGACAGACAGACAGACAGACTGATTCTAAGAGAGAGACAGAGACAGAGAGAGACAAAGTCAGAGACAGATACAGACAGAAAGACACAGACAGACAGACAGACAGACAGAGACAGAGAGAGACAAAGTCAGAGACAGAGACAGACAGACAGACAGACAGAGTCGGAGACAGAGAGACACCCAGAGAAACAGAAAGAGAGACAGAAAGATGAGACAGAGACAGAGAGAGACAGAGAGACAGAGAACTTATGCATAAGTGTTAGCGTATCTGTGTGAATGTGTATCTGTTTAACTCTGTGTGTACAAGCAAGGAGTGTGTTTATGAGAAACGCTAAACCAATTTCAACTTTTATCCAGTCATTCTACATCATCAACCCCAACACACCCACATCACCCACCTCACCCACCTATTTCTCCCTAAGTCGCACGCTCCATCCTTTCACTCACACTGTCAACTTATCACTGGAATCAGTCTCAGGCCACCACACACCAGCAACAAGTTGATTCACAACACTTTGTTGTGCAACAGAGCGGGAGAGAACTCCATTTGTTCTACCCAGAGAGCAGCCTCTGAATCTTAGCCAGCAGTTCTGGTTAAACAAAATGGAGGCTTTGTTTCCTTTTTTCATTGCGGATAAGGCGTTGTTTGTCTGTCTGTGCGTATGTGCTGAGACAGCGTGCACCTTCGGTCGTCAGATGAAAAGTGGTAACTTGGTGTATCTGAAAATGTTGAAATTATAATATCAATCCTGGAAGAGGAAATGCAGGTAATTAAAAAGTCACTGGCAGTAATGAAAAGTTGAAGCCATTAAGTGTTTTTATTTGTTTGTTGTTTGTTTGTTTGTTTGTTTGTTTGTTTGGTGCAGAGAGACAGACAGACAGACTGGAAGACAGATAGGCAGTCAGACTGACTGACATAAAGATAGGGAGAGAGAGAGAGAGAGAGAGAGAGAGAGAGAGAGAGAGGCAGACAAACAAACAGACAGACAGCCAGACAGCCAGAGACAGACAGAGACAGACAGACAGACAGGGACAGAGACAAAGTCAGAACAGACAGACAGACAGATAGACAGACAGACAGACAGACAGTCGGAGACAGAGAGACACCCAGGAAGACACCCAGTGAGACAGAAAGACAGGCAGAGAGAGACAGAGAGACAAAGACTGTTGTATGAGTGTTAGCGTATCTGTGTAAATGTGTATCTGTTTAACTCTCTGTGTGTACAAGTATGGGGCGTGTTTGTAAGGAACGCCAAACAAATTTCAACTTTTCTCCAGTCAGATTCTACATTCCCCGCATCTCACCCACCCACCTCACCCACCTATTTCTCCCTGAGTCGCAAGCTCCATCCTTTCACTCACACTGTCAACTTATCACTGGAATCAGTCTCAGGCCACCACACACCAGCAACAAGTTGATTCACAACACTTGGTTGTGCAACAGAGCGGGAGAGTACTCCATTTGTTCTACCCAGAGAGCAGCCTCTGAACCTTAGCCAGCAGTTCTGGTTAAACAAAATGGAGGCTTTGTTTCCTTTTTTCATTGGCATGGTGGGCTCGGATAAGGCGTTGTTTGTCTGTCTGTGCATACGTGCTGAGACACAGCATGCACCTTCTGTCGTCAGATGAAAAGTGGTAACTTGGTGTATCTCAAAATGTCGAAATTATTATATCAATCCTGGAAGAGGAAATGCAGGTAATTAAAAAGTCACTGGCAGTAATGAAAAGTTGAAGCCATTAAGTGTTTTTGCTTGTTTGTTTGTTTGTTGCAGAGAGACAGACAGACAAGCTGGAAGACAGATAGGCAGTCAGATTGACTGACACAAAGAGAGGGAGAGAGAGAGAGAGGCAGACAAAGAAACAGACAGACAGACAGACAACCAGAGACAGAGAGAGACAGAGACACAAAGACAAAGACAGAGACAGAGAGACAGAGAGGCAGACAGACAGAGACAGACAGAGACTGAGACAAAGACAGACAGAAAGACAAAGACACAGAGAGAGAAAAAGAGCCAAGAGACAGAGAGACACCCAGGAAGACATCCAGTGAGACAGAAAGACAGGCAGAGAGAGACAGAGAGACAGAGACTGTTGTATGAGTGTTAGCGTATCTGTGTAAATGTGTATTCGTTTCGTTCTTTAATTTAACGTCTGTTCACTATGAGTGATATTAGACGGTATCTGCTTAACTGTGTGTACAAGTATGGAGTGTGTTTGTGAGGAATGCCAAACAAATTTCAACTTTTCTCCAGCCAGATTCTACATCCCCTGCATCTCACCCACCCACCTCACCCACCTCACCCACCTCACCCACCTATTTCTCCCTGAGTTGCACGCTCCATCTTTTCACTCACACTGTCAACTTATCACTGGAATCAGTCTCAAGCTACCACACACCAGCAACAAGTTGATTCACAACACTTGGTTGTGCAACATAGCGGGAGAGTACTCCATTTGTTCTACCCAGAGAGCAGCCTCTGAACCCTAGCCAGCAGTTCTGGTTAAACAAAATGGAGGCTTTGTTTCCTTTTTCATTGGCATGGTGGGCTCGGATAAGGCGTTGTTTGTTTGTTTGTGCATATGTGCTGAGACACAGCATGCACCTTCTGTCGTCAGATGAAAAGTGGTAACTTGGTGTATCTCAAAATGTTGAAATTATAATATCAATCCTGGAAGAGGAAATGCAGGTAATTAAAAAGTCACTGGCAGTAATGAAAAGTTGAAGCCATTAAGTGTTTTTGCTTGTTTGTTTGTTTGTTGCAGAGAGACAGACAGACAAGCTGGAAGACAGATAGGCAGTCAGATTGACTGACACAAAGAGAGGGAGAGAGAGAGAGAGAGGCAGACAGACAAACAGACAGACAGACAGACAGACAAGCAGAGACAGAGAGAGACAGAGAGAGACAGAGACACAAGGACAAAGACAGAGACAAAGAGACAGAGAGGCAGACAGACAGAGACAGACAGAGACTGAGACAAAGACAGACAGAGAGAATAAGACACAGAGAGAGAAAAAGAGCCAAGAGACAGAGAGACACCCAGGAAGACACCCAGTGAGACAGAAAGACAGGCAGAGAGAGACAGAGAGACAGAGACTGTTGTATGAGTGTTAGCGTATCTGTGTAAATGTGTATCTACTTAACTGTGTGTACAAGTATGGAGCGTGTTTCTGAGGAACACCAAACCAATTTCAACTTTTCTCCAGTCAGATTCTACATCCCCGCAACTCACCCACCCACCTCACCCACCTCACCCATCTATTTCTCCCTGAGTCGCACGCTCCATCCTTTCATTCACACTGTCAACTTATCACTGGAATCAGTCTCAGGCCACCACACACCAGCAACAAGTTGATTCACAACACTTGGTCGGGCAACATAGCGGGAGAGTACTCCATTTGTTCTACCCAGAGAGCAGCCTCTGAACCTTAGTCAGCAGTTTTGGTTAAACAAAATGGAGGCTTTGTTTCCTTTTTTCATTGGCATGGTGGGCTCGGATAAGGCGTTGTTTGTTTGTCTGTGCATACGTGCTGAGACACAACGTGCACCTTCTGTCGTCAGATGAAGGGTGGTAACTTGGTGTATCTGAAAATGTTGACACTCTTTATCAATCCAGGAAAAGGAAATGCAGATAACCAAAAATGTCACTGGGATTAATTAAAAGTTGAAGCCATGTAGTGTTTTTTGTTTGTTTGTTTGTTTGTTTGTTTTAATCTCGTATGCAATGACACTGTTCACCGGTTTTAACAAGAGATACAAATCTCTGCATTGACGACAACAACAACAACAACAACAACAGTAACAATAACAACAACAGCAACCAAAGAAACCTGAAGCAATGAAGTAAAATAAAATAACATGTAATAAATGAAATTTGAAGATTTCAACTAATATTGAACCAGTTATTACTTTGGCTCCTTTATCCCATTGCAAGTGCTATCTATGCATACTAAATTATGAAGGCAATGAAAGTAGCGTTACTGTCAACGCCTTTCAGTCATTAAAGAGCGTTATGATACTGAAGTCGAGAATCAGATCTTAAATTAAAGACATCCATAGCTCTATCAACAGAGAGAGCCACCCTGCTGCTTTTTACTGTATCCCACTTGATGGTCAAGCGACCTCCTCGTTATTACCATGACCTTCTAACCAACTAAATTAATGGGGCTACTAAAATGAATAAATGAATGAATGAATAAATAAATAAATAAATAAATAAATGAATAAATAGATAAACAAATAAATAAATAAACAATAAATAAATAAATGAATCCATAGATAAATAAATAAATAAATCACATAGCCAGTCTCAGTTTCTCAAGAGAAAGGTTTAGTTGCCTTGAATACATTCTCCACACAATAGCACCACAAATGCCACATGATGGATAAGATCCAAATTGATAAAGATAAAGTTAAAGCCTCACATTCTCGCAGATCTTGATATCCTTTATATAATATAGATTCTACTTTTTAGCTTTGTATCAGTCAGTTACACTGTAGGCTATGTTGTAGTGAAACACCAGTATATAATATAGACTAGGTAAAACATAGTTTAGGTAGGGCATCAGAACCTATGCGGCAGGGCACATGATGATGATGATCACTTGCAGATTCAGTTTCAGTTTCTCAAGATGATGTCTCCACGCTCAGAACGAATTCCATATGCACTAACTTCACAAGTGTCATGTGTATGGTGATCATGGCACAAGCCTTAAGCCTGTACATAAACCTATGAGCTGGCCAGGTTCTGATCATCATCAGGTGCCTTCCCACATGGCGTTGGCAATCATGGCCTTCCATCTGTTTTTATCCCTTGTTACCTCAAACACCTCCTCCTTTGTCTTCAGCCACTCTGTAAGTACTTCCAATATCTTCTCCCTGGCTCTACCTGATGCTCTCTTTTCCTCCAGTTTTCCCATTGTGACCAGGTGCTCCAATTCCCCATTCCTCATAAAATGGCCTATGAATGTCGCATGTCTTTTCCTAATCTTCCTTATGAATGATCTTCTTGTGTCTGCCTCCATCAAGACTGTCTCGTTTGTTTTCTTTGCTGTTCATGGAACTCCCAACATTCTTTTTAGAAACCACATCTCGGCTGCCTCAATCTTGTTCTGGCTTTGCGTGTTGATTGTCCACGCCTCACAATCGTATAACAGTATTGGTTCTATATAACATTCAAGAACTCTCTTCCTGATGTTAATTGATAGGCATTTGTTGATAAGAATGCTTTTCATCTTCTTGAATGTTGTTTTGGCTTGGCCGATTCTTCTGGCTATTTCTGATGTGCATCTGCCGTCTGGTGAAATGAACGTTCTCAGGTATTTAGACTTATCAACCTGTCTCAAAGTTGTGCCGTTTCCTGTTATTCTGCATGAGAGGATTTCATGTTTTTTACTGATCACCATGTCTTTAGTCTTCCTGCTGTTTACTTCCAACCCCTTACCTTTGCTTTCTATTTCTAGCATATTCACAAGGTTTTGTAGGTCCCTTTCATTTTGTGCAGTTAGCACGGTGTCATCTGCGCATCGAATGTTGTTTATCATTTTTCCTCCAACCTGTAATCCAAGGTCTTCCTCTAGGTTTCTCATGATGTTTTCGCTGTAAAGTGAAAACAGATCTGGTGACAAAACACAACCCTGTCTGACTCCTCTTTTGATGTTTTGGAAAGATATTATATCGTTTTCTGTTCTCTTTGCAGCTGTTTGTTCCCAATACATATTTCTGATTACAATATCAGCAGTAAAACAACAACAACAATTTCCTGAAATAGAATACGGCAAAATATCATGCATGTCAGAGATGTTCCCAGGCCCACGACTTTCACCAGGATCCATTATTTATCTGGAGAACATCCATATCTCTCATGCGTAGTAGATAAGACAGATGGGGGTAATCTTTTCACGTAATTAACGAGGCTGGCTGATGTCGAAAGTGTCTGAAGTTTGCTAATATCAGATGGAATATGATACACAGTGTCTTCTACACAAATCTACGGCTGGGCGTAGCATTTTAGAGGAATGAAGAAGGAAAGAAAATTAAGAATAAAGGATAAACGAAGAGAGTAGAGAGAGAGAAAAAAAAAGGGAAATGAACTATGACGAAAAATAATCAAAAGCAGAAAAATAAAACTATCTAAACAAAAAACAAAGCAAACAAAATAAAAGAGACAAAATAAGAAAAAAAGGATAAATGAAGATAGCAGAGAGAAAAAAATCTATAAAGAAAACTCAAAAGCAGAACAATAAAAATATCCGTACAAACAAAAAAAACAAAAACAAAAAAAGAACGAGAGAACGCAGAACACAAGGAAAGAAATGAACAAACTGATGACTAGCTGACTGACCGATTGATTGACTGACTGATTGACTGAATGAATGACTGACTGATGAATAGCCTGAATAACCGAACTAATGAAAGACGTTTAAATAGAAAGAAAGAAAAAGACAATAGAAAAGAAAACCCACCGATTTGTGTATTGGCGTATATACAAACATGTAAGCAGATCGATAGATTGCTTTTCAGTGAACATCATCTCAGACTTCTGGTTCTCCATCATCTCCGAGCTTTATCAACAACCAGGAGATCCAGAATGTAGATAAATACTGTACCTGGGTGGTGCAGTGAGCAGCAATGGATGTCTTGACGCCAAAGTGGAGATGAGTTGTGTTTTTTTTTCAAAACTAGTTTTGCTTTTAAAAAGCTGATCAAGAGATTGTCGCCAGACCATGGTATCAGGCTCACCACAATGATAGGTGTGTACAGAGCAGTAGTCCTGAATACCCTGCTGTGCTGTTGTAAGACATGGACTACCTATCGACGACACATGAAAAAAAAACAAACTTTGAACAGTTCCATTAAAGATTCCTCCGCAACTCTGTAGCATCATTTGCTAAGATCGGGTGTCCAAACTTCTGAAGAATTGCGGCTGGCCAAGTATGGAGAGTTTGCTCATCTAATTCTAGCTTTCCATGGATATGAAAGACAATACTCCAACAGTTCTTCTGTATGGAGAGCTGAAGATTGGACACCACGAGCAGAAAAAAATCCACCGGAGCGATATAAGAATACTTTGAAGGCCAACCTCATGAGCTGTGTTATACCAGCACTACCAACTGAAAATTCACAGCTCTCTGAACCTGATTTTCTGTTTCCATTCACAAGTATTGAGATTAACACACACACAATCACAAGCATTCAACGCCCTCAAAACATTTGTACATATCCATTTTCATTTCATTTTCTCAAGATGACGTCTTTGCGCTCGGAACGAATTCCATATGCATTAGCGTTACGGGTGCCATGTAATGGAAAAGATCCAGAAAGATCACGGCACAAGCCTTAAGCCTGCACATAAACCTATGAGCTTGACAGGTCCTGAGGTCCTACCTAGATAGTTGCATAACACTGAGGTCGTAGGGGAGTCAGGTGGCAGAGACCTCAACTTTTACCGAGGCCAGCATCACGAGGGCAGTGCCCATCCCCTCTTACTCACTTCAAATTCATATCCATATTCAAATTCACTTTTTTTCAACAACGACTTCAGAAAGGCAAGAGGGCTAATTGGTTTTCATTGGGTGGGAATCAACCTATCTTTCCTATTTTTTACCAAGGCAGCCGGGCAATGCCCTACTCTTCGCAATTTTCAACTGCCGTGGGATCTTTAGCGTGCGCAGCCAGAAGGCTTACGGGTCGGACTTGTTCTTCGTCCCCTTCCGAAGGACTAGACGCTCAGTTCGATTTTCCGGTCGAACTGGAGAGAAAAGTCGAGGCCTCTACGGGGATCGAACCCTGGAACCTTGAGTTTACTTATTGCCAGGCGAACGTCTGAACCATTCTGCCATTCTTCTCTCAAGCGAAATGCTTGTTATCTCTGTTATGTGTGGGTAATTCATTACGACTGGGTCTTGCGAATATGATAACACTGATGACACTGACTCGCACGTGTCATGATAAAGACCGGCTGCTTTTAATCTTGGTCTAGAGACAGATAATCAGCCGATTTGGTTTCCAAGTCATTTTTCTGGTTCTGGCACTTAGTGAGAGCGTGTGAGGGCACTTAGTGAGAGCGTGTGAGAACCTTCTGCTCTTGAAGGAGCCTTGACTAGTTTGCTTCGTATGCATTAATCTTCTGCGGGATACCTGGTTCTGTTGACAGTGCCATGGACTCAGGATATAACGTTACCATCGTAGGGATGCCGGGGGCTCTTTCAGTATAAATAGTACCCCCCACCTTCTGGTAATTCTGTACTAGAAATTTCCTCTTTTCTGTCACTCTCTTTGTTTCTGTGTTCCTTTGCTTTCTGTCATTAATTTCTTCCTATTATTTTCTACCTTGCTGGTCCATTCACCTGTATGTGTTCGATAAAGTCTTACATACTTTTTCTTAGGACTGATAATTGGGTACATGTATTAAGTACATTTTTGGCTCTAGGGAAATGAGATGTGCAGAAGCATGTTTCAGGCAATTTTAGCGCGTTTTTATATATGTTTTAGTGTCTTTAGTTATGTCTAAATTTTATCCAGGTATGTTTTTTAAATCCCCCGTGCGATAAATTGGACGGAATGGTCAACGCCAGGGATATATCCTTAGATTATGTGCGCGAATGCATTGATATGTGTACTTAATTTTCTTTTTTTTATCCCCCCCCCCCCCCCCTGTTGAAGTATTGTATGTTTTGAAACGGTTATAGCCCTGATACGGCTCTACGCAGTCGGCTGGGCTTTAAACAAAAATGACAGTAACAGCAAGGATATAATACCTGGATCCTGTAACATAATACCTGGACTGTTTGCTGGCCATCTTAGTGCTCCAGTCATTCTGGTGGTGTCAGCTTACAGTTTCATAGATTCTGCAATCCGCCTTTCCCGAGTTCATGACCTTGCCACTATGTAAGGTTCTGAACAGGCCTGGAGAAATTACCCAAATAATTACTGGCAGATTTGGATGGAGTGCATATGGAATTCTGCTAGTGGGATGTATCCTGTTGAATAAACTCTGTTTTAAACTTTTGTTTAAGACTGCGTGCAAGGTTCACCGCAAGTTGGGTTTGTTTTTTTTTTTATTAAGATAGTGTTTTTGGTTAAAAGTACAAAAATTTCGTTTTCTGGCCTCAACTTGCTGACAATAGTGTTTCATAGAGATTGTAAATCATACCATAGAATAAGCAATGTGTCTGTTATAGAAAACCACGCTTGCGATGTATAACTAAAGCATCGCCCTGAGACGCGACAAAATTTGACATCGAATCACAAATCCGGCAGGGATTTTTCTACTTCCTCCACTAGGTTTTAAGAGGTGGTCTAAGTGCTTGTCTCCCAGATGACACGATAAAAAGAGGTTTTGTGAACGGCACGCATAAGAACGCACGTTACAGATCCCACGGCAACAAAGATATTATCCATGGCAACATTTCATAGGTAAACAGATATACACGTTTGCAGATAAACAAACAAACAAATAAACAAAAAATAAAAATGGGTGCTGCTGTAATACGGCAATGTGCTCTCTGTGGAGAGCAACACAGTTTCAGATACCAAATCCTTTGTGACTGAAAAGGAAAATAATACATGCAAACACTGACTAATGGGATGTATGCCGTTTCTTGAACATTCTCTACGACCACTTGTCACTAGAAGTATCTAAACATCAAATATCACCAACACACAACACATCAGTGGCCCCACGTAACGGCAAGCACACACACAACAGCCCTCATAAAATGTCCACCAGAATTGTCAAGATCTAGATAATTTAACTTTTCGATCCGTGACTATGTAAGTAATCGCTCTGTGATTCATCGAAAAAAAAACCAACATTTTTCTTTGACTAAACTGAGTTCAGACACAGCAGATACTATTCATGCGTTTACAACCTACTAGTAATTACATAAGTCAGTCAGCCTAACAAACGTTCTCATTAAAACATTCCATGTATCACTGGAATGTTACCACGTACATGTTTCAAAAAATGATTTTTAAGAGAACACATACAACTCATAAATTGTACTCAGTTTATGCTCAAACTTAATCCCGTCAATGTGAAAAAATTCTCGCTAAAATATCACATGTATCACTGTATCGCTATCTTCCATGCTGTGAGTTTAACACAACACATAAAACATAAACTGTACATAT
>CM060305.1:67165663-67168163 GCA_030674185.1 Monoplex corrugatus
CGATTAACAATAATAACAATAATAACAAACAACAACAACAATAATGATAATAGTAATTATAACAATAACAACAATAATAATGATGATAATAATAAGGATAAGGATAACAACAATAATGATAATAACTGATAATAACAATAATGATAATAAATTCAACAATAGCAATAACATTAAAAAGAAAAAGAAGAAGAATGATGAGGATGAGGAGGAAGAGGAAGATAATAATAATAATAATAATAATGATACTACCACTACTACTACTACTGATAATAATAACAATAACATCAGTCCCAATTTCTGATTCAGCTAAAAACCTTGGTGTCTACATTGACTCTACCCTCTCCATGAACAACTTTGTTTCTCAAACTGCCAGATCTTGCTACTATCATCTCCATCGTATAAGCCTGACCAGGAAGTATCTCTCTGTGGAAACAACTGCAAAACTCGTTCTCTCCTTCATAATGTCTCGCATTGACTATTGCAATTCACTCCTGTCTGGTCTTCCTGCCTCCACCATTCACATTCTACAGCGCATTCAAAACAATGCTGTACGCCTTGTACTCAAAAAGAAAAAAGCTGACCACATATCTCCTCTCCTGGCACAACTTCACTGGCTCCCTGTATCAAAGCGCATACAGTACAAACTAGACACCATGTGCTACAAAAGCCTCAATAACGCAGCCCCCGATTACCTGTCAAGCCTACTTGAGATCTATGTTCCCTCACGTACCCTCCGCTCTGCCTCCGATCCTCTGACTTTTCGCTTTCCACGCACTAAGCTCAATACCTATGGTCCACGAGCCTTCTCTGTTTCTGGTCCACTCTCCTGGAACAAACTTCCTCTCTCAGTCCGTCAGCAACCTACTTTTTGTTCTCCTTCAAGTCCGCTCTCAAAACTCACCTTTTCTCCTCTGCATAAAATCCTAACCTTACCCACCCACCCACCCCCCTCTCTGCAGCCTGTCTCCGCTCGGAGTGGGAATCACATTGTTATAATATATAATATATAATTGTATATGATATGCTCTCTATAATTTTCCATTGCTTTTATTCTTGCTTTTATTGCTTTTATTCTTTCTCCCCATTTATAGCCATGCGTGTGTGTGTGTGTGTGTGTGTGTGTGTGTGTGTGTGTGTGTGTGTGTTGCGCGTGCGTGCGTGTGTGTGCGTGCGTGCGTGCGTGCGTGCGTGTGTGTCTGTTTCAGCGCTTAGATTTGATTTTATCAAGAATTTGCGCTATATAAATATTGTAATTATTATTATTAAATTAATTATTATTATTATTTGATAACATAACAATAATAGTAATAACAATAAAAGTAATAATGATAATGATGATAATAATAATAATAATAATGAAATAACAACAATCATCATCATCACCATCATCATCATCGTCATAACAATAACAATAATAATAATGATAATAACAACAACAATATTTACTGACAGTGTGTTCTGTGCAACTAAGTTGGCTCAAATGAGTAGACACACACCTAGTTAGCCACATTTCTTCATAACTTAAGGGTTGACACTGGATGGCTCAAATGAGTAGACACTCACACATGGCAAACCACATTTCTTGACAAAGGGTGGAGACTGAATGTCATATTCATATTCATATTCATATTCATTTCTTTTGTCACAGTGGATTTACCACGTGAAATTCGGGCTGTCCCCTCCCCTCCCCCCCCCCCCCCTTTGAGAGGGCGTCGGCGCAGTGCAACTCCACTCTGTTTCTTTAAACAAAGAATTTGGAAACACACACACACATACACACACGCACACACACACACACACACACACACACACACACACACACACACACACACACACATACACACACACACATACAACACACACACACTCACTGGTTGACACTCTCACTGGTTGATACACTCACATATATACACTCACACACATACTCATACTCGTTGATGCATACTCATACACACATACACACATACATACTCACATACACACATCGAGACATGCACACAATTTGGCGTATTCATTCACACAGATCACAAACACACGTAGACTCGTCGAAAAACGACAAGCAGATTAATAAAAAATATCGACATAATTGTAAATGTTCCTTTCTGTTAAAAGCGTAATAATCTAAAAATGAAGCTAATCGTACATGTATTGTAGCTAATTGGGCTTCGTTCCTGTCTCACAGAACTGCTTCTGCTGCTGCTGGTACTAGTACTACACTACTACTACAACTACCACCACTACTACTCCTGCTATTACTACTATTGCTACTACTACTATTACTATTAATATTATTATTACCATACTACTACTACTACAACTACTACAACTGCGGCTGCTGCTCTTACTGCTATTGCTGCTGCTACTGCTTGCTAATGCTACTACTACTACTACTATTACTACTACTACTACTACTACTACCACTAGTACTACTACTATACACACACACAAACAAAACTCTCGCATGTTTGCACACTTACAATCATACACACTGACACCCGCC
>CM060305.1:67183163-67190663 GCA_030674185.1 Monoplex corrugatus
TAGAGCCTTTATCTTTCTCTGACAGGCAACAGATCTTCCCCCTCTCCCCCTTTGGCATTTTGATTCAACTTCACTGTGTCCACGGGAAACTGTCAGTACGACTGTTGGAGGTCTTTGTAAACCCTTTCCCTCATGTCTTCCCATCTTATTGACACTCCCCAACCCTACATGTTATCTGGGTGTCTACTGTGATGTGTGGGCTTCCAACGTTATTGTGCTTGATAACGCTGACATTTGAAAGAGGAAGAAGGGTTACGAAAAGCAGGAGTCACTGCCTTGCTTTATCTTCTCTGTCGGAAGAGAAAGAGAGGGATTTGGGCAGGAGAGCAAGAGAGAGGCAGAGACAGAGACAGACAGACAGACAGACAGGCAGACAGACAGAGACTTTATCTTCTCTGTCGGAAGAGAAGGAGAGGGATTAGGGCAAATTGATGTGTGACAAGGAGAGAGAGAGAGACAGACAGACAGACAGACAGACAGACAGGCAGATAGAGACAGAAACAGACGCAGACAGACAGACAGAGAGACAGATGGACAGACAGACAGAGACAGACAGACAGACAGAGACAGACAGACAGACAGAGAAAGAGACTGAATTAGACAGAGACAGAGATAGATACAAAGAGACAGACAGAGATAATGACAAGGAGAGAGAGAGACAGACAGACAGAGACAGAGACAGAGACAGACACATGGACACACAGTCAGACAGACAGACAGACAGAGAAACAGAGACAGACACACATTGAGAAAGAGATAGAGAGACAGACAGACAGACAGAGACAAAGACAAAGAGAAAGAGAGAGAGACAGACAGACAGACAGAGACAGACAGACAGACAGAGACAGACAGACACAGAAAAAGACAGAGAGACAGAAATGAACGTCACAATAGAGCCTTTATCTTTCTCTGACAGGCAACAGTCCCCCCCCCCCCCCCCCCCCCCCCCCATTAACTTCACTGTGTCCATGAAGGAACTGTCAGTACGACTGTTGGAGGTCTTTGTAAACCCTTTCCCTCATGTCTTCCCATCTTATTGACACTCCCCAACCCTGCATGTTATCTGGGTGTCTACTGTGATGTGTAGGCTTCCAACGTTGTTGTGCTTGATAACGCTGACATTTGAAAGAGAAAGAAGGGTTACGAAGAGCAGGAGTCACTGCCTTGCTTTATCTTCTCTGTCAGAAGAGAAAGAGAGGGATTAGGGCAAGAGGAGAGAGAGAGAGAGAGAGAGAGAGAGGCAGAGACAGAGACAGAGAGACAGACAGACAGATAGGCAGACAGACAGACAGAAAGAGACAGAGACTTTATCTTCTCTGTCGGAAGAGAAGGAGAGGGATTAGGGCAAATGGGTGTGTGACAAGGAGAGAGAGAGAGAGAGAGAGAGAGAGAGAGAGAGAGAGAGAGAGAGACAGACAGACAGACAGACAGACAGAGAGACAGACAGGCGGACAGACAGAGAGACAGACAGGCAGACAGACAGACACAGCCAGACAGACAGATGGACAGACAGACACAGACAGACAGACAGACAGACAGACAGAGAAAACAGACTGAAATAGACAGACAGAGACAGAGATAGAGACAAAGAGACAGAATGAGATAATGACAAGGAGAGACAGACAGACAGACAGAGACAGAGACGGAGACAGACAGACAGACAGACAATGGGAAAGAGACAGACAGACAGACAATGACAAAGACAGACAGACACACAGACAGACAGACAGAAACAGACAGACAGACAGGCAGACAATGGGAAAGAGACAGACAGACAGACAGACAGACAATGACAAAGACAGAGACAGACAGACAGACATGACAGACAGACATAGACAGACAGACACAGAGAAAGACAGAGAGACAGACAGACAGAGACAGACAGACACAGAGAAAGACAGAGAGAGACAGATACAGAGAGAGGGCCAGAGATAACAGAGAATGAGAGGCAGACAGAGAGACAGACAGAGATAGAGAGACAGAGAGAGAGAAAGACAGAGACAGACACAGACACAGAGAAAGACAGAGAGACAGAGATGAACGTCACAATAGAGCCTTTATCTTTCTCTGACAGGCAACCGTGCTTCCCTCCCTGGCATTTTGATTTAACTTCACTGTATCCATGGGGGAACTGTCAGTACGACTGTTGGAGGTCTTTGTAAACCCTTTCCCTCATGTCTTCCCATCTTATTAAGACTCCCCACTGCCTGCCTGCTATCTGTGTGTCTGCTGTGAGGAGTGGGCTTCCAACGTTGTTGTGCTTGATAACGCTGACATTTGAAAGAGGAAGAAGTGTTATGAAGAGCAAGAGTCACTGCCTTGCTTTATCTTCTCTGGTGGAGGAGAGGGATTAGGGCAAATGGGTGTGTGTGATAAGGAGAGAGAGAGAAAGAGGGGGGAGAGGTAGAGAGAGAGAGAGAGAGAGAGAGAGAGAGGGAGAGAAACTGACAGACAGACAGTCAGACAGAGAGAGAGACAGAGAGACGGACAGGCAAAGAGAGAGACAGAAAGAGAGAGAGAGAAAGAAAGAGAGAGAGAGAGAGGAGAGAGAGAGAGAGAGAGAGAGAGAGAGAGAGAGAGAGAGAGAGAGAGAGAGAACACAGTGAGATAATTGGGCATTGGTTTGCATGTGTTTATATTTTCCAGTTTGACATTTTCATCATATTCTTGGCAAAGGTTGCATGCGTTTATAGTTTCTTCTGTGACATTTTTTTTATCATGTTTGGCTCAGCCTTCACCTTTTATACTGCATGTTTTGTAAGAGTAAACTACGATCCGTTTGTTCATTAGAAGTTCACCTACCAATAATTAAACTCAGGTTCCAGGGTTCGCTTCCCGTAGAAGCCTAGAATTTTCTCCTCAGTTTGACCGGAAAACCGAAATGAACGTCTAGTCCTTCGAAAGGGGACGAGAAACGAGTCGGACCCGTGAGCCATCTGGCAACGCACGCAAAGATCCCGCGGCAGTTGAAAATCGTGAAGAGCAGGGCATTGAGCGGCTGCCTTGGTATAAAATATTGGAGAGATAGGTTAGGTTGATTTCCCAGGTCCCACCCCTTGAGGACCAATTAGCTTTCTTGACTTTCTGAAGTCTTGGTAAAAAAAATGTGAATATGAACATAAATTTGAATCAATTGAGAGGGGATGAGCGCCGCCCTCGAGGTGCTGGCCCCGGGAAAGGTTGAGGTCTGTGTCATCTCGCTCCCCTACGACCTCAGGGTTATGGAACTATCTAGGTAGGACCTCAGGACCTGGCCTGCTCATTGGCTTATGTGCAGGCTTAAGGCTCGTGTCGTGATCATTCTGGATTCTCTCCTTCACATGGCACCTGTGATAATAGTGCATATAGATTTCATTCCAAGCGCGAAGAAGTCATCTTGAGAAACTGAAACTGAAACTGAAGCTGTTCATTTAGTTTTTCATTTAGTGTTCATATCATCTGTTTCTGGAAAGAAAATATGGAAGGATATGAGAGGGTATTTCAATGGCAACTTGTATATTTCTGTTTCTGTATTTCGGTTCTTCGTTTTCTTAGATCTGCTGTTGAGTTTTATCCACATAAATCTTCTGTCTTCTTCGAATTTCTTTTCTTTTCTCCTTTGTGTCCAGCCTCATTGTCCGCTTTTGTTTTCATGACTTTCTATACACGTATAGCACTAAGGGGTTTACGCACAGACAGGTCTACCCATCAGGCAGACAAACAGCCATCTCACATTTATTCATATAAAATATGTATATGAAACATTTTCATTTGTTACTTTTGTCGTTGGAAAGTTTAAAAGAACGTTCTTTGCAAGATGGAGAGAAAATACAAATGACATATTTGTCAATAAAAGTTGTATAAATTAGGAGCAGAAAAGAAGGAAAACAAAATAAATAAACAAACAAAAACGGGAACCAGAAAAAACACGAAAAAAGAATCAGAACGCGTATTTAATACAACCAGACAAGACAGGCGCAAATTTTCGGCCAACTGGCCTTTGTCAAGCGTAAGACCACAAACGAACAAACACCAAATACAAAAATTAGGAGAGAAAGACTGAAACTTCCCTGCTGCTTTGTTCAGAGTGAGAAAAGGACTAAACTGACTAAGCGGCAGGGACGAAGCAGCACGAAAGTTGCAGTCTTTTTCTCTTAATTTTTGCATTTGGTGTTGGTTCGTTTGTGATCTTACGCTTAACAAAGGCCAGTTGGCAGAAAATTTGCTCCTGTCTTGTCTGGTTGTCTTAAATACACGTTCTGATTTTTTTTTTCGTGTTCTTTTTTTTCCGGTTCCTGCTTGCTTAAACGCGGGCAGTCACACTTGTTTTGGATTTCGTATTTAACAAAATCAGGATGGAAAGTGATACAAAAGTGATCCAATGTTTCGTTTTTCAGTGGTTAATCCAAACCTAATATCCCACCATTACCCCAAACGCTGCACGTGCGGTCTTTCGGTCAGTCTTGCCACCATTCCATTCATATCCTTTCTCAGTAGAGAGAAAAATGCATCCGCTTTATAATCGCTAGTTTGTGCGTGTCCAAAATGACAAACATACCTCTGATAGAGGGATATTTTACCACGTTCAGGAGCAAACTTCTCTTACAAACGACAACAACAACAACAATTACAACAACAACATCATTAACGGCTACCTGGCTGAACCTGTCTCTCAGTGACAAAAAAGCTACTTACTGCGTAGTTTTCATCGGCGATCCGGCCGACTTCTTCAGCGCAACTGCTGGGTTGAGAACTGGCTTCAGTGCGCACCGCCGTGAGCGAACTCACGACAGTGCGACTGAATAAGTGAGGAGTACACTGATGACAGAGGGGAGTAAAGGAGGCAGTTTACATCGCCGCAAGGAACCCCACCCTCAACCGTGACCGGGACCGACACAACCTGCCATCGGTGTACTCCTCACTTATTCAGTCGCACTGTCGTGAGTTCGCTCACGGCGGTGCGCACTGAAGCCAGTTCTCAACCCAGCAGTTGCGCTGAAGAAGTCGGCCGGATCGCCGATGAAAGCTACGCAGTAAGTAGCTTTTTTGTCACTGAGAGACAGGTTCAGCCAGGTAGCCATTATGTCTACCCCTCAGTCATTAAAACTTCCTCAACGTCTCATACGCGATTTCGACGGGAAAGTCATCAAAATGTTTAGAGAACTGGAAGAGGAACATCGATTGCTAGCCAGGTTCAGGAACCATCTTCATTTCATGATGCATTGTAAACATCAAAATGTGTGTCCTACAAGTCTTAAGATCAAAACTAGTATGAAAGGCCAGGCAGCTAACAACATCATCCATCGTGCTCAACGTGCGCTCATGAACGAACGGATCAAACAAATCAACAGTCATTTGATTATCATCAACAACAACAAGAATGAACTCAGTGCTTGTGTACCGGATACTATCATGACGGTGACGGTTGCCTGGTCTGACTGCACTGTCAGGCGTGAATGGGACAGAGTGCGCATGCGCCACGGGAAAAAGTTTGCTAAGTTGCAGGCTAAACCAAAACATGACAATTGCGTGCCCATTACTCGCGTCAGTGATCAAGAAACCCAAGAAATCAAAAACAGGTGGGTGGTGAATCTGTCGGATCAAAGTTTGACTGAAGCAGAATTGTCAGTGCTGAGAAAGGGGCTCAATTTCGAGGTCACTCCAGACAAACTTCCCATCACGGAGTACATTACCAGCATTGAAACTGCGTGTCGATGGATTGGTCCTCAAACAGAAGAGGCCACACACTTACGATCAGAGTGTGTGAATATCCTCAAACAGAGCAAATCCCCCAAATCCAACATTTCCAGGGATGAAAGACTTGCACTAAAGGGATTGAGGAAGAAGGATTCCATCATCATTCTCCCAGCCAACAAAGGCCGTGCCACAGTCATCTTACCCAAGGGGCAGTACTATGAAAAGGCTTACAATCTGCTAGATGACAAAAAGACCTACCAACAGCTGAGCATAGATCCTACCAGCAAATATACTGCCCGTCTGACCAAACTACTGCAAGGCCTACATAAGTCAGGAGAACTCTCCTCAGAACAGTACCGCAGATTGTACCCCTCAGCTACTGATGTGCCTAAGTTCTATGGACTGCCTAAAGTGCACAAGAAAGATGTACCCCTCCATCCCATTGTCGCCTCTAGAGGATCCCTGATGTATGAGACGGCCCGCTTCGTTGCAGACATCCTCTCGCCTTTGGCAGGAAAGACAGAACATTCCATTGCAAACAGTGCAGACCTGGTGAAGAAGCTGTCGAAGTTTGCACCTCAACCTGATGAGATTCTGGTGTCCTATGACGTCACAGCCCTGTTCACCAGTGTCCCTGTGAAGGACAGCATTGACATCATCAGGGGGAGGTTACAGGTCGACAACAGCTTTCAGCAACGCACCAATCTGCCAGTGGAACACATCTGTGAACTGCTATCCTGCTGCCTCAACACCACCTACTTCATCTTTGAAGGACACTTCTACCAACAGACCGAAGGTGCAGCCATGGGGTCCCCTGTAAGTCCCATTATCGCCAACCTCTTCATGGAAAATTTCGAGGAGAAAGCTTTGGCGTCGTTCCACACTCCTCCACGCTACTGGGACCGCTACATGGACGACACTATGACTGTACTGAAAAGATCGGTGGTAGAAGACTTCATGAACCATCTCAACAACCAACACCCTGCCATCAAGCTTACCTATGAGGTAGAAGAGAATGGCAGCATCGCGATGTTGGATACCCGCATCACCCGGATGGAGACAGGCCTCGCCTTCTCCGTCTATAGAAAGCCGACCCACACGGACCAGTACTTACAATTTGACAGTCACTGGAACACAAGCTTGGGGTAATCCGCACCCTCACCCACCGAGTGAAGACCATCTGCTCTATTGACACCGCTAGAGAAGAAGAGGTGCAGTACATCAAAAAAGTACTCAGTGTGTCAGGATACCAGAAGTGGACCTGGGATATTCCGGGGGGCAAGAAAACCATACCCCACCCCTCCACTGAACGGCCAACCCCTTCGAGAGGGCACGTCTCCATGCCATACGTCAGCGGCGTCACTGAGGCTCTCAGCAGTAGGATCAGGAAGTTGGGAGTCAGTGTCCACGCCAAGCCCACCAACACCATCAGAAGCCAGTTAGTCCACCCCAAAGACAAAACAGACAAATTGGACACATCAGGGGTGATATACAAGAGAGACTGCCGGGACTGTGACCATAGTTATATTGGCGAAACTGAGCGCAACTTGCACAAAAGATTAAAAGAACACAAACGTGAGTCCTCTCCAGTGGGAGAACATCTGACCCACACCCAACACCACTTTGAAACTGACAGTGTGCAAGTTCTGGACAAAGAAGCAAGATGGTTCCAGAGGGGAGTAAAGAAGGCAGTTTACATCGCCGCAAGGAACCCCACCCTCAACCGTGACCGGGGCCTACACAACCTGCCATCGGTGTGCTCCTCACTTATTCAGTCGCACTGTCGTGAGTTCGCTCACGGCGGTGCGCACTGAAGCCAGTTCT
>CM060305.1:67193163-67200663 GCA_030674185.1 Monoplex corrugatus
GTAGGTCTGTGAAGTTCACGTGTATTGATATTATTGTTCAGGTGGCAATGCGCGAAGAATGTGTATGTGTGTGCGTGTGCGTGTGTGTGTGTGTGTGTGTGTGTGTATGTGCGTGTGTGTGCGTGTGTGTTCGTGTGTGTGTTCGTGTGTGTGTGTATGTTGTGTGTGTGTGTGTGTGTGCGCGTGTGTGTTCGTGTGTTCGTATGTTCGTGTGTGTGTGTGTGTGTGTGTGTGTGTGTGTGTGTGTGTGTGTGTGTTCACGTACATGTATGTGTGCGTGTGCATGTGAATATGGGCGGCTATGTGTTTGTGTGTGCATTCATGCCTCACGTGATTTTATACAATGTTTTAAAAGAAGTGAGATGAATTCTCCAATGTATACATACATATCATACACATAGCGTATGGCGGCAATGTATATGTTTCACTGTTATTATCTGCGAAGTGTGAGGCCAAAAACCCCCCACTAAGCTTGGTTTTGTCACTGCTGTCACAAAGGTAATTGCTTTCACCTTTCTTATCGCCAAGATACCAATAACTGCTACTACAGCCGCTGCCTGTGTCGATTAGTTCCTGCTGCTGCCTGGGGGAGAAGAAAAAAGAAAAGGGAAAAGTAGCAATGTGTGGCAAAAAACGTGGCGATGAGAACGAGGAAATGAAAAAGACCAGGGAAGATATGAACACAAAATACGAAGAAAAGGCGGAGGAGGAGGAGGGGAACAAGACGGATAAAGGTTATGAAGAGGATGACAATGGAAATTATGATGGCAGGGGTGACATTGATGACACGGAAGCGGAAGCTGGGCAGCAAAGCTGAAAAAGAGAATGAGGAAAGAAGCTAGAAAAAAAAAAAAGCAACAACAACAACCAGGGCAAAAAAAACCTGAAAAGTAGAAAAGGCATAACGTTTCCATCGTCAAAATCTAGACGCACTACTTCACACCCTCTCTCCAAAGAAAGATGAATAAAGATGGAGAAAGCTGAAACTCCTGACAGAGCAGAAGCAAGTATCAAAGTCATTCTCATACAACATGCTATATAAATCAGATTAAAAGTATTGATTCACGTGTGACGTAAGTATCAAAATTAAAAATAGATACAGGTGTAATCAGTGCCAAAATACAAACATGTGCAACCAGTACCCCAGTCGTGATGAAAATGCTAGCAATTAAAAATAGAAAGACGTAAAACCAATATTCAAGTTATGATGAAAATGTTAAAAACTTAAAGTATAAATACGTGCAACCAGTACCCAAATCATGATGTAAATATCAAAGCAAATAATAGACGCATGTAGCCATTGCCAAAATCTGAAAATGTCAAAATCTGAAAAGAATGTAAACACCTGCAGCCAATGCCCAAGTTACGATGAAAATGTCAAAACTAGATATGTAAATATGTGCCAGCAATTCCCTAATTCCTAAATCAAGATGGAAATGTCAAAACGAAGAGCATAAACATGATCTGCCAAACCACGAATTATGATATAAATATCAACAACAACAAAACAAAACATAAACATGATCAACCAAACCACAAATTACGATTAAGATAGCAACAACAAAAACCATAAACACTATCAACCCAAACCAAAACATTATGATCAAAATATCGAAACTAAAAAACCATAAACACGATCAACCAAACCACGAATTACGAATAAAATATCAAAACAGAAAACATAAACATGATCAAACAAACCATAAATTATGTTTAAAATGTCAACATTAAAAACATGAATACTGTCAACAAAAAGTACAAATTGTGATGAAAATACCAAATCAGAAAATATAAACACATGCAACTGTTGTCAAAATCAGCCCAATGTGCAGTCTCTGCAGCACACGCACACTCGCCCTGATCCAAATCCTTCTCGCTGATAAGAGTAGAGAAGAAAGGCACTGACTCCATGTTATTCCAGATTTTTTCTTCTTTTATCCAATGTCAACTTTATCAACCACAACAACATTAGAAGCCCACACGTCACAGCAAAACACCCGGATGACAGCGAGGTTTCGGATTTCCAAGGAGATCAGAAGACACAAGACGCAGGATTGACAAAGACCTCCAATAGTGGCACGCCAGTTCCCCAGGAACAAAGCGAAGTGGGTTTACAATAGCAGCAGTGACATGACAGTCCTTCAGATAGAAAGGATAGATAATGCAGTGTGGGTTAGTGGGTTCTTTTGACACAGCGCTGACTGATGATCTGATATCTTAAGTTTCATTCCAGCCCACATTGAGCACAGAAACCAACCAACCAACCAACCAACCAACCAAACAACCAACCATCCAACCAAACAACCAAACAACCAAACAACCAGCCAACCAACCAAACAAAACAGCAAATAAGCAAACAAATAAACAAAAGAACATGCAAACAAACAATATATACTGTGGCCTATTTGCTGCCTTTCTTAATGTTTCTGATGGTGTCAGCATAGTGTATCATAGATCGTAGCTCCATTGTTCTTCCCATTTAGATGTACATGTAAATCGCCACTGAATAGGGCTCTGCACAAGTTCATGGAGTTTGCCAGATAGTTATTGCTGGCAGATTGGGAAGAGCGCATATGGAATTATCTGAATGCAATGAATCCTTCTTGACCAAACTCTTAACAACTCCAAACGCTTCCAGACAGAACAGAATAAAGACTTCCTGGTGATGTTTGAAATAAATGACACCCTGTGTGTGTGTGTGTGTGTGTGTGTGTGTGTGTGTGTGTGTGTGTGTGTGTGTGTGTGTGTGTGTGTGTGTGCGTGGTGTGTATGTATGCTGTGTGTGTGTGGTGTGTGGTGTGTGTGTGTGTGCGTGCGTGTGTGTGTGTGTGGTGTGTGCGTGTGTGTGTGTGTGCGTGGTGTGTGTGTGTTGTGCGCGTGTGTGTGTGTGTGTGGTGTGTGTGTGTTGTATGTGTGTGTGTGTTTGCGTGTGTGTGTGGTGGTGTGCGTGCGTGAGTTGTGGTGTGTGCATGTGTAGTTGCGAGGTGTGTGTGTGTGTGGTTGTGTGTGTGTGTGCATGCGTGCGTGCCGTGTGTGCGTGTTGTGTGTGTGTGCATGTGTGTGTGTGGTGTGTGTGTGTGTGTGTGCTCCGTGCTGGTGTGTCTGTGTGTGCTGTGTGTGTGTGTGTGCTCTCGTGTGTTTTGTGTGTATGTGTTGTGTATGTGTGTGTGTGTGTGTGTGTGTGTGTGTGTGTGTGTTGTGTGTGTGTGTGTGTGCAACGCGCGCGTGCAAAAAGCGGCCAAAGAAGATAAATTCAGACAAAAAATAATAAATTTCAGATGTAAAATAAATAAAGAACAGAAGTGCACAACCCTCCCATTGACAGACCATACACTACCCTACCATGCCCCCATGCCAAAGCAGAGAGGGAACTGAAAATAATCCAGAAATTGAAAACAACGGAAACAAGCAGCAGTACTCACTCATTCACAGACATGCAGTGTAAAAGATGCAAACAAACAAACAAGAATAACAACAAAAAGAGTGGATATGCGAACAAAATTGTTACAGCAGAAAATATCAACACGTGCAGCCAATGCCTAAAACAGCTCACTGTGCCGTCTCTCTATCCCACATACATGTAAACTTGCCCTAGTCACCCACTTCCCCTCTCTGGCAAGAGAAGATAAGCAAGAAACGAACTTCCGGTTTGTCATTTTTTTCTTCTTGCACTTTCAGATAGTCAAACGTCATCAGTGACAGCAACATCGGAAGTCCACAATATCACAAGCAGACAACCAGGTTGAGAGTGCACCCATTACAAGCAGACACCTAGACACACCATCATTATCATGTGCCATGCTGCATGGCGTTGGCGATCATGGCCCTCCATACGAATGTATCCCTTGTCACTGCAAGTATATCTTACACCCTCTCTTGTCCTCATCCACTCTGAAAGTCTGTCGAGAATTTTCTTCCTGGGTCTACCTGGTGCTCTCTTTTCCCCTAGCTTTCCTGTTGTGACTTGGTGCTCTAATTTCTCTTGCCTGATAAACTGTCCTATAAATGTTGCTTGTATTTTCCTTATCTTCTCTATTAATGTTTTTCTTGTATCTGCTTCCTTCTAGACAGTCTCGTTTTTGTTTTCTTTCCTGCCCATGAAACTCTGATCATTCTTCTTAGAAACCACATTTCAGTTGCCTCAATGTTGTTCTGTCTTTGTGTGTTGACTGTCTACGCCTCACATCCGTGCAACAATACTGGTTCTACATTCCATTCAAGAACTCTCCTCCTGATGTTAATCGATAGGCATTTGTTGGTAAGATCAACCGATACACAGAGGATTACCATTTCCAACAAGATGTGAAGACCTGAGGCTCAAGTTGTGCAAAGATTTCCAATCTTCGTACTGTCGGATTGGCCATTAGTATAGTGATGTGGAATTACGATTGCAACAGTCAAATTGACATCTTGAAAAGACGTGAATGAAGGGTCTTTGGTGCTGTTTTTTGTTTGTTTGTTTGTCTGTTAAGTGAGGAAATCGGTTCTTCTGTTTTTATAGGATCATCAGTATCACACAGAACTCTTACATGTTTTTTGAAAATCAGGTTTATGGGTAGATCATAATTTTTGTTTGCTTTTGTTTGTTTCATTTATTTATTTTTGTTTTTCATTGATGTTGTAGTTGGTGTTATTGATGTTGTTAATGTTGCTCTTCTTCTTCTTTCGTGTTCTTCTTCTTCTTTCGTCTTTTCTTCTTCTTCTTTCGTCGTCGTCTTCTTCTTCTTCTCCTTCAGCTTTTCATTTTGCATTTCTTGTAGTTTGTTTCAATTTTTTTTTGTTTTTCCTTGATGTTGTTGGTATCTAGGTGTGTGTGTTGTGTGTGTGTGTGTGTGTGTGTGTGTGTGTTGTGTGTGTGTGTGTGTGCACGCGCGCGCGTATGTGTGAGTGTCTATGTGTGCATGTGTGCGTGTGTGTATGTGTGTGTTCATGTGTGCATGTGTGTGTGCATGTGTGTGTGTGTGTTTCTCTGTGTGTCTGTTTGGGCATATGCGTACTAGTGAGTGAGCTTGAGCACGTGTGCGCTGTGTGTTCATATGCACGCACATGCGTGTGTTTGTATGTGTGTGCGCGCGTGTGTATGCATGTGTGATTGCTAGGGATGAGAACGGTATAGTCGGATGCTATCTGAAACAGGACCTAAGGGTCCGGATGTATAAGTAACCTGGCACTGTTGCACAGGAAGAATGAGTGCAACCTAGATCATAGTCTGTGCTAAGTAATTTCAAGCTTCCAGATAGATAACTGTGGTCTGCATTGCAATGTCTTAGTATGTAGCCAGTTTCAATCGACCACCACTCCCAATATCTCTCTCTCTCTCTCTCTCTCTCTCTCTCTCTCTCTCTCTCAGTCTCCCTGTCTCTCTATCTCTGACTCCGTCTCTCTCTCGTTGTCTCTTTCTCTCTCTCTCTCTCTCTCTCTCTCTCTCAGTCTGCCTGTCTCTCTCTCTCTCTCTCTCTCTCTCAGTCTCCCTGTCTCTCTCTCTCTCTCTGTCTCCGTTTCTCTCTCTCTCTCTGTCTCCGTCTCTCTCTCTCTTTCTCTGTCTTTCTCTGATTTTCTGCCTCTGTCTGTCTGTGTGTGTCTCTTTGTCTTTCTTTCTCTCTCTCTGAACCAATATCATTAACACATGATTTTCTTGTCTCTCTGTCTTTCTCTGTCTGTCTCTCTCTCTGTCTCTCTCTCTGTCTGTCTGCCTGTCTGTCTCTCTGTCTTTCTCTCTCTCCTCTCTGAACCAATATCATTAACACATGATTTTCTTGTCTCTCTGTCTCTGTCTTTCTCTGTCTGTCTCTCTGTCTCTGTCTTTCTCTGTCTGTCTCTCTGTCTCTGTCTTTGTCTCTCTCTTTGAACCAGTATCATTAACACACGATTTTCTTGTCTCTTTGTCTCTCTGTCTCTGTCTTTCTCTGTCTCTCTGTCTCTGTCTGTCTGTCTCTGTCTGTTTCTGTCCCTGTCTCTCTCTGAACCAATGTCATTAACACATGATGTTCTTGTCAGCCTGTCAAAAAGTTGAACAGGTTATTGTTTATAACTCATTATCATTTTAAGTGCTCACTATTGTATATTACTAGTTTATTGTTGACATATTTTATTCCGGTCAGTCACCTGCACTGTTTTCTTTTTAAAAAAAAAATCTTTTTCCTCTTCTAGATTCATTCTCAAGGGGACTATTCACATGTATCAAGCTGTGTCCTTGTAAACTCACCATTCCATTTTGTTGTTGTTGTCTAATATCACTTAGTGAATAGACATTAAATCTCTCTCTCTCTCTCTCTCTCACACACACACACACACACACACACACACACACACACACACACACACACACACACATACACACACACACACACAGAGGCACATACTCCCACTCCATCCAACATGGCATGGGACGATAAGAAAGATACTAACCTCCTAATCTGGAACACGTCTCCCTACAGTGTTTCAATTGTCAATATTATCAACCACAGCAACGTTGGAAACCCCACACATGGCAGCAGATACTTGGATAACACAGGGGGCTGAGATTCCCAGCAAGATGAAAAAACATGGGGTTCAGGATTCACGTAGACATCCTGATAGTTGCCAGGAAGGGGGACATATAAATGAGAAGTTTGGTAGGTGGAGAAAAACAAAACAAAAGCACAAAACGGGATTCTGGATTCACATAGATATCCTGATAGTTGTGAGGAAGGGGAATCAGTGAGAGGTTTGGTAGGCGTAGAAAAAAAGCAAAAATAAGAAAGAAACAAACAAACAAACAAACAAAATCCAAGCATCCTTGTTATAATTCTAAGGTTTACGATATCAGTTGTAAAGTGGTGGTTAGTTGTTTGGAAAACGGAGAAAAAAGGGTATTTGCGTGGGTGATTATTTGTGTGTGCGCGTGCGCGCGTGCGCGCGTGTGTGTGTGTGTGTATGTGTATGTATGTGTGGGTATATGTATGTGTGTGTGTGTGTGTGTGTGTGTGTGTGTGTGTGTGTGTGTGTGTGTGCATGCGCGTAAAAGAACTTGTTTGTGCGTGTGTACATGTGTGTATCTGCATGTGTGTGTGTGCGTCTGTGTACATGGGTGCGTATGAGTGTGTGTGTGTGTGTGTGTGTGTGTGCGGGCGCGCAGGTGTCTGCGTGTCTGTGTATATGAGTATGTGTGTGTGTGTGTGTGTGTGTGTGTGTGTGTGTGCTGTGTGTGTGTGTGTGTGTGTGTGTGTGTGTGTGTGTGTGTGTGTGTGTGTGTGTGTGTGAGTACGTGCGAGCCTGCGCTCTATCTCTATCTCTCTCTCTCTCTCTCTCTCTCTTGTAAATATTTACAAGTATTTGGGAATTTTTTTCACTACGCGATTGAGTTATGTTGTTGCTTGTAAGGATCTTGCCAGTAGAGCTAAAAAATGCATTTTTATGGATTACGAAGAAACTGTACAGTCTTAATAATAATTCTTTGGAACTGTTTGTTAAGCTTTTTGATTCCCAGATCCAACCAATTATGCAATATGGCTCCGAAAT
>CM060305.1:67205663-67210663 GCA_030674185.1 Monoplex corrugatus
CAACAAGAGATAGAGACAGATGGAAGTCCATGACCGCCAACGCCATGCGGCAAGGCACCTGATGATGATGATGATGATCTTACCATTCCCACCTTTCATCGTACGCCAGCTGGTTGGTCTTTTCGAAAGAGCCGTGGACTGAAATCCGGTGTCTCAAGTCTAAACCTAGCTGTAGTATGACAAATTGGCCTGTTTGTTGCCCATATTAATGGTTCCATCATTCTAGTGATGTCAGCTTAACGTTTCATAAGTCTTTCCCCACCTTCCTCCATTTCAAGACCTTGCCATCGCATAGGGTATTGCGCAGGTTTAGGGTGTCTGCCAGATAATTGCTGGTGGATTTCGGTGAAGCACATGTGAAATTGTCTGGTTGCCATGAATCCCTCTTGAACAAACTCCAAACTTAACTCTATCTTCCCACGTTTACCAGTGGTCGACATACCGGTCTTATACACGAACTGTACGCATGAAAGGGAACCCAGAATACACAGAAGTCTTCTGTACGTGCGTGAATCTGGATCTGTTGGCGGTACATTCCCAATGCAGTCAAGAGACTGTAGAAACTATAATCTTTAAAAGGCGATGAAAATGGATCGGGCACGTCACCCGAAAAGAATAGGATAAAATCATTCGGACTGCCTTTCTCTGGCCACCAGGAGCAAAGACGAAAAGAAGAAGAAGACCAATAGATATCTAGCGATGAACTGAACAAAACAAGAATTAATGGCCTTTTTGCACACCTGGGGTACCATACAAACTGCAAGAAAACTGACCCAGAATAGACAGAACGGACCCTCACAGCTGCCCCACACGCCAATGGAGGCACGGGTAGTAAGTTAAGAATAAAAAGAATATTAGCACTGGATTGTCATTATCATTTTTGTTTTAAAGCTCAGTCGACTGCGTATAGCCATACAACACTTCACCAGGTGAAAAGAAAAGAAAATTCAGTACACCTATCAACGCATTTGCGCACGAAATCTAAGGAAATGCCCCTGGCGTTGATCACTGCGTCTAATTCATCGCACAAGGAATTTAAAGAAAACATACGCGAACACAAGTTTAAAAATACCTAAGGAACACTTAAACATAGATCTATGAAAAAAAAATTGACGTAAATTACCTAAAATTGCTTCCGCATATCTCATTTCCCTAGAGCCAAAAATGCACATAATACATGTACCCAATTATCAATCCTAAGAAAAATTATCGAGACTTTATCGAACACATACAGGTGAATGGACCAGCAAAGCAGAAATTGATAGGAAAAAACGACAGAAAGCAAATGAACAAGGCAAAAACAAAGACAGTAGCAGGAAAGGCATTTCTAACACAGAATTTCCAGGTGATCATACTGTTTATACTGAAAGAACCCCTGGTATCCCCATGGGGGAAGCATTGGATACAGATCCTTTCACTAGATCATTGGCCTCTCATTAATCCTCCCCATAAGGATGTTCCCCACAAGGGCACTGAACTAAGACATAAGTTTCCAATGTCTTAGTTCAGTGCCCTTGTGGGCTTTTTTTTTTCTTCTTCTTTTCACAGCTACAAACCTCTTCAAACTATATCCGCCTTTTATCTTCATTTCAAAAGTGGCTATGACCATTCCTCCGACCACTTTTTCTCCTCTCTATCTTTAAAACCCCACTTCCATCCGCTGAAACCGTCAGCCCAGCAGGTGCCTCTCATCCCCGCCAGAGGGAGCCAGCAGTCTCGTGGTAGTGCGTGCCGCACGTGACAGGATGCACGTGCCGCGATAACGGGGAGGGAAGTTATCTCCCTTCGCCTTGTTGTAAATGTCGTGTGCTTTCTTGGTTGTTTCGGGGGTAGAAACGCAGAAGCGTTGTACGGCGATGTAGGTGTGCTGTTCTCCAGAAAAAAAACAAAAACAAAAAAGCTCTTGTTGTGTCTTTCATTATAATAATAATATAATAATAATAATAATAATAATAATAATAATAATAATTACAATATTTATATAGCGCAAAATCTTGATAAAATCAAATCTAAGCGCTGAAGCAGACACACACGCAGGCACGCACGCTCGCACACACACGCACGCACACATACACACACACACACACACACACACACACACACACACACACACACACACACAACACACACACACACACACGCATGGCTATAAGTGGGGAGAAAGAATAAAAGCAATAAAAGCAAGAATAAAAGCAATGGAAAATTATAGAGAGCATAGCATACAATTATATATTATAACCATGTGATTCCCTCCGAGCGGAGACAGGCTGCAGAGGGGAGGGTTGAGTGAGGTTAGGATTTTATGCAGGAGAGAAAAGGTGAGTTTTGAGAGCGGACTTGAAGGAGACAAAAGTAGGTTGCTGACGGACTGAGAGAGGAAGTTTGTTCCAGGAGAGTGGACCAGAAACAGAGAAGGCTCGTGGACCATAGGTATTGAGCTTAGTGCGTGGAAAGCGAAGAGTCAGAGGATCAGAGGCAGAGCGGAGGGTACGTGAGGGAACATAGATCTCAAGTAGGCTTGACAGGTAATCGGGGGCTGCGTTATTGAGGCTTTTGTAGCACATGGTGTCTAGTTTGTACTGTATGCGCTTTGATACAGGGAGCCAGTGAAGTTGTGCCAGGAGAGGAGATATGTGGTCAGCTTTTTTCTTTTTGAGTACAAGGCGTGCAGCATTGTTTTGAATGCGCTGTAGGATGTGAATGGTGGAGGCAGGAAGACCAGACAGGAGTGAATTGCAATAGTCAATGCGAGACATTATGAAGGAGAGAACGAGTTTTGCAGTTGTTTCGACAGAGAGATATTTCCTGATCAGCTTTATACGATGGAGATGATAGTAGCAGGATCTGGCAGTTTGAGAAACAAAGTTGTTCATGGAGAGGGTAGAGTCAATGCAGACACCAAGGTTTTTAGCTGAATCAGAAATTGGGACTGATGTGTTACATAATGGGAGAGAAAGAGGAGGCAGCTGAGAAAGTTTCTGACGGGTGCCAATGAGGATAGCTTCTGTTTTGTCGTCATTAAGCTGAAGTCTATTGTGTGTCATCCAGTTCTTAATGTCCGAGTAACACTCAGTGGTGCGAGTCAACAGGCGCTGTATATTATCAGGTGAGTCACTGTCTTGAAGTTGGGTGTCATCAGCATAGAAGTGGTGTTTTATAGAATGGGAGTTGGTGATGGTGGACAGGGGGGAGGTGTAAAGAGGGAAAAGAACAGGGCCAAGGACAGATCCTTGTGGAACACCACAGGTCAGGTATGCAGGTTGAGAGTAAGTGCCATTGATGAGAACGGTTTGTTTTCTGTTTGATAGGTATGAAGTGAACCAAGACAGAGCAATGTCAGAGATGCCAAAAGTATGATGAAGTCTAGAAAGGAGAATACCATGATCAATGGTATCAAAGGCTGCAGACAGATCAAGGAGTGTGAGGAGAGAGACTTTGCCAGTATCAGTTGCAAGGAGGAGATTGTTGAGAATGTGTAGTAGGGCAGTTTCAGTGCTATGGCACTGGCGGTAGGCTGACTGGAAAGGATTGAGGAGATTGTTGGCAGACAGGTGAGAGTTCAGCTGGTTGAGGACGACTTTTTCAAGGAGTTTTGACAAGAAAGAGAGATTAGAGATAGGCCGGTAATTTTTCAGTTCATTTGGATCTAAATTGTGTTTCTTGAGGAGAGGGTGAACAATAGCAGACTTGAAAGAATCTGGGACAGTTCCAGTTTGAAGAGAAGTGTTGATGATGTCAGTGATGAATGGGAGGA
The DNA here is from genome assembly GCA_030674185.1 of Monoplex corrugatus. Lineage (NCBI taxonomy): Eukaryota > Metazoa > Mollusca > Gastropoda > Littorinimorpha > Ranellidae > Monoplex > Monoplex corrugatus. The sequence goes on from CM060305.1 coordinate 67,209,418, forward strand.
GAGTAGGGAGACAGTCGGCGTAGACAGAACCTGGAAGAGGATCCAGTTCATTTTCCCCTCCTCCCCATCTCTTTACCTCCACTTCCCCTCCTTGTCTTGTTTGCCATGTCTTCTCTACTGGCCCAGAGAGAGAGAGAGAGAAAGAGAGAGAGAGAGAAAGAGAGAGAGAGAAAGAGACAGAGAGAGAGAGTAAGAGAGAGAGAGACAGAGAGAGCAGACAGAGAGAAGAGAAGAGAGAGAGAGAGAAAGAGAGAGAGAAGAGAAAAGAGAGAAAGAGAAAGAGAGAGAGAAGAGACAAGAGAGAGAGAGAGAGAGAGAGAGACAGAGAGACACACACAGAGAGAAGAGAAGAGAGACACAGAGAGAGAGAGAGAGAAGAGAAGAGAGAGAGAGAAGAGAAGAGAGACAGAGACAGAGAGAGAGAAGAGAAGAGAGAGAGAGAAGAGAAGAGAGTCAGAGAGAGCAGAGAGAGAAAGAAAGAAAGAAAGAGAGAGAGAGAGAGAGAGAGAGAGAGAGAGAGAGAGAGAGAGAGAGAGAGAGAGAGAAGACAAACTTACAGCGAACGGGAGATAAACAGTAGCGAAGTGTTTTGGTTGATAGCTTAAAGATCAAGAGGAGGTAATACTAGGCGTGCCTGTTTTACGTGTTTAGTGTGTAGGGTGTGTGCGTGCGTAGGGTGTGTGCGTGTGTAAGGTGTGTGCGTGCGTAGGGTGTGTGCGTGTGTAGGGTGTGTGCGCGTGTCTTTTGTGAATTTACGCGTGCACGTTTGAGAGAGAGAGAGAGACAGACAGAGACAGGACAGAGACAGAAGCAGACACAGACAGCAGACACAGACACAGACAGACAGACAGACACAGATGCAGACACAGACACAGACACAGAGACAGAGGAGACAACAGAACAGAGAGACAGAGACAGAGAGAAACAGAGACAGAGAGAGACAGAGAGAGACAGAGAGAGAGAGAGAATGAGAGAGAGAGACAGAGAGAGAGACAGAGAGAGACAGAGAGAGACAGAGAGACAAGAGAGACACAGAGAAAGAAAATGAGAGAGAGAGAAAGACAGAGACAGAGAGAGAGAGACAGAGAGAGAGAGAGAGAGAGACAGAGACAGGAGAGAGAGAGAGAGAGAGAGAGAATGAGAGAGAGAGAGAGAGAGAATGTGTGTGAGAGAAATAGAGAGTGAGAGAGAGAGACAGAGAGAGAGAGAGAGACGCACGCTCTTGGCCAACCGATCTCTGTCAAGC
>CM060305.1:67223163-67225663 GCA_030674185.1 Monoplex corrugatus
GCAGTCAAGGGGACCAGACAGCTGAACACATATTGCAGATATCGCCTTTGTCAAGTGGTGCGACAGGAAGCATAGTTGACTACAACTTCTCTGACCATACATAGCTCCTGACTACAGTTTCTCCGACTATAGTTGACTACAACTTCTCTGAACATAGCCCCTGACTACAGTTTCTTCGACCATAGTTGACTGCAACTTCTCTGAACATATCTGACTACAACTTGTCCGACCATAGCTGATACAATTTCCCTGACCGTAGCTGATACACGTTTTCTGACCATAGCTGACTACAACTTGTCTGACCATAGCTGATATAACTTGTTTGACCATTGCTGACTACAAATTCTCTGACTATAGTTGATACAACATGTCTACCATAGCTGACTACATCGTTTCTGACCATAGCTGACTACAACTTGTTTGACCATAGCTGACTACAACTTCTCTAACTATAGATCCAGACTACAGTTTGTCTGACCATAGCTGACTAAACTTGCCTGACCATAGCTGATACAACTTCTCTAACTATAGATCCAGACTACAACTTGTCTAAGCATAACTGACTACAACTTATCTGAGAGTAGCTGATACAATTTCTCTGAGCATAGCTGATACAATTTCTCTGAGCATAGCTGATACAATTTTTCTGAGCATAGCTGATACAATTTCTCTGAGCATAGCTGATACAATTTCTCTGACCATAGATGATACAATTTCTCTGAGCATAGCTGATACAATTTCTCTGAGCATAGCTGATACAATTTCTCTGACCATAGATGATACACCTCCTCTGACCATAGCCGACTACAATTTTTTTACCATAGCTCCTGATTACAATTTCTCTGACCATAAGTGACTACAATTTCTCTGACCATAAGTGACTACACCCTCTCTGATCATACATGTAACTGACTACAATTTCTCTGACCATAAGTGACTACACCCTCTCTGATCATACATGTAACTGACTACAATTTCTCTGACCATAAGTGACTACACCCTCTCTGATCATACATGTAACTGACTACAATTTCTCTGACCATAAGTGACTACACCCTCTCTGATCATACATGTAACTGACTACAATTTCTCTGACCAACCATAGCTGGCACAGCTTCTCTGAGCATAGCAATACAACTTCTGTGATTATAGCTGATACAACTTCTCTGAGCATAGCTGATACAATTTCTCTAACTATAGATCCAGACTACAACTTCTCTGATCAGAGCTGATACAACTTCTCTTACTATAGATCCAGACTTCAACTTCTCTGAGCATACATGTAGTTGATACAATTTCTCTGATCAGAGCTGATACAACTTCTCTTTCTATAGATCCAGACTTCAACTTCTCTGACCATAGCTGATACAATTTCTCTAACTATAGATCCAGACTACAACTTCTCTGACCAGATCTGATACAATTTTTCTGAGCAGTGCTGATACAACTTCTCTAAGCATAGCTGATACAACCTCTCTAAGCATAGCTGATACAACTTGTCTGACCACCAAGCTCCATGTCACCCAGCAGGAACTAGGGGAAAATAAAAGACCACTTTCATCGCCAGGTGTGAATTGACCATGTAGACAGCAAACGAAAGAGGAAGAAAAAACAGAAACCACTAGGTCCGCCTTCCTCAGACACAATAGCCTCGGAGGTACGCTGCACCTCTTAGCATCAACAGATCCATTGTTGTTCTCTGTACTACTCAAATAAAAAAATTTTCACAGCCCGGAATGTGCTGTTTGTCCCCTGGCAATGTTTGTTGCAAGTAACCTAAACAGAAGAAGATAAGGAAAAGACAAGCAACATTTATAGGACATTTTATGAGACAAGAGAAATTTGATCAACTAGTTACAATAGGAAAGCTTAAAGGGAAAAAAGAGCAGCAAAAGACCCAGGGAGAAACCATTAGTTTTATAGAGTGGATGGGGTCGGAAAGGGTAGGCGATATACTTGCAGCGACAAAAGGTAAATTCGTATGGAGGGCCATGAACACCAACACTAATCGGCAAGGCACATGATGAGGAGGAACTGAATCAGGAGACTGAGATGTCAGGGATCAATTTGTATGATGTTAATTAAAATAATACCATAGCTGTTCTTGAACTTGCTACTTTCTTTAAATTTCTAATACTGTGAATCTTTCCTTATGTGAAAACACTTACACTAAAGGTTACGGATGTTTAAGAGGAAAAATAGACTTTGAAAATTCCTATTTTAACAAACAAATACCCCTTCAATTTCAAGAATAGACCTATCAAACAGTATATAAAAGGTGTTCCTTTAAATGGAGACTAGGTGATTGTTACTAAAAAGAAATAAAGTGCTGAAATTGGTTTTCCTTATTTTTCGCCAAATGGCAAATCGTAGGGGTACAATCACCTTTCTGCTTTTGAATCCAACTGAAAAACTCATTCTTGTCCCGAAAATAAATTCTACATCTACCGCTCTCCCTCAATATGTGGGTCTTGCTTTTGTTTTGTATATTGTATGTAGC
>CM060305.1:67235663-67278163 GCA_030674185.1 Monoplex corrugatus
CGTATGGTCATACGAGGTGAAATCCCATTATATCTTGTCAAAAAGTAAAAGCTGCATGATTTCTTGGAAAAGGTTCTTTAAAGAGCTAGAAAATGCAGTACGAATTGTTCACCTGACAGAAGGAGCTTCATTACAACTTTCAGAAATACAGTAATAAAAATAGCTTTATAAATAACCCATAATTGATGAAATACAAGCACACAATAAACACACACACACACACACACACACACACACACACACACACACACACACACACACACACACACACACACACATCACACACACACACACACACACACACACAAACACACACACACAACACACACACACACACACACACACACACACACACACACACACACACACACACACACACACACACACACATGCACAACCACACAGATACAGACGCATTGATTTACAAGCACATACCCGCTTTTGCACACCCACGCATATAAGCACATATATACACACATGTATATATATATATATATATGTATATATATATGTATGTATCGTATGTATATATATATATATATATATATATATATATATATATAGAGAGAGAGAGAGAGAGAGAGAGAGAGACAGAGAGACAGAGAGAGAGAGAGAGAGAAAGGTAGATAGATAGATCTCTCTCTCTCTCTGTGGATGTGTGTGTGTGTGCGTGCGTGCGTGCGTGCGTGCGTGTGTGTGTGTGTGTGTGTGTGTGTATGTGTGTGCGTGCGTGTGTGTGTGTGTGTGTGTATGTGTGTGTGTGTGTGTGTGTGTGTGTGTGTGTGTGTGTGTGTGTGTGTGTGTGTGTGTGTGTGTGTGAAAATGATAACACTTGTTATGCGGATGACACCGTGTTAGTTCCAGAAAACAAAAAAGATCTACATAACATCGTGAATACAAAAGAAATAGAAGCTATATAGCAAGAAAAGTGAATAGCAAGAAAGCTGAAGTCATGGAAATCAGTAAAAAAACAAACAAGAAATGCCCCCATGCAAAATAACAGCAAATGGCACAACCATGAGACATGTATGTGAGAACGGTCATCTTACCAGACGGCATATGCACATCAAAAATAGCCAGCAGAATCGACCAAGCCAAAACAGCATTCAAGAAGATGAAAAGCGTTCTTAACAACAAAGGCCTAAAAATTAACATCAGGAAGAGAGTTCTTGAGTGCTATGTAGAACCGATGCTGTTATACGGTTGTGAGACGTGGACAGGCAACACCCAAAGTCAGAACAAAATTGCGGCAACTGAAATGTGGTTTCAAAGAAGAATGTTGAGAGTTCCATGGACAGCAACGAAAACACATGAGACAGTCTTGAAGGAGGCAGACACAAGAAGACCAGTAATAACGAAGATTAGGACAAGACAATCAGCATTTGGAGGACAGTTCACACAATGTGATACATCACCATATTAGTATTTTGCAGGAAAGGGAATTAGAGCACCTGGTCACAACAGGGAATCTGGAAGAAAAGAAAACACCAGATAGACTCAGGCAGAAAATATTGGACAGGACTTGCAAGATGGCCGGTGAAAGAGAGAGTGGGAGATGTACTTGCAGCGACAAGGATAGATTCGTATGGAGGGCCATGATGATGATGATGATGATGATGATGATGACGATGATGATGATGATGATGATATCACATTCATATCACATTTTTTTTTATTTATCTTTTTTTAACCAAGACTTAAGAAGGGCAAGAAGTCTAATTCGTTTTTAAGGGGTGGGACTGTGAAATCAACCTATCTCTAATGTTTTATACCAAGGCAGCCGGGCAATGCCCTGCTCTTCACAATTTTAAACTCCCATGGGATCTGTAGCGTGCGCAGCCAGAAGACACATGGGTCTGACTCGTTTTTCGTCCCCTTCTGAGGGACTAGACGTTCAGTACGATTTTCCAGTCAAACTGAGGAACCACGAGTTTCGTTATTGGCAGGCGAACGTCTGAACCATTGTGCCACTCTTCTCCTCTCATTTCAGCAGACAAGTTAGTACCTACATAAACACTTTTAAACATCTGATGGAGGGCAAGGTGTGGGGGAGGGGGAGGAGGTATCTGTCCAATGCGAGAATGGACCCCCTATTTTTTTCGTCCTATGAAGGTGTTTTTGACCACTGAGCCACAGGGTTCACTATTATCAAACAGCAAACGACAGATTTAACCCTTTGACTCCCGTACCCTACCCACCAACTGGAAAGACTTAACCTTTGACTCCCGCACCCCTACCCATCTACTGGAAAGACAACTCTTTGAATCCCTTACCCTATCCACCAGCATTCTGAAGCTGGTGGATTGGATGAATGAGTCAGAGGGTTAAGGATTTTGCTTTGCTAGCATGGTTGACAATGCAGGACGCTGGTGGACAGAATGCGGGAATCAAAGGGTTAATTCAAAGCGATGGGAAGATGCAAACGATAGCATTTTTTCACGGTTTGTGCGTGCGAAGAGTCTTTTTCGCCGGACACCTGAAAACTGTGTTTTTACAACTGAACAACACCTCCTGTGGACGACGAATGTCATTGGATGCACCACAAAAAGTGTTCACCTCGTTGGCCAATAGAAACGTCGGTTACACGTGGTCTACATTATCCGGTAAAATTGTTAGGTGAGATACTGTCAAATTGCATTTTTTGTTTGGAGAGGACAGACGAGGTGGACTGGCTGCGAATCATACACCGGTACGTGGCGAGTTCTTTGCAGATGGCAAACGGTTTCACTCGTTGGGCTAGTTGTGTTCCGAAGAAAGAATGAATGATAACGTTTATTTAGTAGACAAGACAGCCTACGAATTAAATGTCGTCATTCGTTCTGTCTGCTAGTATGATGACAGGTAAAAATTTGGCATATAGTTAATAGAAACTTAACCACCCAATTTTTGTGCACATCGGAAATCGGGCTGTTATCTCTAACTTCTTCAAAGACTACGCATAATAATTGTAACGATGACTCTCAGAACGGTAGTCCTACCCCTGTCTCTCACCCTTATCATGGCTATTTTTTAACCAAACTTAACGGTGAATTCTTGAGATGGGAGTTACAATGGAACAGCCATATCATGAGAAAGATACTTAAGGTCAAAACAAGGTGGTAATGTTCACATTTGCCTCTTAGTTTTAGGAAGAGGCTGTTACATTTGCCTCTTAGTTTTAGGAAGAGGCTGTTCCTATCATTTTCTGCTTCACTGGTCCATTCACCTCGTTTTCCGTTAAGCTTCTATACTTCTCCGAAGACTGGCAATTGGGCACATTTATAATATTGGACTGCATTTTTGGCTCCAACGAAATGTGCAGAGACAGTTTTAGTTTTCGTAGGCCAGTTTTTGTATGGGTAGCGTAATTTATACATTTAAAGTCACCTGTGATAAATAGGACGGAATGGTCAGTGCCAGGGGAACAAAGTTAAGAATGTGTGCAAATCCATTGTCCCGAAGTTCCTCTTTAAAGGAGGTTGATTGTTGTAGCCCTTACATAGAATTTCTCAATTGGCAAGGCTTTAAACTACAAGAATAATAAGCACACGTCTTCACACACATACGTAGTCGCATACACGCGCACATGCACAGACGTAATTTAGTTAGTTTAGCAATAGGGACATAACACATTAGCTGTTTGGCTATTTCAAATCACTTTTTTTTTTCTTACACTCGTAAAGGTTTGTCATACGCCCAGTTTTTTTGGATGATTAATTCATCATATTCGTATTTAAGTTCAATGTAATGTTTCCAATGCGCGGCAATGGTCAAGCTGGTTTTTAAACGAGTTTGTTTTGTGCTATTTTAATTTCGTTTGGTAATTTATTCCATACATGTGCAATTCTGTTTGTAAAATAAAACTTTCTAATGCTAGTCTTGCAATATTCTATACATATTTTATCAATATTCTTTTGTCATAATTTGTCATTTTGAAAAATTGTTCTACGTCATCTATATTAAAAATACTGAAACTTTGGATCAGATCTCCCTTCAATCTTCTTGCTTTTAAACTGGGTAAATTAATTCTAATCTTTCTCTATATGAATAATTTTGAAAACCATGAATTAATTTAGTAGCTCTTCTTTGTATCTTCTTTATCAATGCTGACTCTTAAGACGTGGAAACCAAATAGTATTACCATACTCCAAATGAGGCCTCACTAAGCCTTTGTACAAATATAAAAATGTCTCCCTAATTATGTATGAGAATGTTTTTATGATTCCAGGCAACTTGTTTGATTTATTAACATTTTGAATGTGATTATCAAATTTGAGACTTATCAAATATTACTCCTAAATCTTTTTCTTCTAAACATTCTATTATTTCACAGGTAATACCATCATTTGTCATAGAATATTTGTTACAAGGGTTACTTTATCCTAAATACAAGACTTTACATTTTGAAGCATTAAAGAAAAGATTTCAAGTTTCTGACCAAAGGACCAATGTATCTAAGCTACGCACAAAAAGTTAAGGATCACTTGCACAAAAATTCATAACTTTCAAAATAAGAAAGCCAATGCGTTGAAGTTTGGCAAACATTTAATTCCATGCTTTAGTGATAACGATACACAATTGCGTTCAATTTCGAGCAATCGTTTGGTGTGTACATTTGATCAAAGTGGGTACGTACCGAAATTTGATTTCCCAAAGTCATTGAAATCACAAGACGGCATTCTGATGCTCCCAAAAGTTCAGTAATGCGTGAAACCGCCATGGCTGTTCTGGCACTCGACGCAGCGAGTCCTCATCGAGTTGACCAGGTTGGTGAAGATCCTCTGTGGAAGCGCCTGCCACTCGGCCTGCAGCATCTGGTAGAGGTGTTGGGCATCCCTGGGAGGGGGGTGGTTGCTCCTCACTTTGCGATCCAGCTCATCCCAGAGGTTCTCAATCGGGTTGAGATCGGGACTGCATGCTGGCCACTCCATTCTGTTGACTCCAGACTGTTGCAGGAAGTCGTTGACCACACTTGCCCTGTGGGGGCGAGCGTTGTCATCCTGGTAGACAGCCATCGGTCCCATCTGCTGCAGTGTAGGCACAGCCAGCGGTCGAAGGATCTCATCCCGGTATCGGAGGCCAGTCAGGTTACCCTGTACATGATACAAGGGTGTTCTGTGGTGAAGGCTGAAGGACCCCCAGACCATTACAGAACCTCCACCAAAGGCCACCTTTTCTTGGACAGTGGTGTCAATAAAGCGTTGCCCTGGGCGCCTCCAGACCCTCAGTCGGCCGTCGTTGTGGTTCATGGTGAAGCGTGATTCATCACTGAACAGGACCTGGGACCATTGCTGACGTGTCCACCTCACGTGACCTCTGCAGAAGGCGCGGCGTGCTGCCCTATGGGCTGGAGTTAAGCGTGGCCGTACTGAAGGCGGTTCCGTATGGTCTGCTGGCTGATGTTGATGTTAGTAGCCACCCTCAGCTGCCTTCGAATGATGCTGGAAGAGGCTGTTCTTGTCTGCAGGGCTTGTCGTTCAATGTGACGATCTTCACGTGGGTTTGTCTTCTTCGGTCGACCAGATCTGCGTCTTTCATGGACCCTCCCAGTGGCTGTGAAGCGTTGAATCAGTCTGACAATGACCGAGATGGACACCTGAAGTCGCCTGGCCACTTCTCGCTTGGGAACACCATCTTGGAACCATGCAACAGCTCGTCCCCTCTCAAACTCGCTCAATTTTCGTTGTGGAGGCATTGTCAGATTAGGCCTTCTACTGATGGAATGTCTTCTTATAAAGCCAAGCAAGAGACAGCATCTCACACATAAACAGCAGTACTTGCACGTGCATAATGGTTTTTCCATCTGGCTTGTGCAATGTGTTCAGGCAGAACGGTCCAAAACAAGGTCCTTTTTCGCAAGTTTCCCCTTTTCCGTTTGCGGCCAAGCTCAGTAGTAGAGAATCCCGTGCAATTTTCGCACTAACACAAACATCGCCCACTTACATCTGAACAAGAATTCATAACAATTTGGCTGGACTGAGAAATAAATAACAGTAGCGAACTGAGTTTATTACGCACCTGTTTTCTCATAGTGATCCTTAACTTTTTGTGCGTAGTGTAAATCCTTCTGCAATATACTATGATAATGATTAGATGTATATTTTAGTGTCATCTGCAAAGATCTTACAAAAACTTATTTTTCTGAGGTAAATCATTTATGAAAATAGTAAAAAGAACAGGACCAAGTATACTCCCTTGAGGTATACCACTCAGAGCATCTGTATAGAGTAATCATTTCCAACTGTTTCGTCTTTTAAAAAGTCTCTAATCCAAGCTAGTAACTTACCCGTAATTCCATAATACTGCAGTTTGATAAGCAATCTTTCATGCGGAACAGAATCAAACGCTTTTCTAAAATCCAAGTAAATATCTATATTTCCTCTATCCAATAGATTAGTAAAATAATTCATTACATGTAATAACTGGGTAATGCACGATCTATGTTGTCGGAAACCATGCTAACGTTCTGTGTATAGTTTACTTAGTTATGTGATCAACTATAACATCCCTTATTATAGATTCCAATACTTTGCATGGTCCTGAAGTTAGGCTAACTGGTCTGTAATTACCAGGATCACTTTTTGTACCATTTTTTAACAAAGCTGTGACGTATGCATTTTTCCACTCTGTAGGTACTTTCCCTTTCCAGTGATTTATTAAACATGCTGAGTGGAACAGATAGTTCTTTACTCAATTCTTTTAAAATCCTCGGATGAATATTATCAGGTCCTTGAGCCTTATTTACATTTAACTTTAACTTATTTTCAACTGCCTCAGGTGTAACTGCCAAATCTGCTGTTTTGCCTTCTGATCAATTTGCTATATTTATAGATGGTAGATTTTCTAAATTCTTTTGTAAATACACTAGCAAAAGATTTATTTAAGGTATTTGCTTCATCAATGTCGGATAATGCAGTGTCACTGTCAGCCTTAGTCAATGGGCTAATACCTACTTTTTCTTGCATTTTGATTGCACATATTTCCAAAATCTTTTAGGGTTAAACTTAGTCTTTTGCTAAGTTTTTTTCGTATTCTTTCTTTGCACGTTTAATTTCTTTGGTACAACTGTTTATCGCTATATAATGAAAATAGTCTTTCCGCACTTTAGTTTCTAAAAACCTTAAAAATATTATACTTTTTTATTAATCTCCAAACTTTTTTGTTAATCCAGAGTGGTTTAGTTATATTATCACTGGTTTTTATTTTTGGTATATTTTGTTCCATGGAATGTAGGATTTTATTTTCCATTGTACCAAATCTTATCAGCATCCATGGGTGCTTATAGATGGTCCTATCTTCATTATTCCTAAACCATTTATATTCAAAAATGCACAAATATACAAGAAGGCACTACAACCGAGAGAGGGGTGAAACGGATTAAAGGCAACTATGATGAACGGAGATAACTAACACGGTGACAAAGGGAACATTGTAATAAAACATTGATTTCTATGTGCCAGTTGGTTAGTCGTTTCCCAGTTACATATTATGTAAAGCAAGTACACGTCAATGCCTAACAACGGCCCCGTGGAGATGCCAGGGGCTCTTTCAGTATATTAAACAGTATCCCCGCCTTCTGGAAATTATGTGCTAGAAATTGTCATCTTTTGTCGCTCTTGTTCCTTTTTCATTTCTTTAATTTCTGCCTTTGGTCCATTCACCAGTAGTTAAGTCTTACGTACTTTCTCTAAGGATTGATAATTGTGTACATATATAAAGTGGGGTTTTGACTGTAGGGAATTGCGATACGCAAAAGCAATTTAGGTAATGTAGGGCTGTTATGTTGAAGTGCCCTCGGTAATGTTTACTGTGTGTTCAAGTATGTTTTCCATATCCTTTGTGTGATAAATTGGAATGGTCGATTCCAGGGCCATTTCCTTAGATTATGTGTGCGAATGCATTATGTGTACTTTTCCCACTTGTTGAAGTATGTGAAATGGGTTATAGTCCTGATATGGCTCTACGCAGTTGGCTGGGCTCTAAACAAAAAACAGTAAAAGATTGAAAATCCTAAAAGTAGGGTAAAAGTGCATATATTCTATAGACATGGAATCAAATTCTAATTCCAAGTTCTCAAGATGTCTTCGTGCTCGGAATGAATTTCATATGCACTAACGTCACAGGTGCCATGCGATGAAGATCCAGAATGATCATGGCACAAGTCTTAAGCCTGCACACAAACTCATGAGCTGTCCAGGCCCTCAGGTTCTACCTAGATAGTGCCATAACCCTGGGGTCCTAGGGGAGTGAGATGGTAAGAGACTGCAACATTCCCCTTTTCTAGGATCAAAGAAAAGAAAGGAAGAATGAACAAACGAGGGAAGGGCATGTCAACATTCCCCTTTTCTAGGATCAAAGAAAAGAATAAAGGAATGAACAAACGAGGGAAGGGCATGTCAACTCTAAGGTTAAGATCATAACAGATGAACCACAAGTGCTTTATAAAAGATGAGACCAAAGGCAGACACATGTAAAGCAAATATGTTCACCCTTAAATATAATGTAAAAGATCCCGTAAACTGTCGGCGATCGTGGCTTATATATTATATGCTTATGCAAACGTAAAACCATTAAGCATGCACACGTCGAAAACTGATAATTACGGTCTTAATGGTTGGGTTTAAAATTGGCTGCGCACGTAAAGGGCCCCTGAGATATTAAAGTGCTAATGAAAAATGCAGCCCACAAACTAATTGTATATATATGTAAACTACAGGGAATTGGCGACTCCGGGGAAATGGCGATTCCGGGGAAATGGCGACTACGGCAACGCGGGGAAACGGCGACTGTGGGTAAATGGCGACTACGACTCCAGGTAAATGGCGACTACGACTCCAGGTAAACGGCGACTACGATGACTCTAGGGAAATTGCGACTACGACGACTCCGGGTAAATGGCGACTACGACTCCAGAAAAATGGCGACGACTTCAGGAAAATGGTGTCTACGACTCCAGGAAAATGGCGGATCGAGGAAAAGTGAGACTCCAGGAAAATGGCGACTAGACATCTCCAGGAAAATGGTGACTAGACGACTCCAGGAAGATGGCGACTAGACGACTCCAAGTAAATGGCGACTACGACTCCAGGAAAATGGCGACTACGACGACGCCCGGAAAATGGCAACTATGGCGACTCCAGGAAAATGGCGACTCCAGGAAAATACTCCATGAAAATGGCTGCAGTGACTCCAGGAAAATGGAGACTATGACGACTCCAGGAAAATGGAGACTCCAGGAAAATGGCGACTACGAAAACTCTAGGGAAATGGTGACTACGATCACTCCAGGAGAATGGCGACTACGACCACTCCAGGAAAATGGCCACTACGACCGCTCCAGGAAAATGGCCACTACGACCACTCCAGGAAAATGGCGACTTCGACTCCAGGAAATGGAGACTACGACTTCACCTATGTGTTCGATAAAGTCTTGCAAACTTTTTGGTAGGATTGATAACTAGGTATATGTATTCGGTGCATTTTTGGCTCTAGGGAAATGAGTTATGCAGAAGCAATTTTCGGTGATTCAGGTCAGTTTTACATATGGTTTGTTGTCCTGAGTTATGTTTTAATTTTTTTTCAGGAGCGTTTTTAAATCCCCTGTGATAAATTGGATTGGTCAACGCCAGGGGCATCTGATTATTTGCGCAAATGCGTTATGTGTACTTAATTTTTTTTTCCTGTTGAAGTTTTGTATGCGTTTTGAAACGGTTATAGCCTTGATTTGGCTCTACACAGTCAGCTGGGCTTTAACAATAACAAATATAGAATAAACAGCACTGGGGTGTAAAACTTGTGCTACGCTCTTTCAACCATTAACTGGTATTTCAAATCCTTTGATTTCATTGTAACTGCCTCTGAATAATAAGAATAACGAAAATAATACAGTAATTATAATGTGAATACCATAACTGCTTTTTCCATGTGAAACGTCAGCACTAATGTAATTATTGGTGGTGGTATTTTAGCTGTTCTATTTACTTTTGTACTATTTCATGTTGTCAGCTGATTTTGCGTTTGTAATTTGGGATTGCTTTCCCAAAGATAGCATGTATTAAGGTTTTGAGGAAAAGGTCAGAAATGGTTTCAGAAAAGATGGACCAACTGTGCATAGATCTTTTACATGTCGGTGTCTTGCCGAATGGAAATTTACAGACATGTGGGCATCACCATTTGTTTCTTTGTTTAAACTGTTACTGGGTATATAGATGTTCCAACATGGATGTCTCTGTCCTTTATTATTTTTCATTTAAATAGGTTTAAATACGTGTGTGTTTGGGCTGGTGTTGGGGATGTGATAAGCGAGTATATTTGATTAGTAGTGGAATATGACTCGACGTCATGTATGGCATTTACTGTCTGTACCCCCGTGGGGATGTCGAGAGCGCTTTCAGTATAACTAGTATCACCACCTTCTGGAAACACTGTGCCAGAAATTTCCTTCGCCACTGTGTTTCTCATAATCCTCTGTGTGGGTGTGTATGTGTTGGGGAAGGACAGGCTATATGCGTGCGTGACTTTTTATTTATTAAAATTTTTGTTAGGTGGCTTATACTGTAGACTGTAAGGCAACATTAACACAAAACGCTCGTTATTACGTTAATACGCTATAAAGAGGTCTTACAATTTACGCCTGAAAATTACACAACCATCGGGTCGTACGAATCTAATATACACGTTAAGGTTGTACGAATATATGCATTGTACACATTAAGGAATCGGGGAAAAACGTGAAAATAGAATCCAAATGTGTATTCAGTATAACGGACAAGACGAACGCAAATTTGCAACCAACTGACCTTTGTCAGGCATAAACACAAGACAAAGAACAGATATCAAACAACAAAATAAGAAAATAGGGAACAAACATAATTTCCATGTGTAGTGTCAAACAAAATAAGAAAATAGGGAACAAACATAATTTCCATGTCTAGTGTCAAACAAAATAAGAAAATAGGGAACAAACAGCATAATTTCCATGTCTAGTGTCAAACAAAATAAGAAAATGGGGAACAAACGGCATAATTTACATGTCTCGTTTAATCTGAGAAAATGACCGATATGAAGTCAGTCTTTGTGAACAGTGATAACTGGGGAACAAGCGAGGCAAATCGACGTGTTGGGGGAAAAAGCGAGATGAACTCCAAAAAGTGGCCATGCCATGCGTTAAGGTTACAAAAACATCGGTCAGAGCAAATATAGGCGCTTAGTGTACACAAGTAGCATTTGATAAGAAATAGACCCAAGGTCGTTCTTACACTTGATTGGCATTAGTGATTTGCACAAGGTCGTCCTTAGAGTTGATTGGCATTAGTGATTTGTACAAGGTTGTCCTTATGGCATTAGTGATCTGTACAAGGCCGTTTTTAGAGTTGATTGGCATGACTAATTTGTGCAAGACCGTTCTTACAGTTGATTGGCATGAATGATTTGTACAAGGTCGTTCATAGAGTTGATTGGCATTGGTCATTTGCACAAGGGCGTTCTTAAAAAGTTAATTTGCATTGTTTTGTACAAACATTTGGCTTTTTTCAGGCTGTATCTAGCATAGCATGGAAAAATACAAAATATTTGACAGATGGGGAGAGTACATTAAAGACCATTTTGAAGATTACAGAAACGCAGAACACAAGTAAGAACTTTGAAGAACCACCCATAATGAAAGATGAAGTTAAAGCAGCATTGAAAAAGATGAAACCAGGAAAAGCCCCAGGACCAGACACCATTACCACAGATGATTGAAGCCCTGGAGGAATTAGGTATAGAAAAAATAAGTCCTCCTAAATGAAATTTACGACACTGGAAAAATCCCAAAAGAAATGTCAAAATCAATTTTCGTTGCACCTCCAAAGAAGACAGGGGCTATAGAATGCGAACTCCATCGCACAACCAGTTTGAGTCATGTAACCAAGATCCCTATTAAGAATAATCATGATGAGGACAAGGAATAGAATCAAAAGAGAAATAGCAGATGAACAGTGTAGATTTGTGGAACAGAAAGGAACTATTAATGCAATATACATCCTAAGAACCATCATATAGAGGTCAATCGAAGTGAACAAGGATTTATATTTATGCTTTGTTGACTATACCAAGGCTTTCGATCAGGTAAGACATGAACAGTTGATCAACCAACTAGAAAGACTCGATAGTGATGGAAAAGATCTACGAATAATCGGCTATATGTATTGGGAACAAACAGCTGCAATGAGAATAAAAAAAACACGATATAAGCTCTTTCCAAAACATCAAAAGAGGAGTCGGACAGGGTGGTTTTGACACCAGATCTATTTTCACTTTACAGCGAAAACAGAAACCTAGAAGACCCTGGATTAAAGGTTGGAGAAAAAATAACATTCGATACGCAGATGACACCGTGCTAATTGCATAAAGTGAAAGGGACCTACAAAACCTTGTGAATATACTTGAAATAGAAAGCAAAGGTAAGGGGTTGGAACTAAACAGCAGGAAGACTGAAGTCATGGTGATCAGTAAAAAACATGAAATCCCCTCATGCAAAATAACAGCAAACGGCACAACCTTGAGACAGGTTAAGTTTAAATACCTGGGAACGATCATTTCACCAGACGGCAGATGCACATCAGAAATAGCCAGCAGAATCGGCCAAGTCAAAACAACATTCAAGATGGAAAGCACTCTTACCATCAAATGCCTTATCAATTAACATCAGGAAGAGAGTTCTGGAATGTTATATAGAACCAATACTGTTGTACGGTTGCGAGGCGTGGACAGTCAACAAGCAAAGCCAGAACAAGATTGAGGCAGCTGAGATGTGGTTTCTAAGAAGGATGTTGAGCGTTCCATGGACAGCAAAGAAAATGAGACAGTCTTGACGGAGGCAGACACAAGTAGATCATTCATACGGAAGACTAGAAAAATGCAGGCAACATTCATAGGCCATTTTATGAGGAAAGGGGAATTGGAACACCTGGTCACAACGGGAAAGTTGGAGGGAAGGAGAGCACCAGGTAGACCCATTGGGAAGATACTAGACGGACTTGGAGAGTGGCTGAAGACAGGGAGGGTGGAATATATACTACACGTCATTATTGAAGGGCCAGGAACGTTTTTGAGTCAATTTTTGAAAGGAGAAATAACCTATTTTCTCTTACTCTTTTCTCCAATTCGTTGCCGTAACTGAATGGATAAGAGCTCAGACAACATTGCAGTTTCCTTTTGGCACGTGTTTGGGGATTTGCCGATTTGCAATGGGCGGCCCAAGGAAGACAATTTCCACACGAAATTGTCGAATCTTCAGCAGGGTCTCTCTGACGACGCAGGCAAGGTAGCGACAAAATTCGCTTTGCACGTGCAAGGCAAGCCCTTTTTGAACACTACTCCAGCCAAAGTTGCCCGCAGACGAGGATAAAAAGGACCCGTTCTTGGTTCGTTTTAACCATGCTTGCAAGACGACGGATGACGGATGAGCAGCGGGGGAGAGCCCTCGCTCTGCTTGATGAAGGCCTAGCGCAGCGGGAAGTTGCTAGACGACTTGAAGTGTCGCATTCCACAATCCAGAGACTGCTGGAGCGCTTCAATGAGACTGGAGCAGTCCAGGAAAGGCGTCACACGGGTCGACCCAGAGTAACGACAAGACAGCAAGACCGCTACCTTGCTCTCTCCGTCCTGAGGGAAAGGGCATCCACTGCGGTGACCTTGAGGGGTCAGCTGAGGGACGCAACAGGTGCTAACATCAGCTGCAGCACGGTGAGAAGACGGCTACATGAGGCAAACTTGAGATCACGGAGACCGGCCGTCCGACCCGTGCTGTCACCGGTCAACAGAGTGCGCCGCATGACCTGGGCCAGGGAGCACGTGACCTGGACAAGGCAACAGTGGGCCCGGGTCTTGTTTTCGGATGAGTCCAGGTTCACCCTGACCTTTAACGATGGCCGGGCTCAGGTGTGGCGACGTCAAGGGGAGAGGTTCGCTGACGCCACTGTCCAAGAGCATAACCGGTACGGCGGCGGGTCGGTGATGGTGTGGGGTGGCATGAGCCGTGGTACCCGGACCCCCCTGCTCCCCATTGACGGCATCCTGAACGGGGTCCGGTACCGGGACGAGGTTCTGGCGGCCGTGGCACTGCCTGCGCTTTTGGACCTTGGTCAAGGCGCCATCTTCCAGGACGACAATGCACCTGCGCATCGAGCACGCCTTGTGACCGACTTCCTGGAGCAGCATGAAGTCGTCCGTATGGCCTGGCCAGCGTGCTCACCTGACCTGAACCCAATTGAACACCTCTGGGATGTGCTCGGGAGGCGCATCAGGGACAACCACCCCCCACCGGGCACCCTGGCCAGGCTGGTCGACATCCTGCAGATCGAGTGGGCCGCCATCCCTCAGGACACACTCCGTACCCTTGTGGGGTCGATGCATCGGCGCTGTGAAGCATGCATCCAGGCTCGGGGCGGACACACGCGATATTGAAAACAGATTGGCCAAATCTGACACTTTCTGTTTTTTGAAAAGGGGGGGATGTTCCTTTAAATGCATGTGCTGTTCACTAATGGGTCATTGTGCTAATTTCTTTTTCCAAAACAGGTGTGGAAATGATGAAATAAAACATAGAATCAATTCTAAACATTGTCAATTATTTCAACTTAAAATTAGAGAGGAAGGAAGAAGTGGCCCTTAAATTATGATTAGGAGTATATGCTTGAGGCGACAAGAGATGGACAGATGAAAGTCCATAATCGCCCACGCCATGCGGCAAGGCACCTGCTGATGATGAAAGTATAATATACGGCATTCACGGTGACCTTCATATTAATTTTATTCTCAGTGCTGTTCTGATAGGGTCAAGTGAATGGCGTTTGTGGTTCCTACAACTGTGCCCGACCAAATGTCGCGCCGAACCTAACGTGAAAAGTAACAATAACCACTACTAACCTTAACCCCTGTTCTAACCTTAACACATTGCCGTGTTAATGGGGCTGATGTTTGGTCATGACACAATTGTTGGAACAGTGAAAAAAAATATGCAAAACTCGCCTGTTTAAAAAAAATAAACAAAAAATTACCGCGAATGCCGTATATTATACTTTCATCATCATCATGATCAGGTGCCTTGCCGCATGGCGTTGGCGATTATGGACTTCCAACTATCTCTTGTTGCCTCAAGCATCTCTTCCACCACCCCTGTCTTCAGCCACTCTGCAAGTCCGTCTGTCTTCTACCTGGGTCTACCTGGTGCTCTCCTTCCCTCCAGCTTTCCTGTTGTGATTAGGTGTTCCAATTCCCCTTTCCTCATAAAATGGCCTATGAATGTTGCCTGCCTTTTCCTCGTCTTCCTTATGAATGATCTACTTGCTGCCTCCATCAAGACTGTCTCGTTTTCTTTGCTGTCCATGGAACGCTCAACATCCTTCTTAGAAACCACATCTCAGCTGCCTCAACCTTGTTCTGGCTTTGCTTGTTGACTTCCACGCCTCGCAACCGTACAACAGTATTGGTTCTGTATAACATTCCAGAACTCTCTTCCTGATGTTAATTGATGGGCATTTGTTGGTAAGAATGCTTTCCATCTTCTTGAACGTTGTTTTGGCTTGGCCGATTCTGCTGGCTATTTCTGATGTGCATCTGCCGTCTGGTGAAATGATCGTTCCCAGGTATTTAAACTTATCAACCTGTCTCAAGGTTGTGCCGTTTGCTGTTATTTTGCATGAGGGGATTTCATGTTTTTTACCGATCATCATGACTAAAGTCTTCCTGCTGTTTAGGTCCAACCCCTTACCTTTGCTTTCTATTTCAAGTATATTTTTCACTTTATGCAATAAGCACGGTGTCATCTGCGTATCGAATGTTCGAATGTTATCATTTTTCCTCCAACCTTTAATCCAGGGTCTTCCTCTAGGTTTCTCATGTTTTTGCTGTAAAGTGAAAACATATCTGGTGCCAAAACACAACCCTGTCTGACTCCTCTTTTGATGTTTTGGAAAGAGCTTATATCGTTTTTTTTATTGTCATTGCCGGTGTTAGTTCCCAATACATATTTCTGATTATTCGTAGATCGTTTCCATCACTATTGAGTCTTTGTAGTTGGTTGATCAATTGTTCATGTCTTACTCGATCGAAAGCCTTTGTTCACCTCGATTGACCTCTCTATGATAGTTCTTAGGATGTATATGGCATATCTCTTTGGATTCTATTCCTTGTCATGAATATTCTTAAAAGGATCTGGTTACATTACTCATCAAACTGATTGTGCGATGGAGTTCGCATTGTAAACTCTGCGGAAAAAGTTAGGGACCGCCCTCGAAAAAACCAGCTGACTTCATCTGTGCCAAACTCCTTGTTCCTAAGTTTATAAAATCCAATGGCTGTCAGGCCGAACACACCAGTGGGTGAGCAATGCTGTGTTAGCCTGAAACTTGCTCGGGAACCACGGAGGCCTGGCTAGGGCACGAGACAGAAACTGCCAAACTGCAAGAAGTGGACCATTTTTACGCTGGCGCGTGGGCAAGCCCGGGCGGAAAAGATTAAAAATTCGTTGTGCACATGCAGGGGGATGTCTTGAGAGGGAACTGTTGTCACCACTTAGGCTTTATAGCCCCGCGATTTTCCGCTAGCCACCATTTCCTCACCATGCCTCCCAGACGAAAGGAGACCACCTTCAACAAAGCCCGGGCCATCGCATGGCTGCAGGACGGCGTAAGCAAGCGAGAAGTGGGCAGACGACTTGCGGTGTCCCATTCTGTCGTGGTCAGGCTGCATCAGAAGTTCCAGGCCACCAACAGCGTTCTCGAGAGGCCCAGGTCAGGACGGCCTAAGAAGACAACACAGCGTGAAGATCGCTTCATCAGAAGACAAGCTCTGCAGCAGCGAGGCACCACTGCAAACATCATCAGGGACCAGCTGAGGGAGGCAACACACACCAACGTCAACACGAAGACCATCCGCAAACGCCTGCACGAAGTTGGTCTGCGATCACGTCGTCCAGCTGTACGGCCACGACTGACAGCAGCTCATCGCCAGGCTCGTTTGGCGTTCTGTCACAACCATGCCAGATGGACACGCCAGCAATGGGCCGATGTGCTGTTCAGCGATGAGTCCCGCTTCACTCTGCACCATCAGGACGGTCGGGCTCGTGTGTGGAGGCGTCAGGGTGAGCGGTACGACAACGGTCTGGTGCAGGAGAGGGTGGCCTTCGGCGGGGGCTCCATCATGGTTTGGGGGGCCTTCAGTTTTCGACACAGAACCCCCCTCTACCACATTGTTGGCAACCTGACGGGCCAGCGCTACAGAGATGAGATTGTCGCCCCTTTGGTTCTACCCGCTCTACAACAGATTGGTATGCAGGCTGTGTTCCAGGACGATAACGCGACACCTCACAGAGCGAGGCTGGTAAACAACTTCATCCAGCAGGCTGGTGTCACCAGGATGAACTGGCCGGCCTGCAGCCCTGATTTTAACCCCATCGAGCACCTGTGGGATGAGCTGGACAGGCGAGTGAGGAAGAACCACCCACCCCCAAGGAACCTGCAGCAACTGCTTCAGTTCCTGCAAATCGAATGGCAGGCCATTCCACAGGCCGTCTGCAGAAAGCTGGTAAACTCAATGAGGAACAGGACTGCAGAAGGCATCGCAAAACGCGGCGGACACACCCATTACTGAACTGTTCGGACCTTGCCAATTTTGTTTTCGACCCCCATGTTGTTTCAGAGTTTGTTGACACGTAATGCGTGAATGAAATGTGACCATATTTTGGAAAAGAATCGCAGAGATAATGAATTAAACATGTTACAAATTTGATTCAATTTTGTTTGGTGATTTGGAAGCTGTGTTTGTTTGAGTAAGTGGTCCCTAACTTTTTCCTTTCAGTATATAACCCCTGTCCTCTTTGGAAGTGCAATGAAAATTGATTTTGACATATCTTTGGGGATTTTTCCAGTGTCGTAAATTTCATTTAGGACTTATTTTTTCTATACCGAATTCCTTAAGGGTTTCAATCATCTCTGTGGTAATGTGTGGTCCTGGGGCTTTTCCTGGTTTCATCTTTTTCAATGCTGCTTTAACTTAATCTTTCATTATGGGTGGTCCTTCAAAGTTTTTACTTATGTGTTCTGCGTTTCTGTAATCTTCAAAAATGTTTTTTAATGTACTCTCCCCATCTGTCTAATATATTGTCTTTTTTCCATGAGAATCGTACCATCTTTCGATTATAAGCAACCAGTTGATGTGCATGTATTTTTCCTGTGGATAATTTCTTCAGTTCGTCTGTACATATCTTGAGGATCCGTTTTGTGTTGGTCTTCTATTTTTTGCATTTTGTTTTTAGCCAAACTTCCTTAGCTTCATTGCACCTATGCCTGATTTCTTTATCTTCCTATATATTTCCTCGTTTCTCTTTGCCTTCCTCCGTTCCTCCATCAAGCCTAATTCTTTTGTCATCCAGTTCTTTTTTTGCTTGTCTATCTACTACAGGGATTTCTTCACAAGCTTCATTTATCGAATTTATCAACTTTGTCCATTGTTCCTCACTGTCACCGTCTTCCAGGGCACTGAGTCTGTTTTGAACATGTACATTAAATTTTTGACGTATCACTTCATCTGTGTTTGAGTCCAAGATTTAGTTTGATGTTGCTTTTGGTCTTTCCTTTCCATAATTTCAACCTGAATCTTCCCACTACAGGATTGTGGTTACTGTTGCAGGCTGCGCCTGGTAGTGTTTTTGCTGACAGTAAATAATTTCTAAATCTTTTATTAATCAGGATGTAGTCAATCTGATTTTTGGTATTATCTCCTGGACTCATCCAAGTCCATTTTCTTCTATTAGGCTGCTCCAACCAGGTGTATCCTACTATGAACTCATTCATCTGTGCCATTCTACAAGCTTCCCTCCCTTTCATTTTGTGTACCAAGGCCATGAGGTCCAACTATATCCTCTACCCTATCCTTTCCCACTGTGCTGGGTAGAAAATCGTAAACTTATTACATGACATACGGATTTTATGTATAGCATGTACTTTTTAACCCACACAATTCAATTTTAGTTTGTTTCGCAGATGACGTCTCTGCGCTCGAGCGAATTCCATATGCACTAACGCTACAGGTTCCACGTGTATTGTGCCCGTGGCACAAGCCTTAAGCCTGCACATAAACCCATGAGCTGGCCAGGTCCTGAGGCCCTACTTAGACTGTTTTACCTAGTCTATATTTTACACTAAAAAGTTGCTTTCTGGTTCCCCACGCAACAAAGTCGGTACAACGTAGATGTAAATGTAGCCTGTTTTTGTTGTATTTTTTAGTCGGCTTATGTTTACCGTATAGTGTGGGTTTTGTCGTCTGCTTATGATTACCGTATAAATGTAGGTTTTGTGGTCGGCTTAAGATTACCATGTAAGTGTAGGTTTTGTGGTTGGTTTATGATTACCGTATAAGTGCAGGTTTCGTGGTCGGCTTATGATTACTGTATAGTGTGGGTTTTGTCAGCTTACGATTTTTGTTGTATAGTGTAGGTTTTGTGGTTGGCTTATGGTTACCGTATAGTGTAGGTTTTGTGGTCGGCTTATGATTACTGTGTAGTGTGGGTTTTGTAATCGGCTTATGATTACTGTACAATGTGAAGTGTAGGTTTTGTAGTCGGCTTATGATTACTGTACATGTGTAGTGTAGGTTTTGTAGTCGGCTTATGATTACCGTATAGTGTAGGTTTTGTAGTCGGCTTATGATTACTGTATAGTGTGGATTTTGTGGTCAGCTTTTGATTACTGTATAGTGTGGGTTTTGTAGTCGGCTTATGATTACCGTATAGTGTAGGTTTTGTAGTGGGGTTGTGATTTCTGTATAGTCTGGGTTTTGTGGTCAGCTTTTCATTACTGTATAGTTTGGGTTTTGTGGTCAGGTTTTGATAACTGTATAGTGTGGGTTTTGTGGTCAGCTGTTAACTGTATAGTATCGGTTTTGTGGTCGGCTTATGGTTACCATATAAGTAGGTTTTCTAGTGAGCACATAACTGCAAAATAGTGTGAAACCAAAAAAATAAACAAAACAAAATAACAAAACAAAACAGATAAAAACTGACAAGGTAATAAAGCGAAAGAATCGTTTTAAGTGCGCACCTAAGACCAATCGGTCAGTATGTTAAACAGCAATACCAATGGCTCTAGTGGTCGGCTGGGGTATAAGCAATATGAATTGAATTGAATTGAAAACAGCAATACCAACGCGGCAACGAAAATAAAAGCGGGTTACATAAGTATCGGTCATTTTCTTCCGCTCGGCGAGATATCGGGGAATATTCTTTTTGTTCATATGTGTGTGTGTGTGCTGTAGATTTTGCAAAGGCCTGTCAGCCGAAAGTTTACGTCTGTCTTGTAGGTTGAATACGCGTTATGTTTTTGTGCGTTGGCGATTCGTAGTCAAAATGAAAATTGCACCCGTGGGGATGCCAGGGCGGGGGCTTTTTCAGTTTAAATGTGACCTCCCACCACCAATTCAGTCTTAACTCGTAGATCAGTCGAACAGTGCCAGGAGCTGAAAAGGTGACTGAGGGTCTATCTGGGGTGTTTTGACTTTTTCTAAAAAATTGATTTCTGTGGACTATAATCTATCACCGACAGGATTTTTCTTGAAAAAATATCAATCAATTTAATGCACTGATCGCAGCAGAAAGAATGCAATTTCTTACCAGAAGTATCTATTTTTGTCCTTTATTGCGAACCGTAACCTGTACAGAACCTTACATGTAATATACTGACAAAGCTCTTTAGTGCACCTTTCAGATGACAGCTAAAATTAGAAACAAACCCGGTCAGAGCTACCAAATAAAGAAATTTAAGGAAAATGTACAGGAGAGTATCAAAATGATTGAAATGTTTTCCAACCTTCAAGACAGTTTTTTTCTTTTCCTTTTTTTTCATATTGAAGTATGGTGCATGTTTCCATAAGGTTATACAATACAATACAATACAATACAATACAATACAATACAATACGATACAATATTTTATTTATATAGCGCAAAATCTTGATAAAATCAAATCTAAGCGCTAAAACAGGCACGCACACGCGCACACACACACGCACACGCACACGGCTATAAATAGGGAGAAAGAATAAAAGCAATGGAAAATTATAGAGAGCATATTATATACATTTATATACTCCTAATCATAATTTAAGGGCCACTTCTTCCTTCCTCTCTAATTTTAAGTTGAAATAATTGACAATGTTTAGAATTGATTCTGTTTTATTTCATCATTTCCACACCTGTTTTGGAAAAAGAAATTAGCACAATGACCCATTAGTGAACAGCACATGCATTTAAAGGAACATCCCCCCCCCTTTTCAAAAAACAGAAAGTGTCAGATTTGGCCAATCTGTTTTCAATATCGCGTGTGTCCGCCCCGAGCCTGGATGCATGCTTCACAGCGCCGATGCATCGACCCCACAAGGGTACGGAGTGTGTCCTGAGGGATGGCCGCCCACTCGATCTGCAGGATGTCGACCAGCCTGGCCAAGGTGCCCGGTGGGGGGTGGTTGTCCCTGATGCGCCTCCCGAGCACATCCCAGAGGTGTTCAATTGGGTTCAGGTCAGGTGAGCACGCTGGCCAGGCCATACGGACGACTTCATGCTGCTCCAGGAAGTCGGTCACAAGGCGTGCTCGATGCGCAGGTGCATTGTCGTGCTGGAAGATGGCGCCTTGACCAAGGTCCACAAGCGCAGGCAGTGCCACGGCCGCCAGAACCTCGTCCCGGTACCGGACCCCGTTCAGGATGCCGTCAATGGGGAGCAGGGGGGTCCGGGTACCACGGCTCATGCCACCCCACACCATCACCGACCCGCCGCCGTACCGGTTATGCTCTTGGACAGTGGCGTCAGCGAACCTCTCCCCTTGACGTCGCCACACCCGAGCCCGGCCATCGTTAAAGGTCAGGGTGAACCTGGACTCATCCGAAAACAAGACCCGGGCCCACTGTTGCCTTGTCCAGGTCACGTGCTCCCTGGCCCAGGTCACGTGCTCCCTGGCCCAGGTCACGTGCTCCCTGGCCCAGGTCATGCGGCGCACTCTGTTGACCGGTGACAGCACGGGTCGGACGGCCGGTCTCCGTGACCTCAAGTTTGCCTCATGTAGCCGTCTTCTCACCGTGCTGCAGCTGATGTTAGCACCTGTTGCGTCCCTCAGCTGACCCCTCAAGGTCACCGCAGTGGATGCCCTTTCCCTCAGGACGGAGAGGGCAAGGTAGCGGTCTTGCTGTCTTGTTACTCTGGGTCGACCCGTGTGACGCCTTTCCTGGACTGCTCCAGTCTCATTGAAGCGCTCCAGCAGTCTCTGGATTGTGGAATGCGACACTTCAAGTCGTCTAGCAACTTCCCGCTGCGCTAGGCCTTCATCAAGCAGAGCGAGGGCTCTCCCCCGCTGCTCATCCGTCATCCGTCGTCTTGCAAGCATGGTTAAAACGAACCAAGAACGGGTCCTTCTTATCCTCGTCTGCGGGCAACTTTGGCTGGAGTAGTGTTCAAAAAGGGCTTGCCTTGCACGTGCAAAGCGAATTTTGTCGCTACCTTGCCTGCGTCGTCAGAGAGACCCTGCTGAAGATTCGACAATTTCGTGTGGAAATTGTCTTCCTTGGGCCGCCCATTGCAAATCGGCAAATCCCCAAACACGTGCCAAAAGGAAACTGCAATGTTGTCTGAGCTCTTATCCATTCAGTTACGGCAACGAATTGGAGAAAAGAGTAAGAGAAAATAGGTTATTTCTCCTTTCAAAAATTGACTCAAAAACGTTCCTGGCCCTTCAATAATGACGTGTAGTATATATTACAATGTGATTCCCCTCCGAGTGGAGACAGGCTGCAGAGGGGATTGAGTGAGGTCAGGATTTTAAGCAGAGGAGAAAAGGTGTTTTGAGAGCGGACTTGAAGGAGACAAAAGTAGGTTGCTGACGGACTGAGAGAGGAAGTTTGTTCCAGGAAAGTTGACCAGAAAAAGAGAAGGCTCGTGGACCATAGGTATTGAGCTTAATGCGTGGAAAGCGAAAAGTCAGGATCGGAGGCAGAGCGGAGGGTACGTGAGGGAACAGATCTCAAGTAGGCTTGACAAGTAATCGGGGGCTGCGTTATTGAGGCTTTTGTAGTACATGGTGTCTAGTTTGTACTGTATGGGCTTTGATACAGGAAGCCGGTGAAGTTGTGCCAGGAGAGGAGATATGTGGTCAGCTTTTTTCTTTGAGTATAAGGCGTGCAGCATTGTTTTGAATGCGCTGCAGGATATGAGTGGTGGAGGCAGGAAGACCAGACAGGAGTGAAATGCAATAGTCAATGCGAGACATTAAGGAGAGAACGAGTTTTGCAGTTGTTTCGACAGAGATACTTCCTGATCAGGCTTATACGATGGAGGTGATAGTAGCAAGATCTGGCAGTTTGAGAATCAGTTATTCATGGAGAGGGTAGAGTCAATGCAGACACCAAGGTTTTTAGCTGAATCGGAAATTGGGACTGATGTTACATTATGGGAGAGAAAGAGGAGGCAGCTGAGTTTCTGATGGGTGCCAATGAGGATAGCTTCTGTCTTGTCATTAATAATAATAATAATAATGTGCACTTATTAAGCGCCTTTCCACCCGAAGGTGCCCAGGGCGCTTTACAAACAATTCAATACAGAACAAAAATGACAATTACATCAAGAATATATACAAATGCAAAAATCAAACACACTCACCCACACACCCACACACACACACACACACCACGCACACACACACATACACACGCTCTCTTGACGGTGTATTAAGCTGAAGTTTGTTGAACGTCACCCAGTTCTTAATGTCCGAGTAACAGTGGTGCGAGTCAAGAGGCGCTGTTATAACCCTGATATGGCTCTACGCAGTGGGCTGGGCTTGAAACAAAAATTATAGTAGTAGCGATTGGGTACATGTGTTAAGTGCATTTTGGCTCTACGCAAATGGGATTTGCGTAAGCAATTTTAAGTAATTTAGGCCTGTTTTTGTATCATTTCACCAGACGGCAGATGCACATCAGAAATAGCCAGCAAAATCGGCCAAGCCAAAACAACATTCAAGATTGAAAGCACTCTTACCAACAAATGCCCATCAATTAACGTCAGGAAGAGTTCTGGAATGTTATATAGAACCAATACTGTTGTACGGTTGCGAGGCGTGGACAATCAACGAGCAAAGCCAGAACAAGATTGAGGCAGCTGAGATGTGGTTTCTAAGAAGGATGTTGAGCGTTCCATGGATAGCAAAGAAAACGAGACAGTCTTGATGGAGGCAGACACAAGTAGATCATTCATAAGGAAGATTAGGAAAATGCAGGCAACATTCATAGGCCATTTTATGAGGAAAGGGGAATTGGAACACCTAATCACAACGGGAAAGCTGGAGGGAAGGAGAGCACCAGGAAGACCCAGGTGGAAGATACTAGACGGACTTGCAGAGTGGCTGAAGACAGGGAGGGTGGAAGTGATGCTTCAGGAGACAAGAGATAGATGGAAGTCCATAATCGCCCACGCCATGCGGCAAGGCACCTGATGATGATGAAAGTATAATATACGGCATTCGCGGTGACCTTCATATTAATTTTATTCTCAGTGCTGTTCTGATAGGGTCAAGTGAATGGCGTTTGTGGTTCCTACAACTGTACCCGTCCAAATGTCGCGCCGAATCTAACGTGAAAAGAAGTAACAATAACCACTACTAACCTTAACCCTCGTTCTAACTTTAACACATTGCCGTGTTAATGGGGCCGTGTTTGGTCATGACACAATTGTTGGAACAGTGAAGAAAAGTTTGCAAAATGCCGTATATTATACTTTCATCATCATCAGGTGCCTTGACGCATGGCGTTGGTGATTATGGACTTCCATCTGTCTTTCTTGTTGCCTCAAGCATCTCTTCCACCGCCCTGTCTTCATCCACTCTGCAAGTCCATCTAGTATCTTCCACCTGGGTCTACCCGTTGCTCTCCTTCCCTCCAGCTTTCCCGTTGTGACCAGGTGTTCCAGTTCCCATTTCCTCATAAAATGACCTATGAATGTTGCCTGCCTTTTCCTAGTCTTCCTTATGAATGATCTACTTGTGTCTGCCTCCATCAAGACTGTCGTTTTCCTTGCTGTCCATGGAACGCTCAACATCCTCCTTAGAAACCACATCTCAGCTGCCTCAATCTTGTTCTGGCTTTGCTTGTTGACTGTCTACGCCTCGCAATCGTACAACAGTATTGGTTCTATATAACATTCCAGAACTCTCTTCCTGATAATTGATAGGCATTTGTTAGTAAGAATGCTTTCCATCTTCTTGAATGTTTTGGCTTGGCTGATTCTGCTGGCTATTTCTGATGTGCATCTGCCGTCTGGTGAAATGATCGTTCCCAGTTATTTAAATTTATCAACCTGTCTCAAGGTTGTGCCGTTTGCTGTTATTTTGCATGAGGGGATTTCATGATTTTTTACCGATCACCATGACTTCAGTCTTCCTGCTGTTTAGTTCCAACCCCTTACCTTTGCTTTCTATTTTAAGTATATTCACAAGGTTTTGTAGGTCCGTTTCACTTTATGCAATGAGCACGGTGTCATCTGCATATCGAATGTTTATCATTTTTCCTCCAACCTTTAATCCAGGGTCTTTCTCTAGGTTTCATGTTTTTGCTGTAAAATGAAAACATCTGGTGCCAAAACACAACCCTGTCTGACTCTTTTGATGTTTTTGAAAGAGCTTAGATCGATTTTTATTCTCATTGCAGCTGTTAGTTCCCAATACCTATTTCTGATTATTCGTAGATCTTTTCCATCAACATTGAGTCTTTGTTAGTTGGTTGATCAATTGTTCATGTCTTACCCGATCGAAAGCCATGGTTCACCTCGATTGACCTCTCTATGATAGTTCTTAGGATGCATATGGCATTAATAGTTCCTTCCTTCCACATATCCACACTGTAAATTTGCTATTTCTCTTTTGATTCTATTCCTTGTCCTCATGATTATTCTTAAAAGGATCTTGGTTACATGACTCATCAAAGTGATTGTGCGATGGAGTTCGCATTCTATAGCCCCTGTCCACTTTGGAAGTGCAATGAAAATTGATTTTGACATATCTTTTGGGATTTTTCCAGTGTCGTAAATTTCATTTAGGAGGACTTATTTTTTCTATACCGAATTCCTTCAGGGTTTCAATCATCTCAGTGGTAATGTGTGGTCCTGGGGCTTTTTCTGGTTTCATCTTTTTCAATGCTGCTTTAACTTCACCTTTCATTATGGGTGGTCCTTCAAAGTTCTTACTTATGTGTTCTGCGTTTCTGTAATCTTCAAAAATGTTTTTTAATGTACTCTCCCCATCTGTCTAATATATTGTCTTTTTCCATGAGAATCGTACCATCTTTCGATTATAAGCAACCAGTTGATGTGCATGTATTTTTCCTGTGGATAATTAATTCAGTTCGTCTGTACATATCCTGAGGATCCGTTTTGTGTTGGTCTTCTATTTCTTTGCATTTTGTTTTTTAGCCAAGCTTCCTTAGCTTCATTGCACCTATGCCTGATTTCTTTATCTTCCTATATATTTTCTCGTTTCTCTTTGCCTTCCTCCGTTCCTCCATCAAGCCTAAAATTTCTTTTGTCATCCAGTTCTTTTTTGCTTGTCTATCTACTACAGGGATTTCTTCACAAGCTTCATTTATCGAATTTATCAACTTTGTCCATTGTTCCTCACCGTCACCGTCTTCCAGGGCACTGAGTCTGTTTTGAACATGTACATTAAAACATTTTTGACGTATCACTTCATCTGTGTTTGAGTCCAAGATCTAGTTTGATGTTGCTTTTGGTCTTTTTCCTTTCCATAATTTCAAGCTAAATCTTCCCACTACAGGATTGTGGTCACTGTTGCAGTCTGCGCCTGGTAATGTTTTTACTGACAGTGAAGAATTTCTAAATCTTTTATTAATCAGGATGTAGTCAATCTGATTTTTGGTATTATCTCCTGGACACATCCAAGTCCATTTTCTTCTATTAGGCTGCTCTAACCAGGTGTTTCCTACTATGAACTCGTTCATCTGTGCCCATTCTACAAGCTTCCCTCCCCTTTCATTTTGTGTACCAAGGCCATGAGGTCCAACTATATCCTCTACCCTATCCTTTCCCACTTTGCTGGGTAGAAAATCGTAAACTTATTACATGACGTATGGATTTTATGTATAACACGTACTTTTTTTTTAACCCACACAATTCAATTTTAGTTTCAGTTTCGCAGATGACGTCTCTGCGCTCGAGCGAATTCCTTATGCACTAACGCTACAGGTGCCACGTGTATTGTGACCGTGGCACAAGTCTTAAGCCTGCACAAAAACCCATGAGCTGGCCAGGTCCTGAGGCCCTACTTAGACTATTTTACCTAGTCTATATTTTTCACTAAAATGTTGCTCGTCTCAGGTTCCCCACGCAACAAAGTCGGTACAACGTAGATGTAAATGTAGCCTGTATTTTTGTTTTTTTTAGTCGGCTTATGCTTACCGTATAGTGTGGGTTTTGTCGTCTGCTTATGATTACCGTATAAATGTTAGGTTTTGTGGTCTTAAGATTACCATGTAAGTGTAGGCTTTGTGGTTGGTTTATGAGTACCGTATAAGTGCAGGTTTCGTGGTCGGCTTATGATTACTGTATAGTGTGGGTTTTGTAGTCAGCTTGCGATTTTTGTTGTATAGTGTAGGTTTTGTAGTCGGCTTATGATTACCGAAAAGTAGTTTTGTAGTCGGCTTATGATTACTGTATAGTGTGGGTTTTCTGGTCAGCTTTTGATTACTGTATTGTGTGGGTTTTGTAGTCGGCTTATGATTACCGTATAGTGTAGGTTTTGTAGTCGGCTGATTTCTGCATAGTGTGGGTTTTGTGGTCAGCTTTTGATTACTGTATAGTGTGGGTTTTGTGGTCAGCTGTTAACTGTATAGTATGGGTTTTGTGGTCGGCTTATGGTTACCATATAAGTAGGTTTTCTAGGGAGCACATAACTGCAAAATCGTGTGAAACCAAAAAAACGAACAAAACAAAATAAGAAAACAAAAAGATAAAAACTGAAAGGTAATAAAGCGAAAGAATCGTTTTAAGTGCGCACCTAAGACCAATCGGTCAGTATGTTAAACAGCAATACCATGGCTCTAGTGGTCAGCTGGGCTATAAGCAATATGAATTGAATTGAATTGAAAACAGCAATACCAACGCGGCAACGAAAATAAAAGCGGGTTGCATACGTATCGGTCATTTTCTTCCGCTCGGCGAGATATCGGGGAATATTGTTCTTTTTGTTCATATGTGTGTGTGTGCTGTAGATTTTGCAAAGGCCTGTCAGCCGAAAGTTTACGTCTGTCTTGTAGGTTGAATACGCGTTATGTTTTTGTGCGTTGGCGATTCGTAGTCAAAATGAAAATTACCCTCCTGTGGATGCCGGGGCAGGGACTTTTTCAGTATAAATATGATCTCCCACCACCAATTCAATCTTAACTCGCAGTCGGTCGAACAGCGCCAGGAGCTGAAAAGGTGACTGCGGGTCTCTCTGGGGGGTTTTGACTTTTTCTAAAAATTGATTTCTATGGACTATAATCTATCCCCGACAGGATTTTTCTTGAAAAAATATCATTAATCAATTTAATGCACTGATCGTAGCAGAAAGAATGCAATTTCTTACCAGAAGTATCTATTTTTGTCCTTCATTGCGAACCGTAACCTGTACAGAATCTTACATGTAATATACTGACAGAAAGCTCTTTAGTGCACCTTTCAGATAATGACAGCTAAAATTAGAAAAACTGGGTCAGACCCACCAAATAAAGAAATTGAAGGAAAATGTGTAGGAGAGTATCCAAAATGATTGAAATGTTTTCCAACCATCAAGACAGTTTTTTCTTTTCTTTTTTTTCATATTGAAGTATGGTGCATGTTTCGAAAAGGTTATAGCACTGATATGGCTCCACGCAGTGGGCTGGGCTTGAAACAAAAATTATAGTAGTAGCGATTGGGTACATGTGTTAAGTGCATTTTGGCTCTACGCAAATGGGATTTGCGTAAGCAATTTTAAGTAATTTAGGCCTGTTTTTGTATCATTTCACCAGACGGCAGATGCACATCAGAAATAGCCAGCAAAATCGGCCAGGCCAAAACATTCAAGATTGAAAGCGCTCTTACCAACAAATGCCTATCAATTAACATCAGGAAGAGAGTTCTGGAATGTTATATAGAACCAATACTGTTGTACGGTTGCGAGGCGTGGACAGTCAACAAGCAAAGCCAGAACAAGATTGAGGCAGCTGAGATGTGGTTTCTAAGAAGGATGTTGAGCGTTCCATGGACAGCAAAGAAAACGAGACAGTCTTGATGGAGGCAGACACAAGTAGATCATTCATACGGAAGATTAGGAAAATGCAGGCAACATTTATAGGCCATTTTATGAGGAAAAGGAAATTGGAACACATGATCACAACGGGAAAGCTGGAGGGAAGGAGAGCACCAGGTAGACCCAGGGGGAAGGTACTAGACGGACTTGCAGAGTGGCTGAAGACAGGGAGGGTGGAAGAGATGCTTGAGGCGACAAGAGATACATGTAGACAGATGGAAGTCCATAATCGCCAACGCCATGCGGCAAGGCACCTGATGATGATGAAAGTATAATATACGGCATTCGCGGTACCTTCATATTAATTTGATTCTCAGTGCTGTTCTGATAGGGTCAAGTGAATGGCGTTTGTGGTTCCTACAACTGTGCCCGACCAAATGTCGCGCCGAATCTAACGTGAAAAGAAGTAACAATAACCACTACTAACCTTAACCCCCGTTCTAACCTTAACACATTTCCGTGTTAAAGGGGCTGATGTTTGGTCATGACAATTGTTGGAACAGTGAAAAGTTTGCAAAACTTCTCGCCTGTTTAAAAAAAAAAATTTAAATCACCGTGAATGCCGTATATTATACTTTCATCATCATCAGATGCCTTGACGCATGGCGTTGGTGATTATCGACTTCCATCTCTCTCTATCTCTTGTTGCCTCAAGCATCTATTCCACCGCCCTGTCTTCAGCCACTCTGCAAGTCCATCTAGTATCTTCTCCCTGGGTCTACCCGTTGCTCTCCTTCCCATCCAGCTTTCTCGTTGTGACCAGGTGTTCCAGTTCCCCTTTCCTCATAAAATGGCCTATGGATGTTGCCTGCCTTTTCCTAGTCTTCCTTATGAATGATCTACTTGTCTGCCTCCATTAAGACTGTCTCGTTTTCCTTGCTGTCCATGGAACGCTCAACATCCTTCTTAGAAACCACATCTCAGCTGCCTCAATCTTGTTCTGGCTTTGCTTGTTGACTGTCCACGCCTCGCAATCGTACAACAGTATTGGTTCTATATAACATTCCAGAACTCTCTTTCTGATAATTGATAGGCATTTGTTAGTAAGAATGCTTTCCATCTTCTTGAATGTTTTGGCTTGGCTGATTCTGCTGGCTATTTCTGATGTGCATCTGCCGTCTGGTGAAATGATCGTTCCCAGTTATCTAAACTTATCAACCTGTCAAGGTTGTGCCGTTTGCTGTTATTTTGCATGAGGGGATTTCATGATTTTTTACCGATCACTATGACTTCAGTCTTCCTGCTGTTTAGTTCCAACCCCTTACCTTTGCTTTCTATTTTAAGTATATTCACAAGGTTTTGTAGGTCCGTTTCACTTTATGCAATAAGCACGGTGTCATCTGCATATCGAATGTTTTATCATTTTTCCTCCAACCTTTAATCCAGGGTCTTTCTCTAGGTTTCTCATGTTTTTGCTGTAAAATGAAAACACATCTGGTGCCAAAACACAACCCTGTCTGATTCCTCTTTTGATGTTTTGGAAAGAGCTTAGATCGATTTTTATTCTCATTGCAGCTGTTAGTTCCCAATACCTATTTCTGATTATTCGTAGATCTTTTCCATCAACATTGAGTCTTTGTAGTTGGTTGATCAATTGTTCATGTCTTACCCGATCGAAAGCCATGGTTCATCTCGATTGACCTCTATGATAGTTCTTAGGATGCATATGGCATTAATAGTTCCTTCCTTCCACATATCCACACTGTAAATCTATTTCTCTTTTGATTCTATTCCTTGTCCTCATGATTATTCTTAAAAGGATCTTGGTTACATGACTCATCAAAGTGATTGTGCGATGGAGTTCGCATTCTATAACCCCTGTCCACTTTGGAAGTGCAATGAAAATTGATTTTGACATATCTTCACAAGCTTCATTTATCGAATTGATCAACTTTGTCCATTGTTCCTCACTGTCACCGTCTTCCAGGGCACTGAGTCTGTTTTGAACATGTACATTAAATTTTTGACGTATCACTTCATCTGTGTTTGAGTCCAAGATTTAGTTTGATGTTGCTTTTGGTCTTTTTCCTTTCCATAATTTCAAGCTAAATCTTCCCACTACAGGATTGTGGTCACTGTTGCTGTCTGCGCCTGGTAGTGTTTTTGCTGTCAGTAAAGAATTTCTAAATCTTTTATTAATCAGGTTGTAGTTAATCTGATTTTTGGTATTATCTCCTGGACACATCCAAGTCCATTTTCTTCTATTAGGCTGCTCAAAACGGGTGTTTCCTTCTATGAACTCATTCATCTGTGCCCATTCTACAATTTCCCTCCCTTTTCATTTTGTGTACCAAGGCCATGAGGTCCAGTTATATCCTCTACCCTATCCTTTTCCACTTTGCTGGGTAGAAAATCGTAAACTTATAACATGACGTATCGATGTTATGTATAGCACGTACTTTTTTTAACCCACACAATTCAATTCTAGTTTCAGTTTCGCAGATGTCTCTGCGCTCGGAGCGAATTCCATATGCACTAACGCCACAGGTGCCACGTGTATTGTGACCGTGGCATAAGCCTTAAGCCTGCACATAAACCCATGAGCTGGCCAGGTCCTGAGGCCTTACTTAGACTGTTTTACCTAGTGTGTATTTTACACTAAAAAGTTGTTCGTCTCAGGTTCCCCACGCAACAAAGTCGGTACAACGTAGAAGTAAATGTAGCCTGTTTTTTGGGTTTTTTTTTAGTCGGCTTATGTTTACCGTATAGTGTGGGTTTTGTCTGCTTATGATTACCGTATAAATGTAGGTTTTGTGGTCGACTTAAGGTTACCATGTAAGTGTAGGTTTTGTGGTTGGTTTATGATTACCATATAAGTGCAGGTTTCGTGGTCGGCATATGATTACCGTATAAGTGCAGATTTTGTAGTCGGCTTATTATTGTATAGTGTAGGTTTTGTAGTCGGCTTAAAACCCTTGGGATAAATTTGGAGTGGTGAATGCAGAGATCATATCCTAAGATTATGTGCGCGAATGCATTGAGTAATTTGTTTCCAGTTTTTTTTCCTCCATTGAGGTATTGTGTGTGAGACGATTATAACCCTGAGGCTCCCTGTAGTAGGCTGGGCTTTAAAACAAAAACTGAAAAATGTAAGGTGGTGATTACCCTAGCTTTTCTTTTTTTCTCTCTGAAAACTGTCCAGTTGTGGTGGTGGTGACCGTTTTTCTTTTTGAATTTTACATGAACATTGCTGTATGGTAGTGTTCATTACACAGTTTATTTTACATTAAAGGAAAAGTGGTACTGATTACCACGGTTATTTTTTCTTAAACTTTTCGATGGCAACTGTATCGTAGCATTGATCAATATCAATACTTTAATTTCCGTTGTATTGTAGCATTGATTATAACAATACTTAAATTTCCGATGAAAATTTAACTTGCGAAATGCAGCATTTTGTCTTATTTTGAGTGTGTTTTTGGTTGTTGTTTTTTTGGGGGGGGAGGTTACAGGCATGTGTGTGTGTGTGTGTGTTAGGAATTTCATTTCACTAATTGTGTCAATTACCCGTAAGATCACACTTAACATGTTTAGCTTGATTTTAAGAGTAAACGACAAAATTAACGAAACAACGCGGACACATGACCGCCTCCCATATCCCACTGTAACAACCCCCCCCCCCCCCCTTTTCAAAATCTATAACCACACATTCTCTTACGCACACGCGCACACACACACACACACAAACACGCGCGCGCGCGCGCATACACACAAACACTTAATATTTTTGTACTCAAATGCAATGTATTATTTTAGTCGTATGTAATGTGGGAATTCAAATTATCAGGCGAGTTGTGGAATGAGTGGTGTCCAAGATGTCAGAACTGCATGACATGTCCAGGTTACTGTGACATGGCCGATAGCTCCCTCAGTCCACCGTTTCTATATTTTTCCTGACAATGAGGGGAAAGTGATTTCATGTCTGTAATTTACTCCCTAAAGCTTTTTTTCCTTCGCCCCGTGGGATGCCAGGGGCTCTTTCAATATAGATCCCCACCTTCTGGAAAGTCTGCTAGAAATTTCCTCTTTTCTGTCACTCTTTGTTTCTGCCTTGTTCCTTTGCTTTGTATTTTCTATCATTTTTTGTCTTGCTGGTCCATTCATCAGTATGTTTCGATAAAGTCTGGCTTTATTTTTCCTAGGATTGATAATTGGGTACATGTATTAAGTGCACTTTTAGCTCTAGGGAGGTAAGATATGCGGAAGCAATTTTATGCCTGTTTTTGTGTTGGTGTTAAGTATGCTTAAATTTGTCTTCAGGTGTCTTTTTTAAATCTCTTGTGCGATAAATTGGACTGAGTGGTCAACGCCATGGGCATGTCCGTAGATTATGTGCTCGAATGCATTGGTATGTGTACTTTTGTTTCCTTTTGAAGTTTTGTATATTTTGAAGCGGTTATAGCCCTCATATGGCTCTACGCAGTCGGCTTGGCTTCTCAAAAATAACGGTAAAAATGTTTTAGTGTCTACTCGTGAAAGTTTTTTTTGTTTGTTTTTTGTTTTGTTGTTGCTATATTTGTGTCGTCTTTTGGCCTGTGTTTCTGCCATTGTTTCCATGACTGTATTTCTGCCAGTTTCATTTTTATATGCCTGTACTTTTGACGTGTTTTTCTTTACGATTTATTATGCCTGCAGTTCTGGAAGATATTTATATGCCTGTATTTCAGATTGTTTTACATTAATGCATTTCACTTTTATTGTATGCATTTCGTTTTTTGTTTTGTTTATAGGGCTGCAACGATTTTTTTATGCCTGTATTTCTGGCAGTTATTTTATATGCCTGTATTTCTAATTATTTGTATGCCTGTATTTCTGACAATTTTCAATGCTTGTATTTTTTACATACCTTTATTTCTGATATCGCAATATACCTATCTCCGATTTTGTTTTTGTTAGATATGTCTGTATTTTTGACGTTTTGGAAACACGCCCGTTTCTGACACTTTCATGTTATTTTTTCTTTTCTTTTTGTTTTGTTTTGTTATCGGTATACGTAATTTGATTTTCAAAAATATGCCTGTATTAAGAATATGCCTGTATTTGTTTTCGTATGTTTGTGTTATGTTTAAATTTGCATTTTTTTTTAATCCCATGTTCGATAATTGAACTTTTACCCTTTGTTGCGGAGGGTGTGATTGCGTGTCTGTGTTTTCATATTGTGTGTCTGGTATGTGTGTGTGTGATGCGCGTGTGTGTGGGTGTGTGCTTTTTTTAAATTTTTGTTTCTTGGGGTGGGGTGGGGCGGTTGTTACAGTGGGATATGGACAGTGGTTATGTGTCCGCGCTGTGGTTTCTGTGTATGCATGTCGGGGTAGTTTTTTTCCCTCCGTGGGTGTGGTAAGGCGGATGTTTAGGTCATTTGGCCATGGGGGTGGTGATGAGTGAGTACGCTGTGTGCATTTTCTAATGAAGACTGTTGTGTGTGCTTGTGGATGTAGGGCTGTGTGGTAAAAACAGTCTGCTGTTGATTTAAATCTTATTAAAATATACAATTTTTGACTGCATTTCTGAAAATTGTAGTGGTCCTTTTGTCAAGTGAACAATTCATACTGCATTTTCTAACACTCTTTAAAGAACATTTTCAAGAAAGGTTTTGTCTGTCTTTTTAACCCTTCGACCCCTGCACCATTTCCACCAATTGCAAAAACGTATCCCTTTGACTCCCTCACCCTATGCACCAGCTTCCTGCAGGAAGCTGGAGGTTAAGATGTGGAAGTCAAAGGGTAGTTTTTGCTTTGCTAGCATCGTTGACAGTGAAGGGTGCTGGTGGACAGGCGGTGGTATTCAAAGGATTAAACGGAGTATTATGCGATTAAAAAAAATCAATTGAAAGGATGGTTGTACGTTTTTTTTCAATTCTTTTTTAAAAAGACACCATACATACGTACATACATCAGGCTGGGGAACTCTCCTCGGATCCGAGGATTTCCGAGGTTTTCAAAGCGACTTCCGAGAAAGAAAAAAAAAGAAAAACGCCAAGCAAAAAAAAAATCGTGAAGGACTTGATCACTCCGAGTCCATTACCGTTCCGTATCCAGTATTTCCAGTCCAGGTTTTCATCAGACCATTTTTCAAGGCAGTGCCGCCCGCGGTTATGAGGGTATTTCCGCGTGTTTCATGAAACTGTTGCCGAGGCGGGCGCATCAATTTGTGAACACGATTTTCGCAGCCATTTTCTGCATGTTTCACAAGAGTAACGCTTCAGTTGAGTCTACGATCGGCAAAATGCCGTGCGTATCACGCATCGTAAATCGTGGCGAGACGTTTGACAAGGATCAATTAGCAACAAATGGAGATGGGACTGGACTGAAAAGTCAACAAAAATGGCAGGTTACGATCAGCGAGTTTCAACTTGCATTCGCAAAGTGAACAAGGCTGGAGAGGCCATCAGTCAGTATGGAAACAAGCAGCAAAGGACCACAAGAGAGGCCAAGACGTGCAAGTGGATCTGTGGCTGCCACCCCCCACCCCCCTACCAAGACAAAACAGGCTTCTCTTGCCAGTTTTTTTTTTAAATAGTGTACTTATAAACCTTTGTCCCCTGTTGTCTTACCATGCTGTGTGAAGAGATAGTGTTGACTATGATAAGTAGGCCTATAAACTGTTTCCATTAATTTGACTTTGAATAAGCTTGAGGGTGATGCATCATTAGTAGAGGAACTACCTGTTTATGGGGCTCAGTTTGTGAAGACTGAACAGTTGACCAAGGCTCTGCAGTACACATACAAGAAAGTGGAGTGAGAGTTGACTATATACAATACTAGACTCAGTAGACTGATGCCAGTATTTGACTTTGAATAAATCTGTGGGTGATGCATCATTTAGTAGAACATTATGGGGACTCTGTTCGTGAAGACTGAATCATTGAACTTTGAAGCAAGGCACTACAGTACATCAAGAAAATAGAGAAAAGAAAGTTGGTTTTTTTGCGGGGTATGATTTCTTTGCATGCTGCATGGTAAATACGATGTTTTTAGTTTGGTTTGTTTGCATGCCACATGGTAATTTGCCTATTACGAGAGGCCACGAAAGGGTTTTCAAAAATGTGAAACTGTCAGCTGTCACCACCAGAATGACTGAAGCATGAATCATTTGACTCCCTCGGCCGATTCATTAGCATCATACCTTGTCAAAACCATGACTGCATATGCAAAATTTATCCCTTTTGACTCCATCACCCTATCCAACAGCTTCCTGCAGGAAGGATGACAGTTGCACTTGGCCCAACTATGCTCCAAATCCAGATATTAATTTTGTGGGTAACTATTGGATGGTAATTATGAATCGAATCGGGTTTCATTAAAAAAAAAAACGTATGTCAATGAAAATGGTCTACCATCCTAAGAAATCCGTTAAACTGTCATTGACAAGCACATTTACACAACCAAACACGCGCACGCACGCACGCACGCACACACACACTCGAACATACAAACACCCCCAAACGCACACAGGCACACACACGCGCGCACACACACACATACACGCAAACATACAAACACGCACACACGCACACACACGCACACACACACCATACACACGCACTCAAACATACAAACACCCCAAACACACACACACAACACACACACACACAACAACACACACACACACACACACACACACACACACACACACACACACACACACACACACACACTCCCACACACACACATTCCCACACACACACACTCGCGCACACACACACACACACTCGCACACACATACACACATACACACATACACACACACTGCACACACATACACCACACACTACACACACTCCACACACACACTCGCACACACATACACACACACTCGCACACACATACACACACACACTCGCACACACATACACACACACACTCGCACACACATACACACACTCGCACACACATACACACACATCACACACACACACACCACACACACACCACAACACACACACACAATCCTCACCACTTCAACACATAGCTATACACATACTCCCCCCAACCACACACGCACACACACACCAACACATGCAATCCACACAAACGCGCGCGCGCGCACACACACACACACATATGTATACATGTATATGCGAATGGTCACAACAGGAAAGCTGGAAGGAAAGAGCACCAGGTAGACCCAGGGAAATAATATTGGACGGACTTGCAGAGTGGCTGGAGACAGATAGGGTGGAAGATGTGCTTGCGGCAAAAAGGATAGAAACAGATGGAAGGCCATGATCGCCAGGCCATGTGGCAAGGCACTTGATGATGATGATGATGATGACATATATGTATATATATATATATGTGTGTGTATTTATGTATATATCTATATATCTATATATATGTATGTATGTATATATATATATATAGAGAGATAGATTCGTATACACCCATTACACTTCTAGCGCGCTACAGCAAACACTTGACCCTTTGACTTCCTTGTCCTATCCATCAGCTTTCTGCACGAAGCTAATGGATAGGGTGAGGGAATCAACGGGTGAAGTTTTTGCTTTGCTTTGCTAGCCTGCTTGACAATGCAGGATGCTGGTGGACAGGGTGCGGGAGTGAAAGAGTTGGAGACTATTTTCGGATCTCCCATTGCCCAGTCTCTAGCGAACGCTAACACCGAGACTGATGTTGTTCCCTCTCCATCAGTAATGGACAACCCCCCCCCCCCCCCTATTTAAAACTCAAATAAAAAAAAAAATATCCTCCCAAACAACATCAGGGAAGTCTCGCTGTTTTTTCATAAGTTTTGTGTGTTTATTTTTTGATGTCTTTTGCGTACGATTGACAAAGGCCAGAAGGTGTGAAATGTGCGCCTGTTTTGCAATGTGTTATTAATACTTTGGCTCCCGCACCCTATCCACTAGCTAAAGAAAGCTGGTGGACGGAATGCTGGAATCAAAGCGTTGAATACGCGCTCCCATTCTATTTTCGTGTGTTTCTGGCAGGGTGATGGATTCAAAGAGCTAAGGTTTTGCTTTGCTGGCATGGTTGACATTGAAGGATGCTGATAGACAGGCTACAGGAACCAAAGGATTAACTAACCGTGTCCTATTTTCGTGTGTTTCTAATTCGAGTTCTTAATAATGGAGGAGCCCAGGCAATTAAAGGGTTAATTGCGCGTTCTCATTCTATTTTCATGTGTTTCTGGTTCTGAATAATGAAGGTGCTCAGACAATGAAATTAAGTTTGCAATCCACAACAAGTGCGACTGCGGTTCCAGTTAATTAAATACGAGTTCTCATTCTGTTCTCGTGTGTTTCTGGTTCTTAATAATGAAAGAGCCCAGATAATGACTTGTATGGATAAAAGATGTCCCTTGGGACACTAGGTTCCCTGTGAATATCACGACCCTGGTGAAAATGAAGAAAAAAATGAAAAGGAGCAGCGCATTACTACTTATTGCCTATTATGCCATTGACACACAGGGCAGCAACGAAGATTCACCATTCTGTCTGATCTGGACTAGTCTCTGTATAGTGAGTACCCTCAAGTTTGTTTCAGAGCCTTGGTGTCTCCTTGTATTATTTTTCGCCTGATGTTTATGAGTCTTACTCTTTTATGTCTGTCTTCCTTCTGGTGTGCAGGAATTGGCAGTCCAAGTATTACGCTGATCTTTTCGGATGGTGTGCCCAATCAAACTTCATAGTCTTTTCTTGATGTCAATGTCCATACACGACAGCAGTGTAACGCTTACATATTTTTACCCCAGAAAAAGAACAGCATTATTCATTACCAGAATTTCAAATGTGGA
Organism: Monoplex corrugatus; assembly: GCA_030674185.1. NCBI lineage: Eukaryota > Metazoa > Mollusca > Gastropoda > Littorinimorpha > Ranellidae > Monoplex > Monoplex corrugatus. The sequence continues at coordinate 67,274,756 of CM060305.1, forward strand.
GGACAACACAAAACACGCAAAGAGACTGAATGAATGAATGAATAGCTAGACAGATAGCTAGACGGACAGACAGACAGACAGACAGACAGATAGATAGATAGATTCATAGATAGATACATAGATAGGTAGATAGATAGATATAGGGAGAGAAAGAGACAGAGAAACAGAGATATAGATATATACATACACACACATACATACATAAATACATACATACAAACATACATACATACATACATCATATTCACACACATACATACATACATACATACATACATACATACATACATACGGGCATACATATATATATACATATATGTATATATATATATATATATATATATATATATATATATACATACATGCATATGTACATAGACAGATAGATAGATAGATAGGCAGACAGACAGACAGATAGATAGATAGTTAGATACAAAGATAGATGGACAGACAGATAGACAGATACATGAATGCGTATGTTAACTCTTCTTCTTCTTCTCGTTGTCGTTACACCGGTAGACCAGTTCTGGAGATAAAGTTGCATGTCGTCAGCAAAGCATCCACAGGCCCGCACCGTTTCTCCTCAAGTGTAGTCGGCTTGGCCTATATCTGCTCCCTCGGCAGCCAGAGATTTCCACAGACCTGTAGGGGGTGCGGATGGGTCCCAGAGCACCAATGCCTCGCCACTCTCCGATCAGTTACCTCCCAAACTTCCGGCGCCATTCGATAGTCATTTCATCAAACAGAACGGGGGGGAGGGGGGCGGGGAGGGGCGTGGTGGGGCTGTCCGTGAGCTGCATGACCCATTCGGACCAAGTCATCAGTTACCTTGTTTACAAACCGAATGGCAAGCTGGGGAGATGACAAACCCCAGGACATGGCCACACACCGCTCACCAACCAGGCTCATCCCAGCCTCTGGTCCAAGAGAAAATAAAAGACCCCCCCCCCCTCTCGCCCCACTCTGGTCTCCATCTTTCCTTCGGATAGCCCGCCCTGCCACCAGCTCGCATCTCTGCCAACTCCCTTCCCTTTACTATAGTCTAGACACAAAGCAGTCGGAAGCTCCCAACATTGTCTTACTCCATCCACAGAGGTTGTTTGAACGGCCACTTAAGTGGCCAGGCATGATGCTCCAGACACAACCCATGTTGCTGTTCAGCAAGGTCTGACATGCCCTGAACGGGATCCCAAGTGTGCCGTCGACAATGCCTTATTTTCAACATTAAAATAAAGGAAACGATAAGCACAACGGGGGATAAATACACTAATAATAATCATACCATCATGTTGCTGTGCCAAGATTTTTCTTATCTGTTTTCTTTTCAATATGGTGATGTTTTTGTTTTGCTTTGTTTTTATTAGATCTTTTTAAGGATGGCTTGATTCTTTTGCTTCGAGTGTTTCTGAGTGAAGCGGAACGACATTCATTTTTTACGGCTCAATGAAGCATTTTGTTGCGTATGGTAGAACATAATTCTGGGGAGAAAGAAAGTGTAAAAATAATATGTTACAGGATTATAACACAATTGAGGCGACAGAGGAAATTGGTGGTGAGGTGTGTGCGTGTGTGTGTGTGTGTGCGTGTGTGTGTGTGTGTGTGTGTGTGTGTGTGTGTGTGTGTGTGTGTGTGTGTGTGTGTGTGTGTGTGAGTGACTGAGTGAGAGAGACACACAGACAAAAAACAGACAGAGGAGAGAGGACAGACAGAGACTGAGACAGACAGATAGACAGACAGAGACAGGGAGAGACAAGAGATAGGAGAGACAGAGATAGGAGAGAAAGGAGAGAGAGAGAGGGAGGGACAGAGAAAGAAAGAAAAAAAGAATGAAAGAAAGAATGGAGTGAATGAGTGAGAATACGAATGCGAATACGACCACGAATACGAATGGCTTTCTCTATGGAAGGCCTGTGCCCCTCGTGAAGTGGTTTGTGTTAATGTAATGCAGTGGACGATGTACTTGCAGCGACAAAAAAAAAAAAGATTTGTATGGAGGGATCGTCAACGCCATGCGACAGGATACATGGTAATAATGATGATGACGATGATTATGATGATGATCATGAATTGGATGATGATGATGATGATGATGATGATGACGATGACGACGACGACGACGATAATGATGACAATAGAGTTAATGAATAAAACACAGAAAAATGACATATACAATTATTTGTAATCAAAGTACACATTCACGCAGTGGACCTTTCTTGAGCATACTACTACTACTACTACTACTACTACTATTAATAATAATAATAATAATAATAACAATAATAATAATGATGATGATAATGATAAGAAGAAGAAGAAGAAAAAGAAGAAGAAGAATGATGATGATGATGATGATGATGATGATGATGATGATTCAACGTGCACAACACTTTGCAAAGCAACAGCATCAACAACAAATAAGATAAATAATTTTTTTTAAAATTGGGGGGAAGGGAGAGGGTTGTCGTGTCCTTACTTTGTCATTTGCATACGCTTGACTAAAGCCAGTTGGCCAAAAATTTGCACCTATCTCGTTTCCTTATAAATTTATTATCATATAGGCGGTTCTGATTAAATTTTTGGTTGTTGTATTTTTCTCGGTCTCAAACAATCTTGTTAATAACGAAAGCAAACCCTTGAGGAGGGGGTGAGGAAGTAGTGATGGTGAAGGAGGTGGGACTGGGGGTGGGGATGGGAGGTGCTGTCTTCCAGACATGTCAATTTCACGGCAACGTTCACTGAGGGTACAATGTCTAGGAAGAGGGGTTAAGGTCATCAAACGTGTTCGATTTTGTTTCAGGGTTTTCCTTCCCTTTTTCTGGAAAATGCCTTTAGTGAATCTAGATCGCTTTACCAGATACGAGTGTCTGTAGTATTAGTGTGTGTCAGTGTGTCAGTGTGGTATGATGTGGTGTGGTCTGTGTGTGTGTGTGTGTGCGTGTGTGTAATTGTGTGTGTGTTTCTGTGGTGTGTGTGTGTGTGATTGTTGTGAGTGAGTGTGTGTGTGTGTGTGTGTGTGTGTGTGTGTGTGTGTGTGTGTGTGTGTGTGTGTGTGTGTGTGTGTGTGTGTGCCATTTTGTCCTGCTCTATGCCACAGTGGGGAAATTCTCTACGGTTGATATTTTTTCTGCTAAATGTTGTGCATATTTTCTTTAGTGTTTTTTGAATGCGCTTGATAAAGGGCAGTTGGCCACACATTTACACCTGTCTTGTTTTGTTATATCATATACGCATTCTCATTTTATTTTTGTGTTTTTCAAGTTCTTAAACAATCTTGTTAATAACAAGGGTAAACCCATGAGGAGGGGTGAGGAAGTAGTGATGGTGAAGGAGGTGGAGGTGGGGCTGGGGATGGGAGGTGCTGTCCTCCAGACATGTCAATTTCACGGCAACGTTCACTGAGGGTACAAC
>CM060305.1:67283163-67285663 GCA_030674185.1 Monoplex corrugatus
CGTGGTTAACTTCTTCATGAAGATGCACAGAGATTTCAGTCCACTGTTTTATCAAAAAGGTAGACTTTTTTGGTAAGGCTTGATCGTCTGGTTCTGATTGTTTCTCTGTGAAGCGTAACAGTACACACGATTTTCACGCTTCTTGGATGGCAAAGGAGATGGATATGAATGATGCATTTGTCGCGGATTATAGAAGGTAATCAAAGAGAGAAAGGAGCGTGAAACGATAATCATGCTCGAAATATATAACGTGATTGCAAGATAGAGATAGACACAGACAGAAGGGGAGGGGGGGGGGAAAGAGAATGCGAGAGAGACAAAGACATAGAGACAGAGACAGCAACAGCAAGAGAGGAGGAAGGGTGGTACTGAAATAGACAAATGAGAAGATGGAGATAAGAGATGATGAAGATGGAAGATGATGATGCAGAGGAGGCTGAAGAAGAGGAGGAGAGAAGTGGGGAAGGGAGAGGATTAGAAAAAAATAGATAAAGGAGATGGAGGCAGGGGAGGGTGATGGTCATATTGATGAGGAGGTGGAGAGGAGGAAAAGACAGAAAGAGGGAGTGAGAGAGAGAGAGAGAAAGAGAGAGATAGACACACAGACAGACAGACAGACAGACAGACATAGGCGAAGACAGACAGACACAGACAGAGAGAGAGACAGACAGACAGACAAACAGATATACATACATAATCAAAAACAGAAAGAGAGACAGACAGACATAACAGACCAACAGACAGGCAGATGCTGACAGACAGAAAGAGACAGAGAGATAGAGAGATAGAGAGACAGATACAGACAGACAAAGACAAACAGAGACAGAGACAGTTAGGGACAGACAGACAGACAGAGAGACAGACAAACAGACAGAGCGACACAGACATTTAGAGACAAAGACAGGGAAAGAGAGACAGACAGAGACAGAGAGAGACTTGCCCTTATATAAAATGAAATGATTTTGAGAAGGCTCAAGCATTCCTCCGGATAATTCTTGGCAGATTTTGGGTGAAGCGTGTGTTGAAGCCTTTTGAAACAAGCTCCGAAAACTGAGGGACTGGGATTCCAATCCAAACGAACAGCATTATAGAATAGCAGCGAATTAATGAAAACAGGTTTTACCAGTAAAGCCTGTAACAGGACGAAGATGAGGACATGGATGACAAGAACGCAAGAGGGGACCTCAATTCCATGGCAATGATAACTGAACGTGTTGATCGAATTCACGAACATGCTGGAAACTTAATTTAACTTGTTTGATTCTAGTCTTTAAAACTTTTCTTGTTATTTTCTGATATTGCTTACACGTGTATGCTTGGAGGCGATCCCTCCCTGCTGCCCGTGTGTTTACCGCATGGATGGATTCATGTGTGTGTGTGTGTGTGTGTGTTTTGGTGTGTGTGTGTGTTGTGGTGTGTGTGTGTGTGTGTGTGTGTGTAGTGTGTATGCGTACGTGTGTGAAAGAGAGACAGAGAGAGGGAGGGAGGGAGAGAGAGACAGAGAGAGAGAGAAAGAGAGAGGAGCAAGGGAGAAAGAGACAGAGACAATGACTGAGAGAGACAGACAGACAGACGGACAAGACAGAGACACAAAGAAAGAGACAGACAATGAGGGAGGGAGAGAGAGAGACAGAGACAGAGAGACAGAGACAAAGAGGGAGAGAAAGAGAGAGATGCAGATATATATATATAGAGAGAGAGAAAGAGAGAGAGAGAGACAAAGACAGAGACAGACAGAGAGATAGAGAATGAGAGACAGACAGACAGACAGATGGACAGACAGACAAACCAACCAACCAACAGACAGACAGAGAGACAGAATGAAATTGAATTAAGAAGGCTCAAGAATACTGCCAGATAAGTCTTGGCAGATTTGGATGAACTGCACATGAAATGATTCAAGTGTGATGAAGCCTTCTGAAACAAACTCCAACGTCCCAGACTGTTATTCCAATCCAAATGAACAGTGTTAACGAATAGCGCCGAGTTAATGAAAACAGGTTTTACCAGTAAAGCCTGTAACAAGACCAAGACGAGCACATGGATGACAGGAACATAGGAGGGGATATCAATTTCATGGCAATGTTAACTGATCGTATGGATCATATTCATGAACATGAGGAAACTTAATTCAACTTGTTCGATTTTGGTGTTTAAAGCTGCCCGTGTGTTTACCGCACGCATGGATTCGTCTGTGCGCGCGTGTGTGTGTGTGTGTGTGTGTGTGTGTGTGTGTGTGTGTCTGTCTGTCTGTCTGTCTGTCGTGTGTGTCTGTGTGTCTGTGTGTGTCTGTGTGTGTCTGTGTGTGTCTGTGTGTGTCTGTGTCTGTGTCTGTGTGTCTGTGTGTGTGTGTGCGTGTGTGTGTACGTGTGAGAAAGAGAAAGGAAGAGAGAGAGAGAGGGAGGGAGGGAGAGAGAGAAAGAGAGAGAGAGAAAGAGAGAGGGAGTGATAGAGAAAGAGACAGAGGCAAAGACAGAGAGAAAGACAGACATAATGACAG
>CM060305.1:67290663-67298163 GCA_030674185.1 Monoplex corrugatus
TGGTGGTGCTTCTAAAACTATCAATGTTCATTCATGCCTTATCTGATATTTCCAACCAAGTCACGGAACCCTTTCTCATTGCTTGGTTGTTGTTTTTTCCCTGTTCCATCTACTGGAGTTTAAAGTTTGTTCAAGAAGGATTCATCGCACTCAAACAATTCCATGTACACTCCACCTAAAATTGCCAGTGGTTATTTGACAGACTCCATCAGCTTGTGCAAAACCCCATGCGTTGGCAAGGTCTTGAAATGGAGAGGCTGAGGGAGGACTTATGAAAAACTACGTTGACACCATCAGAACGACAGAAACAGTAATATGTGCAGTGCAGCAAACAGGCCAGTTTTCAATGGGTTTATTGGAATTACTGGAGTTACTTCAACAGGGATCCACCATGCTCTGACAAACCCCAAATGCGCTCTAAACAAATCTGCCAGCAATTATTTGACGGATTTCCTGAGCCTGCAAAAAACCCCAATGCACTGGCAAAGTCTTGAACCGGGGCAAAGGGGAGAATGGACCTATCAAACACTAAAGCTGACACCACCAGAATGATGGAAACGTTAAGATGGGCAGCGAACAGGCCAGATTAGAAGGTTGCGGGCTGGGACTGAACTCAAGATACCAGATCTTGAGTCCATGGCTCTACCAACTAGCCCGCGTATGTTACAGGCTAGGATTGAACTGGAGATATCTGATCTTGAATCCGCGGCTCTCTCAAAATATCCAACCAGCCGACATACATGTATTCTGAACCGCCTCAATGGCCACAGAAGCTGGCTTACTCTTCACAATGCTGTGTCGATGCATTACGATGGGGATGATAGTCATAATGCTATGGAGTCCATTTCTGGATTACGACTGCGTGACAAGTCTGTGGTCTGGGCCTACGCTTCCGTTGATAATATTATATCTCGGCGTCAGCCAGGCCCAAGGGATACAGACACACGCGATGTTTATGGGGATATTTGTGTAACACCTTCAATGCCGTATCCCGAGGTAGATGAGACTCGACTGCGTGGTCCAAGTCTTCCCTATGAGCTCATAGCATGCCCAGCTCTGGGTTGGAGCCGGTTGGGACCTAAAAATCCAATTATTATTATGATATGACTGATGGGTGTCTAGTGTTCCACCCGTGGCGTTAACCACTGTACTAAGCATGAAATTAGTCCCACCGTACTCTAAGAGTTCCATGGAGAACAAATTAAATAAACGAGACAGTCTTGAAAGAGGAAAACACAAAAAGAACAGTAATGAAGAAGATTAGGAAAAGACGAGCAACATTTATAGGACATTTTATGAGGCATGATAAATTTTGAGCACTTAGTCAGAACAGGAAAGCTAGAGGGAAAAAGAGCACCAGGTAGATCCAGGAAGAAAATGTTGGGCGGCGAAGTGACTGAGGACAGAAAGGGTTGGAGATATACTTGCAGCGACAAAAAATAGATTCGCATAGAGGGTTATGATCTCCAACGCTATGTGGTAAGGCAGGTGATGATGATGATGATGAATATGATGATGATGGTGATGATGATGATGACGACGACGACGACGACGACGATGATGAAGTCTGTAGTGAAGACAAGTGTAAAACGCCTTCTATTCTTGTCCTGTCAAAGTGGGAAACATTTCATAAATGAGGCTCTAGATGAATTTGGTAATGAAAAAAATAACAGTCCTCCTAAATGAAATTTATGACACCGGAAAAATCCCTAAAGATAAGTCAAAATCGATTTTTATTGCACTTTCAAAGAAAGCAGAGGCTTATAGAATACGAACTCAATCGTACAATCAGCTTTGCTAAGTCACGTAATAAAGATTCTACTAAGAATATTCATGATGAGGACGAAGAAAAGAATCAAAGAGAAATAGCAGAAGAATAGCTTGGACCTGTTGAAGGGAAAGAAACTGTTAATGCCATATACATCTTAAGAACTATCACAGAGAGATCAATTGAGTTGAATAAGGATTTATATTTCTGTGTTGTTTATTATACCAAGGCTTTTGATCGGATAAGACACGAAGAATTGATCAATTAGCTAGAAATGTTCAATGCTGATGGAAAGAATCTAAGAATAATAAGGACTTCGTATTGGCTACAAACAGCAGCATTCTGAGTAGAAAATGATGTAAGCTGTTTCCAAAATATCCAAAGAGGGGTTAGAAAGGGATATGTTCTGTCCCCAGATTTGTTTCCACTTTACAGCGAAACCATCATAAGAAGCATAGAAGAATGCCCTAGGATAAAGGTTGGAGGGAAAATGTTAAACACTGTTCGTTTCGCACTGGGACAGGCTACCACCAATTCGGTAGTGGGGCGACCATCCCCAACCCAGCGGGTCCACAGGTGGCGGATAGTGGGACGGCCTCCAGATATGGAGGTTAGCTGCGAAAGCAGCCCCGGACCAACTGGCGGTGTTCCTACCAGGGCGGGGTGGGTCAACAGGCGGCACTGTTGTCCTTATAAAATGCCTCATGTGCCCAAGGACGGGAACATCATGCGAGTAAGGGGCGCATCATAACCCCTAGCCCGGGGTGGGATCCCCGTCATCAAACCCCCCTGTGCTCCCAGGGCAGGGCGTACGGACCAGGAGCTAAGGGCGGGGTAACCCCGACGAAAAACCTCAAGTGCTGAAGACGGAGATGCCAGGCCAGACGGCGCACTTCAACGGACCATGACATCACGCACACACAGCCATATGAGACGTGGAGATGAGACGTTCGTTTCGCAGATGACGCCGTTCTAGTTACAGAAAATGAAAAAAAAAAGACCTACAGAACCTTGTGAATATAATAGAAATAAAAAGCAGAAATAAAGGACTGGAGCAGAATAGCAAGATAATTGAATCATGGTAATCAGTGAACAAAGAAGAAATCCTCTCTTGCAAAATAATAGAAAGGGCACAACATATTGATCTGCCTGAGTGTGATGAGTCTCTTTTGAACAATCTTGAAACGTCACATTGTTTGGTGTCTTCCATTAGTGTCGATTCCGGTGATGTCTGTCACGTACATTATCCATTTCAGAAAACTTCTTAACCCTTTGACTCCCATACCCTACCCACCAGGAGCAAAGATTTAACTCTTTGACTTCCTAACCCTGCGGGTGGAGAGGATGAAAGAGACAAACGGCTGGGCTTTTGCTTTGCTAGCGTGATAGACGACGCAGAAAGCTGGCGGACAGGGTGCGGGAGTCAAAGGATTGTTTTTGTTTTGCTAGCATGATTGATGACGTAGGAAGCTGGTGGACAGGGTGCGGGAATCAAAGGGTTAATGTTTAGTTTTGCTAGCATGGTTGATGACGCAGGAAGCTGGTGGACAGAATGAAGCAGTAAAAGGGTTAAGTTTTTGCTTTGCTAGCATGATTGACCATGCTAGATGCTGGTGGACAGGGTAGGGGAGTCAAAGGCTTAACTAATGAAGCATTCTGTTCGTCACGCAATGTTAGCAGATGTCACGACATTCAGTCAGTCATAGTTGTCTGACCTACCTACAAGGTTTGTCATAACAGTTACTATGTGGATGACATCAAGATACTGACAAGGGAGAAAAGTGGCAGAATGGTTCAGACGTTCGTCTGCCAATAATTAAACTCGAGGTTCCAGGGTTCCCACGGACGTTGAAAATCATCAAGAGCAGGGCATTGCCCGGCTGCCTTGGTATAAAACATTCGAGAGATAGGTTTATTTCCCAGGTCCCACCCCTTGAAGACCAATTAGCCTTCTTGCCTTAATGAAGTCTTGATATAAAAAAATGAATATGAATATGAATTCAAAACGAAGGAGAGGGGATAGGCGCCGCTGTCGTGGTGCTGGCCCCGGGAAAAGTTGAGATCTCTGCCTCCTCACTCCACTACGACCCCAGGGTTATGGAACTATCGAGGTAGGACCTCAGGACCTGGCCAGCTCGTGGGTTTATGTGCAGGCCTAAGGCCTGTGTCGTGATCATTCTGGATCTTCTCCATCGCATGGCACCTGTGACGTTAGTACATATGGAATTCATTCCGATCGCGGAGACGTCATCATGAGAAACTGAAACTGAAAATTGAAGATACTGACAAAGTAGAACAGACTCTTTAATTGCTAGTGAAGGAAGACATTTCTTATGGTTTCACCGGCATATAAGGCTAAAATGTAAGGTGGTCTGACAGCATCTGAATGATTATTTTGAGTTCCCATTGCACGTCAGCTTCTATGGGTATGTCTCACTTGTGTATAGTTTGGAGTTTAGAGTTTGTTCAAGAGGGATTCATCGCACTCGGTCAATTCCATATGCGCTTCACAAAAATATGTCCGGAGTTATCTGATAGACTCTTTGAGCCTGTGCAAAATCTTATGTGTTGGCAGGCCTTGAAATGTAGGAAGAAGAGGGAAGAACAGACCAATGAATCACTAAGCTGACACCATTAGAATGATGGAAACATTAAAATGGACAACGAACAGGCTAGTTTTTAATGTTGCAGGCTGGGACTTAACCTGAGGTATCAAATCTTGAGTTCACAGCTCTACCAAAAGAACTAACCAGACCACGGTAAGAAACTTGGCTGGTTCGAGAATTGAACTCACAACCCCTGCATTATGAGAATAGCACTCTACAAACTACGCTAATGGTCCACTCACCGGTTTCATATAACTTTTAAGAATATGATACCCTCTAAAAGCAGTCCTAACCTTGTTTGAATTTTTTTTAAATCTCACTTTGAAATTAAACATCCTGAAAAACGTGTACAACTGCACACATTATGTCCCTTTGTGAAACGAAACATCCTGAAAATGTGTATAACTACATACATTACATGTACTTGTCCTTGTGGATAGAAGATAGGAACTAGTCATGTCCTTTCTCACATTATGATCAAACACAAAAACATTCCAGTATTTTTCTAAGAATTCGAAAGTTTACGAAAAATCTGAACCAACATCATTAACATACGACTTGTGTGTCAGCCTGTCAAACGAGTCAATAGCTAACATACCCATCAATGTTTGTGACTTAAGTGTTAACCGTTGTTTTTACCCAATATACTCTTGGGCTAATTGGTCTTGAAATGAAATGGAGGAGGGTTGAGGGGAGAGGAGGAAGACGCAGGACCTGTGAAATGCTAGGCTGACGGCACCAAAGCAATTTGAACATTACAATGCGCATCGAACAGGACAGGTTTCTATGTTTCAGGATGGTACTGAACTTGAGACATCAAATCTCGAGTCCACGGCTCTACAGTAGCAAGCCAGCTCGCTGCAGTGTACTGAGAATGATAATTAAATGGGAAGAGAAAGTCTGTCCTTAACCGCAACGTTATGTCAATAAGATTACGTGTGGCCCATGGACAGGATGGAGCTGTAGGGGAGGAGAGAGAGAGAGAGAGAGAGAGAGAGAGAGAGACAGACAGACAGACAGACAGACAGAGAAAGACAGAGAAGAGAGACACAGAGAGAGACAGGGAGAGAGACAGAGACAGAGATACACAGACACACAGACACACAGACACACAGGCACACACACACACACACACACACACGCGCGCGCGCGCGCGCGCACACACACACACACACACGATAGATAGATAGATAGATAGATAGATAGACAGACAGATAGATAGATAGATAGATAGAGAGAGAGAAGGGAGAGAGAGAGTGTGTATGTTTGTGTGTGTGTAAGAGAAAGAGAGAGACAGAGACAGAGAGAGAGACAGACAGACAAATAGACAGAGACAGAGAGAGAGACAGAGAGACAGAGATAGAGAGAGAGGGAGAGAGACTGACAGACAGACAGAGGAGAGACAGAGACAGACAGACAGACAGACAGACGGACAGAGACAGAGACAGAGACAGAGAGTCAGAGAAACAGAGAAACAGAGACAGAGACCAGAGAGAGAGAGAGAGAGAGAGAGAGGGGAGAGAGATAGAGAGAGAGAGAGACAGACAGAGAGACAGAGAGAGCGAGAGAGAGAGAGAGAGAGAGAGAGAGGAGAGAGAGAGAGAGAGAGAGAGAGAGAGCGACAGAGACAGAGCCATAGACAGAGACAGAGACAGAGAGAGCCTGAATTCAATAACGGGAGCGTTTTCAAGATGCAAACTACAACACGAAGCAGTCAATGCTATCAGCATAATGAATTATCGGGGAGATGGGACAGCGTAGGCGTTAAGAGCACTTGGTGTCAAACGTCGTGCTTAAACACACACGATCGACCACGGTTGCGAAATGGATGAATAACCAGGTGCGTGACTTGGCTTAGACAAGTTAGAACTTACAGTTTGTTCGGAGTTTGCTCAAGAAGGATTCATCGCACTCGGACAATTCCACAGGCGCTCCACCACCGAAATCTGCCAGCAAATGTCTGGCAGATTCTCTAAGCCAGCACAAAACACTATGCGCTGGCAAGGTCTTGAAATGGGGAGCCTGGGGATAGAAGGGACCTATGATACGATAACCTGACATCACCAGAATGATGGAGATGGACAGCAAACAGGCCAGCGGTTTTTTGCTTGTGTTATTTTTTGTTTGTTTTTGTTTTTGTTTTGTTTGTTGTTGCGGGCTGGGTTTAAATTCGAGATATATGATCTTGAGTACAAGGCTCATTAAAATAATCAGGAGCAAAAATGCCGCGTTTATCACTCCATCCATGTCATCTCATCGCTAAATGGACAACGATTCAGATAGTTTCAGTTTCAGTTTCTCAAGATGCGGTCTCCGCACTCGGAACAGAATTTATATGCACTGACGCCACTGATGCCGTGTGATGGAAAGGATTCAACATGATCATGGCATAAGCCTTAAAGCCTGCACCTTTGCCCTTTGTATTGGCAGAGCCTTGTGGTTTATGAGATAAGGACTGTATTCAGCCCGGTGGAGATTTATAATTCCTTGTAACTGTCTCAGTGGGTGCCAAAGCGTTTATTTACAGAACGACAAACAGAACCACCCTTTGCATAGATGATAATGAAAGTTTTGTCATCTTTCTTCTTTCATTCACTTATTTTTAAAACCTAGGAAAATAGTGGCCAAAAGGAACTTGGAAAAAAAAACACAAATAAAGGAAAGGATCAAATACTAAACGTGAATGAAATAAGAAGTCTTTATCCAGACCTAGATTTAAACGAAACAAGTTGTCTTTGTTGTCTTTCCTCATTCCCTTTAACTCTGTTAACTCTTGAATTCTCCAAAGGTTTTCCCTATACAACTAGTCTTTGACCAAACGACAACACTAAAGGCCTTGAAAACACTATAATAGATCCACATGCAGTGAATTTGTGTATACAATTTCACAGGGTGCTAGAGCCGAGCAGACGTCCAAAATGTGAAGTCTTCAACACTCACTTCCGGGGTCTAAAAAGGAAAGAAACGAGGACAGAATAGGACAGAAAAGGGACCATTCCCGTGACAATTAATCTGAATTGATTTAAATGAAGTTCTGCAAAAAGAATTCAGTTAAAGCCCAAATTACAGTTTGTTTTTATGGACACAAGATAGCGAACGACATCGCTATGAACAAATGCTGCCACG
>CM060305.1:67310663-67330663 GCA_030674185.1 Monoplex corrugatus
TTCTCTGTCTCTCTGTCTCTCTGTCTCTCTCTCTTGCTCGCTCGCTCGTTCGCTCGCTCTCTCTTCCCCGCCCCCCCCCCCCCCGCCTCTCTCTCTCTGCGTCTGTCTCTGTCTCTGTCTCTGTCTTTGGCCCAGCTGAGAAACGAACCCCTGATCCTTACTAAGCTAACAGTGTCACTGAAATTTGATCCAACTGAGGATTAAACCACAGACTTTTGCTTTATAAGAATAGCAGTCTTGAACAGCTGAGCTACCGGACAACTATTGTTATCACTATCATTGTTTAAAGCCCGAAAGTTTGCACAGAGCCCTATCGGGGTGATTACCATTGCAAAATGTACACGACAGTTCGATGACCATAAAAAAAGAATTCTCGAAAAGAAAATTAACCACATCTTCAAGAATGCTGTCGTGCACAGAATCTAAGGACAAGACTCCGGTACCGATCACTTCTTCCAATTCATCACCAGGGCCTCTAAAAAAAAAAACAACAACAAAAAACAGCAACAAACAAAAAAATAGAAAAATCAAACAGGCCTAGAATAAAAGTGTAAACATAACCAGAGACACCAATACATGTGTAAAAGATGTCCCCAAATCACCTAGAACCGCTTCCACACATCACCCCCCCCCCTCTCAAAAATGCAGTCAGTACGTGGACCCAGCTATCGATCCCGACAGAAAGAATGCAAGGTTCTGTAGAAGAACACAAACAGGACAATGGACCAGCAAGGCAGAAAATGACACGAGGAGATCACAGAAAGCAAAAGAACAAGGCAGAAACAAAGAAAGTGACAGAAAAGAAGAAATTTCTAGCAAAGCATTTCCAGAAGGTGAGATTACTGTGTATACTGAAAGAGCCCCAAGCGTCCCTAGGGGGTAACAGACAGCTAAATCTGTGGTCCCGTCTGAAGAATCGAACCCACGAGCCTTGCGCTATCAGCACAGCATTCTAACCAGCTGAGCTAACGTGGCCATACGAAGGACAAGGAAGGATTGGAAGAGAAGGAGAAGTAGAAAAGAAGAGGAAGGAGGCAGAGAATAATGGTGCTTCTATGTCTTCCATCGCAGAGCATTAGTGGTGTTATTGCACGTGGAATCCTTCGAGAACTGAATTGAAACGCCAGTTTGAGAAAACTAAGTAACACTTTGACCGAATGTGACAACCCACCACCAGTTCCCACCTCTGCCCATCCGCGCACACAGAGACCTTACTGTTTTCTCTTCTACCTCTTTTTCTTTATTTGTTTCGTTTATTTGTTTTTGTTTTGGTTTGTTTCCCTTTCCATGTTTAGAATCTTTTTTAAGAAGAAAAAAAGGAAAGTATTTTATATTGACCGGAAAAGGAGACGTGTGTGTGTGTGTGTGTGTGGTGTGTGTGTGTGTGTGTGTGTGTGTGTGTGTGTGTGTGTGTGTGTGTGTGTGTGTGTGTGTGGCGTGCGTGCGTGTGTGTATGTGAGAGAGAGAGAGAGAGGCAGAGTGCTCGCGTGCAAGTGTGTGTGTGTGTGTGTGTGTGTGTGTGTGTGTGTGTGTGTGTGTGGTGTGTGTGTGTGTGTGTGTGTGTGTGTGTGTGTGTGTGTGTGTGGTGTGTGTGTGTGTGTGTGTGTGTGTGTGTGTGTGTGTGTGTGTGTGTGTGTGTGTGTGTGTGTGTGTGTTTGCCTGTCTGTGTGTCTGTCAGTGTCTGTGACAACAAATGCCTTTGCAAGATTTTGTTAGCCTTTAGTCAACTTTTCGTGAATGGACCTTTACAAATGTTGCGGTCCATCGAGGAACGGGTAAGTTTGGAGGTCATTGCGCCAAGGTCAAGGTCACACTTGTCAAAAAAAAAGTAGAATAAACACCTGTTAATGAAACATATTCTCACGAACTTCTTAAAATATTTGATTTTTTTTCAGCTTTATTTCATTCAATCCTTTGTCAAGGTCACAGTGATCCTGAGAAGTACGAAATTGGGAATGTCTTCTGAGCAGCTAAAATTTCAAATTGATTTTTCTTTGCCGCTTATGATTTCATCATTTTGGTGTTTGACAATCATTTTACTTTTTCTTTTTCTTTTTTTTTTCTTTTTGGTCGCAATGAATTTACTTTGTGAAACTCGGGCTGCTCTCTCCGTTGAGATTGTGTCGCCACAGTGCAGCGCCACCCGGAAAGTAAGTAGGCTAACTAGCTTTAAAGGGATGGACCTGGGAAAGGAACCTTTCTCTCCAATGTTTTACACCAGGGCAGATGAGCGAATGGCCTGCTCTTTACGATTTTCAACTGCCGTGGGATCTTTATTGTGCGCAGGTCAGAAGTCATACGGGTCCGACCTGTTTTTCGTCCTCGTTCAAAGGACTGGGCGTTAAGTTCGATTCTGCGGTAAAAACTGAGGAGAAAAGTCGAGGCCTCAATCGGGAATGAATATTGGAAGACTCCAGTTTAGTTACAGGCAGGCGAGCGTCTGAACCATTCTGCCACTCTTCTCATTCTACTCTCATTCTATTGAAACAGTCAAACCTGTTATAATAAATTTCCTGTTATGGACAGAGTTTGTCATTTTTGTAAAGATCCACATCACCATTAAAAATTCAACCCTTTTGACTCCATCACCCTATCCACCAGCTTCTAGCAGGAAGTTGGTCTATACGGTGATGGAATCAAGGAGTAATTTTTTTTCAGTTGGTGGATAGGGTGCGGGAGTTAAAAGGTGAACGTGAACATAACCGCTGCATAGCTTTATTGATACCTTGACTCTCAAACGCACCAGTTTGCAAGACTTTTGCACGGTTATCTGAGCAATGCTACAAGACTTGAAATACATATGTATCATCACAAGTCAAGATGTATGAGATGTACTTATTTATTTATATTTGGCTTGTGTGGTCAAATGATAACATACTTTGATAATACATTGACATCTCTTATGAATTTTCAAGGTCACCTGCAATTTCGCTATCACAAACATGACATAAAAGGAAGAATATTAATATGGCCTGACTATGTCTTGACTTTACCTTAAAATCAGACAAACATATCCATTTTCTAGCTTTTTGTCATGTTTCTTTTTATATTGACTTCTTCAGTCATTTGCATTGTTAGTACATAATCTTGTGTCTTGGTTCTTCCTGTAGTCGCTTTTGCAGTCCATTACATTGTCAGTGCTTTTTTGGTAAAGCTATTTACTTTTTTCTGTAGATTTATTATGCCCGCGGAAGGAATATGAATCCAGATACATACATAGGCGTGAGGGAGCAGATGGAATCGGGATGATTATGTGTGTTGGGATAATGGTGTTCGTATTGCAGATCGGGAGGGCATCAGGCTACCTTGACTATTATCAGAGACACGAATAGAGAGATCGGCAAAACGCTCTGATCTATGATGTGTGATTCTCGGTGACGGCCAGCGCACACAGCGCTAAAGGACATAGAGAGGATTTCTCTCTCTCTCTCTCTCTCTCTCTCTCTCTCTCCTCTCTCTCTCTCTCTCTCTCTCTCTCTCTCTCTCTCTCTTTCTCTCTTTCTTTCTTTCTTTCTTTCTCTCTCTCTCTCTTTCTCTCTGTCTCTGACTCTGTCTCTCTGTGTCTCTCTGTCTTTCTGTCTCTGTCTCTCCCTATCTCTCTTTCTCTTTCACATACTAGCACACACACACACACACACACACACACACACACACACACACACACACACACACACACACACACACACACACACGCACACAACACACACACACACACACACAGTTTTCTCTCTCTCTCAGCCTCTCTCTCTCAGCCTTTCTCTGTCTCTCTGTCTCTCTCTGTCTATCTATCTATCTACCTGTCTATCTCAAGTCTCCTTTCAGCAGGTTCTTTGGCCCTTGTAATATAGTCTTAGACTTGAGATCGGATAACTCCTGTCCAGTCCCTGCCCGTTTCATTATAACTGGCCTGTTCACTGCCCATTTTAACGCTACAATCATTGTAGTGATGTCAGCTTTAAGTATTGTTTCGTGTTGTTGTTTTTTTCATATATCCTGTTTCAAACACCATCCTCAACCTAACTCCAGCTCCACTGGCTCCTCATGTCTTTTCAAGATCTGACCAGCGTGAAAGGTTTTGTGCAAGCTCAGGGAATCTGCCAGATGATGGATGGCAGATTGGGTGGACCGCATATGGACTTTTCCTAGCGCGACGAATCCCTTTTGAATAAACTCCTAATTCTAAACTCTATTCATATCTCTGGTCTGTGGCTGCAGAGGGCTTGGGACTGCGCAACTCACACACTTTTGTCACTTTGGGACTTACTGTGAACATTCAGACTGACCTAAAGCGTCAATCAAGTGAAACCATGATCACCACAGAATTGTAAGTTGTAAGTTACGATACCTCTAATAGCCTACGGCTGCAGAGGGCTTAAGACTACACCGTTCTTCTTGTTCGTGTCTCTGACTGCGATGTCCTAGACAAACATACAACACTCCTTAGCACACACTCAGACAGAGATTGCGGCCATAAGGAAATAAGAGTCCACAGCTTGTACTACCTCTGAACACAATGGCTGGAAGAGATCCTCGGCAGTTGCTGTGTCTGCTCTGGTTACATTTCTAGTTACGGATACAAAGTATCATATATTTTACGAGCCGACGCGGAAGATCTGTTTTCCTATAATGTGTTGTTGAAACAGAGACACAGCTTCTTTGGCTGTCTTTCAACTGGATGTTAATAAAATATTCATCAATACTTTGTCATTCAGAATTAGAATAAATTGTGTTCATAAGATAATAATGAAAAATGTCCAGCTTTTGGACTGTCCTTTAATTGAATGTTAATAAATTATTCATCAATACTCTGTCATTCAGAATTAGATAGAATAAATCGTGTTCATTAGATAATTATCAAAACGATCCGTGACATACGATCATCCCAATACTAATCCTACTGACTACGTTCGAGCAAAGATGTATAATTTGGAGTTTGGTCTGTAGAAAATCAGTCTCACTCAGAAAATGCTACTTGCCATTCACTCAAATCTACAAGCCCTGGTATCAAATCAGACGTGCTAAATTCAGGTTGGGATTGTATTTTCGAGAGGATGTGCACTCTCTACACTCCCTACCGATGTGGAACTCTGGCGAAGTGTCTTTAGTCCGGAAAAAAAGGAACTATATTTTGCTTATGTAAGAAAGGCAACAGACCAAATGTGATCTCTAGACAGGGGTCACTCTCCTATCCATTCCGGGCAAAATTTTACTGGCAGCTTATTTTAAACAGAAGATGAGACGTTGTAGATGGAGAGCTCAAGGGACAGTCAGCAGGATTCCGCCCCAGACACCCATGAACAGAATAGATCTCCACACTACGCTGCACTATTGAAAGCTGTAGAAAGTTTCAAGTGTCCCGAGCTCTGCTTTATTGACTTCACCAAGGTCTTTGACAGGATCTATAGACCATCGCTTTGGAAGATTATGCGAGCTTGTGACATTCCATCAAAAGTAATAACAGCCATAAAGAACATTTACATCAACGCATGAAGCTGTGTTAGATGGGGTAATATTCTAAGCGACTGGTTTGAAGTGCTGGTGGGAGTTCGTCAGGGCTGCACCTTGTCACCATTCCTCTTTGCGCTGGCCGAAAACCGGGTGCTGAAGAAAGCTGTGGAAGGTAGAGGCATCCAGTGACATGACGGGGAACACCTGCACGATTTGGAGTAAGCAGACGACATCGTCGTACTAGCAAGTGACAATCAAGACCTGCAGTCAATCGTCAGTGATATCAGCAAAGGTGTGGACAGCATTGGATTTATCACAAGAACAAGAAACACACACAAACACACACACACACAGACACACACACACACACACACACACACACACACACGCACGCACGCACACACACACACAACAAACAAACAAACAGACACACACACACATACACCCACACACGCACGCATGCACACACACGCAAACAAGCAAACAAAGAAACAAACAAAAGCATGCTTGTTGGACAACACCCATCACCTTCAGCAGTATTCACTGGACAGAACAAAGCTGAAGTCGTCAAGGACTTCACCTACATGGGCAGGTCAATCAACAATTCAAGTAACATGGTTAAAGAATTGAATTGTCGTGTGGGCAAAACAACGGTAGCATTCAACATGCTGTCAAAAATCATGAACAGCAAGAAAATATCCCTCAGATTAAAAACGCGGTTCTACAGCTGTAACGTTCTGTTCAGTTGTACAACTTTAAGACATGGCACCTGTAAACAAGTCAGAAGAAGAAGAACTTTAACTTCTTTTATCTAAAGCGCCCTAGCAAGATCTTGGGCATCAAACGGAAAGATTTTGTGACAAACGATGAAGTAAAGTCAAGAAGCAGACAGGTCCCACTTACCAAAAACATCTGCAAACGTCGAATTAGTTGGCTGGGCCATGCCGCTAGATTGCTGTCTTCCAGCTCTGCTAACCAAGTCCCGAATTGGAACCTAGAATGAGAGCGAAGGAGAGGAAGAACAAAAAATAAACGGGCACCAGACGTTTCATAGAGAACTACAACTGATGGATAAACGCTGGAGAGATATCCTGAACTCTCTGCCAACCGAACCTGTTGAAGGGCTCTTAATGTCTCATAGGTCGCAAGATGCCAGAGTATGTCTAAGTCAAATGTATGAGAAATATTATGGCAAACTCCTTGAGCCTGCATAAAACTGTACGCGCTGATAAATTCGTGAAATGTTGAAAGGGAACAGGACCCATAAAATATTGACATCACTACACAGATTGGACCATTAAAGTGGGTGACAAACAGGTCAGATTTTATGTTGCAATTTAAGAACCTAAGAACTCTG
Source organism: Monoplex corrugatus (assembly GCA_030674185.1). Taxonomy (NCBI): domain Eukaryota; kingdom Metazoa; phylum Mollusca; class Gastropoda; order Littorinimorpha; family Ranellidae; genus Monoplex; species Monoplex corrugatus. The sequence goes on from CM060305.1 coordinate 67,317,469, forward strand.
AGCAGAATGTAAATGTATATACATAATTCAGTCTGAATGAACTTAGTCCATGTTTTAAAGTCACGCTATTAAAAAAAAAATAGTCTTGTGCTATTATGCTTTGATCACCATGATCTTGTAAATAATTAATTCTAGAAACCTTTGAAATCATTAGTCTTCATTTACTGTCATACATTCATAAATACTCTAAGAAGGAAAATACAGTCAGGTTCTATTAATACCTTTTACAACCTATATCAACATCTTTAAAAATGTGACATAAACACCTGAACTATGAAACTGTTTCGAAAATATGATCCGTTGCCGTTTGTTTTCTTCATGCTTGGTATTGTCATTGAGAGGCATGCCATTTTCTGGAAAACGAGTGCAAGTTATACGTGATTCTTATTCTGCTCATTCACACTCTCATTAACACACACATACACACTCAAACACACACACACACACACACACACACACACACACACACACACATACACACACACACACACACACACACACACACACACACACAAACACACACGCACATACCCCTACACAGAGAGAGAGAGAGATACACACAGACAAACAACAGACAGACAGACAGACAGACAGGCACGCAGGTAGACAGGCAGACAGACAGAGTTAGATAGAGAGAGACAGACTGACAGAGACAGAGATAGACAGAGAGACAGAAAGACACAGAGAGAACACATACAAACACACAAACACACACGTACACATAGACTCACACACACACGCACATAAACACACACGCACACATACACACACACTCATATAGAGAGAGACACGCACACACTCAACAGAGACACACACACACAAACACACACACACACACACACACACACACACACACACACACACACACACACACACACACACGTACACAAACATCCCTTATTAAGTTCGTCTATATGAACTGAAAACAGCGCTGAATGAAGGTGAAAACAAACGTCCTAAATGTAGTGGAAGACAAGTCACATTACAGCAGTGACAACAGAATGTGATATCAACCCTTTGCCTGTTACGGATGTTTTAAAGGCAGGGGCACAGTGAGGACACTGAAATAGAAATCTCCTTCCAGTCACCGGATCTGTTTTGGCCCTGTTGAAGGAGAGAGAGCTAACAGAGGTAAAACTACATGCAGTTTAACGGAGCCACTCATACACACTTGGATTTCGGAATATGGGGAATTGTTCAATTAAACTTTTGAGTTTGGAGTTAGTTCAAAATGCAGAGGTCAGACCCGTGTGCCCTCTGTCTTCACGCGCTAAAGATCCCAGAGCAGTTGAAAATCGTGAAGAGCAGGGCATTGCCCGGCTACCTTGGTATAAAACACTGGAGAGACAGAGAGAAACAGAGAGAGACAGAGAAAAAGACAGAGACAGAGAGACACAGAGAAAGAGTGAGAGAAAAGACAGACAGACAGATACACACGCGCATACACACACTCACACACACACACATACACACACACACACGCATACACACACACACACACACACACACACACACATACACACACACACACACACACACACACACACACACACACACACACACACACACACACAACATGCACGTCACATTTCTTCAATACGAACTGAAAAAGGCGCTGAATGAAGGTGAAAACAAACGTCCTAAATGTAGTGGAAGACAAGTCCCATTACAGCAGTGACAACAGAATGTGATATCAACCCTTTGCCTGTTGCGGATGTTTTAAAGGCAGGGGCACAGTGAGGACAATGAAATAGAAATCTCCTTCCAGTCACCGGATCTGTTTGGCCCGGATGAAGGAGAGAGAGCTAACAAAGAGGTAAAACTACATGCAGCTAAACGGAGCCATTCTTATACGCTTGGTTTTCAGAGTAGGAGGGGGGGGGGGGGGAGTGTTAAACATGACTTTAGAGTTTGGAGTTAGTTCAAAAAGGCAGAGATCGGATCCGCGTGCCTTCTGGCTGTGCACGCTTAAGATCCCACGGCTGTTGAAAATCGTGAAGAGCAAGTCATTGTCTGGCTGCCTTGGTATAAAACACCGGAGAGACAGAGAGAAACAGACAGGCAGAGACAAGGAAACACAGAGAGAAGACAGACAGACAGACAGACAGATACACACGCACACACACACATACACGCACACACACACACACACACACACACTCACACACACACACTCACACACACACGCTCACACAGACAGACACACACACACATACCACACACACACACACACACACTCTCTCTCACACACACACACACATACAAGCGCGTGCGCGCACACACACATACATATACAACACATCCCGTACAATTCGTCAATATTGGATTTCAGAGTGGGGGGGGGGGGGGGTTGTTCAACAGTAGATTAGAGTTTGGAGTTAGTTCAAAAAGACCGAGTCGGACAAGTATGCCTTCTGGCTGCGCGCACTTAAGATTCCAAGGCAGCTGAAAATCGTGAAGAGCAGGGCATTGTCCGGCTGCCTTGGTATAAAACAATGGAGAGATAGGTTGATTTCCTAGATCTCTTCCCCTTGAAGATCGATTAATCTTCTAGCCTTTATGAAGTCTTGGTAAAAAATAATGGGTGGTGCTGCACTGAGGCGACGTGCTCTCAAAAGAATGAGCATTCCTGAGTTTTAAGTGGTACGAGTATTGTTCACTATGACAAAAGAAATGAAAATGACTATGACTATGACTATGACTATGACTATGACTATAACTATGACTATGACTTTGACTATGACTACGAACATGAATATGGATATGAATCTGAATATGGGTATGATGAATATGAATATGAATATGAATCGACAGAGAGATGGGCACCGCCCTCACAACGCTGGCCCCAAGAAAAGTTGAGGTATCTACTACCTGTGTCCCCTACGACCCCAGGTTATCTGTATCTGTATCAAAAAGACAGATTCGTCACACTCGTACACTTCTATGTGTTTTCCACCCATATCTGCCAGCATTTATCTGACAGAATCCCCGATCCTACACACAGCCCTATACACTGGCAACATTTTGAAATGGAGACGGGAGAGAAGAGACTTACGAAAACTGCGGAGACATAAAGATAGGACGCAAACAGGTCAGCTCTTAATGTTGCAGGCTGCGATTGAACTCATGATATCAGATCTTGAATCCACGGCTCTCGCAAAAGAACCAGCAAGCCGCGTAATGACGGATTCAGCAAGCATTGTAATCGGACAATTATTGAGGGTTGACAACCAGAACCAAGTATTTCGATTTTCTGATATTTTACAGGAGACAATTTTTAACTGGATTTTCGGGGAGACGCTATATCTAAATTTTGAGATACTGGTTTTTGGTTTTATCGATAACTAATCAAAATCAATATCATGGCGAAAACAAAGTCCACCAAGCGAAAGATCATACCAAAAGCAACAGTTCAGTATAAAAAAGTGAAAAATGACAAAAATGTGAGATTAACACTTCACCCAAATCTACCAGTTATCATCTGGCAAAGCCCTATGTGCTGGTAAAGTCTTGAAACAGGGAGGATATGAAGGAAGAATGGTATCAATCTGTTATTTAAATAAATCTTGACTATTTATAATGCCCTATGAAGTCTCCCCCAAACCAACTTGAGAGTTCCCAAATGAGCCCCAAAATATCAGTTTCCTATAAAAAAAATTTAAAAAGCCTGCCTAAAGACAAAGTCTAGAATTCACATGCAACGTACTACCCTCTATCCATTCTACCCATCATCAGACATACAAAATATACAGACACAAGAAGATAATTGATAAAGAAGATTGGAAAAAGACAAACAACATTCAGAGGGCATTATATGAGGACAGAAATTACAGCACCCGGTCACAACAAGAAAGCTGGAGGGAAAGAGCGCACCAGGTAGACCCAGGTAGATAATATTGGACGGATTTGCAGGGTGGCTGAGGTGGCTGTTGTACTGATGCGAGGCCTGGACAATCAACAAGCAAGGTCACAACAAGATTGAGATAGCTCAAATGTAGTTTTTTTAAGAAGAATGTAGAGTTCCAAGGACAGCAAAGAAAACAACGAGGCAGTCTTGATAGAAGGAAACAAAAAGAATATTAATATAGAATATTAGGAAAAGACAAACAACAGTTATAAGAGATTTTATGAGGAAAGAGAAATTAGAGCACCTAGTCAAAACAGGAAAGCTGGAGAGGAAAAAAGCACCAGCTAGACCCAGGGAAAAAAATGTTAGTTTTGCAGAGTGGATGAAGACAGGAAGGATAGCAGATATATTTCAGCAACAAAAGAATATTCGTATGGGGGACTTTCATGATTGCCAACACCATACCGGCATGGCACATTATGATAATGATGATGTATTAATGAAGCATATATTGAATAAATGAATAGATAAAAAAAAAACTCATGAATAAACAAACAGATAACCATCGTGAGAGAAGCCAGTGTGTAATCAAGAGACCTCGTAAGAATTCTGTTTCACTGTACGCTGAGAGTGCCTTTCAGTGTCATACGAGTAATTATAATAAAATGTCTCCAGTGTGAGGTATGAAACTGTACTATTTCTGTATTTTCTGTTGACGAAACGTGTACGGTAGAGATGCGCCAGTTCTAAGGGTCAGTGTGTCTCTGTGCGGTGCTTGCAACATTCGTCAGCCACGTAACAGTAGTCACACCACACACACACACACACACACACACACACACACACACACACACACACACACACACACGCACACTCACACACACACACACATAGACGCTGCTTGCTCCCCCTGCTTGCTACCCATCTGTCGCGCGCCGCTGAATTATTTCCCCTCCCTCTCTCACTCTCGCCCTCCCCTACCCCCATCCTCTCTCTCTCTCTCTCTCTCTCTCTTCTCTCTCTCTCTCTCTCTCGTCGCTTTCCCTTGCACCGCTGACTCCGCTGCCCATCACTGCTGCCACTACGGCCGCGCTGCGCGACACACGTGAAGAGGTGTGCCTAGAACTTTTTTGTTTTTCGCTCAAGTTTATAACAAACCGCCTTTACTATGGACGTTTCTGCGTTGTTTCCTCCTGTAGGAATGCTATTCTTCTCCAGCTGCTTCGGTTCAGATTTCTAGACCGGTGAGCGCATAGGGTCTTCTTCCGAAAGCCTGTGAAATAGAGTAGACAGCCTCCTGAAGCTGTGCGTAGAGGCGGAGCGGCGGTTTATGACAAGTGTTAAAAGTATATCCTTGATGACTTGACTGTGACCGCCTTGTCCTTGACAGCAGAATCTGTGTGCCTCTAGCGTATGTGCATCATACACAATGTGAGTGTGCCACTGTATATAATTTTTGGCTCTTTGCGAATACGCCCTGCATCGACCAGCCTAATGTCACATCATCAATAAAGGAGCACGATCATGGACAGCTGTTTAAGTCTTCTGGGCAAAATGCCTGTTTATTTCAATTGATGAAAAATAACTATGACAGAAGTAATACCAACAAACTGTGATTTGAGTTGCTCTCCATATGAGTTTTTTTTTTTATAGTTGAATGTTATACATGTTGACACTCTCTTGTTGATAATTGATGACAAGTTGATGGATGGAAATTTCGCTGGTCAGTGACTGTTTTATTGTTCATGGTGTCTAAGAAACTATGAGTTTTTGGCAAACCTTGCTGGATTGTTGGGAATCTACACTTGTTTTGTTTATGATTTCATGAAACTGTGATGAATAGTGTGCTCATGGTGAATCTCTACCTGTTCAGAAATTTTAAGAATCTGTGATAAATGTTGGAGTTGATGGTTAATCTCCAATTGTTCATCAGTACAGTGTCAAGAAATTGCTGGATGTCGACTTGTTCTTGACTTCAGAGATGCTGAGAAATTATCGTAGGCACTGAATAGTTGGTGCGACTTTTCTTGTTCATGAATTCTGAGAAATTGGTTGGTGCAGTTTTACTTGTTCATGAATTCTAAGAAATTTGCTGGTGCAACTTTGTTTATAGATTCTAAGAAATTTGTTAGTGCAACTTTACTTGTTCATGAGTTCTAAGAAACTTGATGGTGCAGCTTTACGTGTTCATGAACTGTATGATAGATGTTGAGCAGTTGGTGGATGTACGGATTTTCGTTTGTTGATGGAATCTAGAACTTTTAACTTTTGTATGGGAGTGTTGACCTGGTGACAGCTAGTACTGATGTACTCTTGAGGTGACCGTGTCAGTGGTAGCAGAAGGCGATTACGCAGGTGTGTGCTGAGAGCTACTAACTTTGGTGGAACTAGTCAATTAATTATCAGACGGTGCCCAGTTCTTGGTTCAGGTGAGGCATCGTTACTACTTTTGCTTTTCTGTGCGTCGACGGTAGGAGCATGAGTGGAACAAGTTATACATGCGTGCGCGTGCATACACATACGCGCACACACGCACACGCACACACACACACAAATACAAATACATTCACACACAAATACACGCGCACACACACACACGCATTCACCCACCCACCCACGCACGTACGCACACACACACAGACTGAGAAAGGGAGGGAGAGAAAGAGAGGAGAGAGAGAGAGAGAGAGAGAGAGAGAGAGAGAGAGAGAGAGAGACAGACAGACAGACAGAGAGAGAGAGAGGTTCTAAACAATCCGTACTGACATTCTTCCATGTGTGTGTGTGTGTGTTTGTATGTTTGTTTGTGTATGTGCATACGTGCATATATATATATATATATATATATAGATATATATATATATATATATATACACACATATATATATATATATACATATATATATATATATATATATATGTGTGTGTGTGTGTGTATTGTGTGTGTGTGTGCATCTGTATGTGTGTGCATGAGTGTGTGTGATATGTCTGTGTGTCTATGTGTATGTGTGTCTGTGTGTATCTGTGTGTGTATGAGTGTGCGTGAGTGTGCGTGTGTGTGTGTATTTCTCTCTCGCTCTCTCTCTCTCTCTCTCTCTCTCTCTCTGTGTGTGTGTGTGTGAGTGAGTGAGTGTGTGTGTATGTGTGTGTGCGCGCGCGCGCATGCGTGTGTGTGGTTTTCAGCGTATGTTACTGAAAAGAACAAACTGTGGCCAAGAAAGGATATTCAGTTTAAACCACATGCCTGGCCCACTTGTGACTGTGGATATAGTTACATGAAAGCTAAATGGTGATGGTTGTCTAACAGCTTTGAGGTCGGAGGGACATTCATAAACAATAACAGTGGCAGGTTTTGGTGGACAGTGTGTAACTGTATAGAACTGACCGAGTGCAGTGAATCATTCTTAACTCTTCAATAATTAACTCAACAACAACAACAAACAAACAAAAAATAATAACATTTGAGCAAACCTACATAATTCAACATTTTGTGAGGGATCATTTATCACACATTCTAAACGTGTTCCATAAAAAAAAGAAATAATTTCACTTTGATAATTGAAAATCAACGGAAGCACGCACGTGTTTATTAATGCACACACACACACACACACACACACACACACACACACCACACACACACACACACACACACACACAAACGCGCGCGCGCGCGCGCACGCACACACGCACGCACGCAAACACACACACGCATACACACACACACATACACACACACACACACACACACACACACACACACACACAAAGCACTCACACTGATACACACAACTACACAGCGAGAAAGAGAAATTTGAAACTGGAAACTTGAAACTTGAAACTTAAAAACTTTTTATTATTCAGGGATAGGAACATTATGTCTTGCTGAATTTGTTTTTTATCATTTAGTATGGAAGAGAGAGAGAGAGAGAAAAGAGAGAGAGAGAGAGGAAAAAAAAAGAAAGAGCAGGAGAGAGAGAGAGAGAGTGTGTGTGTGTGTGTGTGTGTGTGTGTGTGTGTGTGTGTGTGTGTGTGTGTGTGTGTGTGTGGAAAAGAAAGAGAGAGGAGTGAAGAGTGGGAGAGAGAGTGGGGGAGAGAGAGAGGAGAGAAAAAATAGAGAGAGTGGGAGAAAGAATGGGAGAGAGAGTGGGAGAGAGAGTGAAGGAGAGAGAGAGAGGAAAAGAAAGAGGGGGAGAAAGAATTAGGGAGAGAGAGAGAGAGGGGGAGGAGAGAGAGAGAGAGAGAGAGAGAGAGAGAGAGAGAGAGAGCAAGAACAAGAATAAATTTGATTTACAGGTGGTGAAATAAGCAAGGTATCTATTTATTTGTTTTACATCTGGCCCTCGTCCAAAGATAATCTACACTACACATAAACTATAAGCCTACGTGAACTTCAACATTTCAACAATGCAATGAATAGTTATCAGTAACATGAAAGTTTCAACATAACCGGCGTGGCAGTTCAGAGAGTAAACATTGGACTTATGATTTAGTCTGCCCAAATATCTGCACTAAACTGGTTTATTGTGGAGATTTTTTGTCCAATCTCCCAAGTCAACATATGTGCAAACCCGTCAATGCCTATGCGCTGCTCGTGTGTAAACCCTTATAGAGACTATCTAGTAAGTCGCGTAAAAAATAGTAAGTCGCGTAAAAAATGCTGAAATCAGGCCATGGGCTGACATTGGAAAACATGAAGACACCCAGCGTGCAAGCCATACAAAGATGCAGACTGTGTAACAACATGATGGAGTGTGGTCAGCTCGCTTAACAAGTTGAATTCTCCGAGCTCTGTTACTTAAAATGCTTTATCATGTGTAATGCGCAAATGATATATGACACTAAGTTTATACAAGAGCGATTAATAATGATAAAGGGGCTAGACAAGAAAAGGGAGAAAGAGAGAGAAAGAGAGAGAGAGAGATAGAGATAAGAGAGAAGAAGAGAGAGAAGAGAAAGAGAAGAGAGAGAAAGAGAGAGAGAGAGAGAGAAAGAGAGAGAGAAAGAGAGAGAGAGAAGAGTGGGAAAGAAGAGGGAAAGAAAGAAAGAGAAATAGATAGTGGAAAAGAAAGAGAGAGAGGGGGGAGAAAGAATGGGAGAGAGAGTGGGGGGGGGGAGATATATATATATATATATATATATATAATAGTGGGAAAGAAAGAGAGAGGGAGAGAAAGAATGAGGCAGAGAGTAAGAGAGAGAGGGGGGGGGGAGAAAGAGTGGGGAGAGAGAGAGGGGGGGAAAAGAAAAAGAGGGAAGAAAGTGTGTGTGTGTGTGAGAGAGAGAGAGAGAAAAGAAAGAGAGGGGGAAAGAGAAGAGTGGGAGAGAGAGGAGAGAGAGAGAGAGAGAGAGAGAGAGAGAGAGAGAGAGAGAGAGGGCTTGTTAAAAACACAGACAATTAAAACGGGTCTTACACGCAATGCCATCAGCTCGTGGACAATCTTTGCTCCACGTACTACGCAAATACACGCACGCAATGAACCTTACAACATTTCTGCTAAGAGGTCGAGAAAATTGACAGGAAAACAGAAACGAATGGACTGATAAAAGAGACAAACAAATAGCCGACAAAAAGAAAAGAATAGGAACAAGGAAGGGAAAAAACTGAAATGTACAAGCCATTCTAACAGTCTTCCTTTTTTTTTTTATTCAGATATATCAGAGAGAATCCAGATTCTTGACGTCTCAAGGGTCACTGTGACCTTAAGGAAACGTCAGATGTCATAAAATCTGACAACAAAGGAGGAAATCGGTAGACTGTTGCAACAGTAGAAAACGAGTGTAAATATTTCAGCAGTTCCTGAGGAAGTACTGTTTAAACAGTCCCCTGAAAAGGGCTGGTTTTAGGCACAGTCTTATTTTGTTTGTTGGTTTGTTTGTTTGTTTGTTTGTTTGTTTGTTGTTTTCAGTTCACGTTGACCGTGGCGCCATGACGCCTAGACTTATCTGTAACTTAAGTCCGCGACTTTGAGCCAAATTCGACAAGATCTATCCGTAAACAGTTGAGAAAATACGTTAACATGTTTCTGTCATGCACATACACGCAGGTACACACGTGCACACACACGCACGCACGCGCACGCAAACACACACACACACACACACACATACACACACACGCATGCACACACATACACATATCTATCTATCTATCTATTTATCTATCTATCTATCTATCTATCTATCTATCTATCTATATATCTATCAATCTATCTATCTATCTATCTGCCTTAAGCAAAGCCACAACAAGATTGAGGCAGCCGAGATGTGGTTTCTAAGCAGAATGTTGAGAGTTCCATGGACAGCAAAGAAAACAAACGAGGCAGTCTTGATGGAGGCAGACACGAGATTATCAGTGATAAGGAAGATTAGGAAAAGACAGGCAACATTTATAGGCCATTTTATGAGGAAAGGGGAATTAGAGCACTTTCTCACAACAGGAAAGCTGGAGGGAAAGAGAGCATCAGGTAGACCCAGGGAAAAATATTGGACGGACTTGCAGGGTGGCTGAGGGTGGAGGATGTGCTTGCGGTAACAAGGGATAGATACATATGGAGGGTCATGATTGTCAACGCCATATGGCAAGGCATTTGATGACTATTATGATGCTGCTGCTGCTGCTGATATATATATATATATATATATATATATATATATATATATATACATGTATATATATATATACATATATACACACACGCATATAAATAAATAAATATATATATATATATATATATATAGAGAGAGAGAGAGAGAGAGGAGAGAGAGAGAGAGAGAGAGAGAGAAAGAGAGAGGGAGAGAGAGCGGAATGGAAACAAAATCACCGTGCATGCAAGGAATGGCAAGTTTCAAAGAAATGGATTTTATTTAATTACTTCTACCGTTGGAAAATAAAGTGTCATGATCATCTTCATCTCTTTTGAAACATTCTCTTTCTCCCTCGTATCATGCGATGCTTGTGCTTGTAAAAAAAAAACAACTATGTACAGTTATCTTTGCAATTTTTTGTTTGAGTGAAGATAACCTTGTTCTGCATGTTTTGATGTGATGTGACCAAACGCTTATGTCAGGAAGCCCATCTGAAGTCTTGGAATACGATTAAAGCGGTCTTGGTCCTTTTGCTCCATCCCAACTGACCCAACCCCCGCCACAGTTCCCTTCCCTCCCCTAAAATCGGGGAAGGACTGTAGGATGATGACGGTGGAAGAAAACCAAACCAAACCAAACCAAACCAAATCAATCCAAACCAAACCAAACCAAACCAAACCAAACCCAAACCAAACCCAAACCAAACCAAACCAAACCAAACCAAACCAAACCAAACCAAACCAAAACCCAAACCAAACCAACCAAACCAAACCAAACCAAACCAAACCAAACCATACCAAACCAAACCAAACCAAACCAAAACGAAACGAAACGAAACGAAACGAAACGAAACAAACGAAACAAAACAAAACAAGAAACAATAAGGAAGAAAGTAACAATATACCAGCTGTTCTCCCCGAAGAAAACACGTTTTCTTCATGACACGTACTTAAATGTTAATGTGCATAATAAAACCTTCATTGAGTAGAATATTGTCATATACGTTTTGTATGTTATTGGTTGTTTGTATGTGAACGGTACTTGTCTTATATATGTATAAATTGATGTCATTTCTGTTATCACATTGTTCGCTGATGCTTGATTATCGTACAGCAAAAAGATATAATTTGAAAAACAAATCCATGAAATGTTGACATGTGCTTAGATCTTGATGTTTATGTTTAAACATCCAATGTATAAAATATCATTAAGCATATTCTGTATGCTATCTGAAGTTCATATGTCAACAATGTCTTTTCATATGTGAATAAGTTTTCGTCATTTTTCGTCGCCACTTGTGTGTGTTTGAAGTCCCTTTGTTTGTGAAGCAAAAGACGAATAAAATAAAAGTTTACATAAAAAGGAAAGAAAGTAAGAAACAAATAAGTAAAGATCCATTACCATACGAAACAAACAAAACCAAAACTAGCTACGAAACCGACGCCTAGGAGACTCGACAAGGATTAAAACTTACAACAAATGGCTTTCAGGCTTGGAGATCTAATGGCATCTGTCTGGAACATATGTATGAGAATAGACTGTTTGGGATTAAATTGGATCTGAACGTCGTGAAAGACTGTCGAGAAAAATCATACGTTTTCCCCGGGGGCTAAAGCAGAGCTGAAAGTCCGCTAAGTCAATGAGAAACTTGTGGCGTACTGAGATACAATGAAATATTAAATATACGCCTACGCTGTAGCCAGTCTCTTCGCTGGAGCCACAAACTAAGTCTGCGTGTGTGCATTCTTAACCCTTTGACTCCCTGACCATGTCCACCAGCGTCGTGCATTGCGAACCATGGTAGAAAAGCAAAAATTTAACCCTTTGATTCCCTTCTCCTCCCCATCACCTTCCTTCAAGCTGGTGGAGAGGGTGAGGGAAGCAAAGGGTTAATTTCTTTGGAATTGGTGGATAGGGTGCGGGAGTCAAAGGGTTAAATTCTGATTTTTTAAAATCCAAAACCGCCCGCGTTCAAGCAAAACAGGAGCAAGAAAAACACGAAAATAGAATCAGATTGCGTATTTAATACAAACACGAGACAGGCACAGTGGACGAGGCAGCAGAGACGTTTCAGTCTTTTTCTCCAAATGTTTGTATTTGCTGTTTGTTTGTTTGTGATCTTATGTTTACGCTTGACAAAGTTGCCCGAAAATTTTTACCTGTCTTGTCTGGTTGTATTAAATACGCGTGCTATTTTTGTGTTTTTTTTCATTTCTGATGTTTAATCCAATGATGTTCCAGTTTTGTTTGATTGTTGTTTGTTTTGTTTTTGATGATGTTGTTGGGGATTTTCTTTTTATTATTATTCACCATATTTTGCTTCGCTCCTGTGTTGCTGACCACAACCTGTGCATTTTCGCTTTCCAACACACCTCTCCACTCTCTGAAACTGTGGTCATCATGAAACCAGGGCATGAACCGCCGCGGAACTGGGGATTTTATTTATGTGATGATGATACTGTTGTACGGATGTGAACCATGGACAGTCAACACACAAAATCAGGACAAGACTGAGGCAGCTGAAATCTCGTTTTTAAGAAGGATGTTGAGTTCCATGAACAGCCAAGAAAATAAACGAGACAGTTTTGAAGAAGACAGACACAAAAAGAACATTAATTAAGAAGATTAAGAAAAGAGAAACAATACTTATAGGACGTTTTATCAGGCAAGAGAAATTAGAGCACCTAAGCACAACAGGAAAGCTGGAGGAAAAAAGAGCACCAGGTGGACCCAGGGAGAAAATACTGGACGGACTTGCGGATT